>OY731403.1:75024756-75437604 GCA_963425845.1 Sphenostylis stenocarpa
TTTGCCAAACAAGGAAGTCTGTTGTCATGACGGATAAGTCTTTTGATTCTGAGATTGTTGTGACCTTAGGCTGACATGACCTGTCAAGACATTTCAGAACTTTAATATTTAATTCTTCTTTATCAAAAATTTTACCTAAACCCATTAGATGATTGATGATATGAGTGAAGCGCTTCTGCACATCTGCAATACTTTCTTCAGTTTGCATATTAAACAACTCATATTCTCTTATGAGAGTATGTTTTCTGGCTCTCTTTACATCAGCTGTTCCCTCATGAGTAACCTCAAGAACTTCCCACATTTCCGCAATTGTTAGAAAAGTGGGCTGAGATCAAGAGGGGGGGTGAATTGATCTTTGAAATATTTTCGCAATTAATAGATTATCTATTTCAAAGATTAAGAAATCTGACCAGTTCTTGAATCACACACAGCAAGCAATCAAAATAAATGCAGTCACAGAATTAAAGAAGAGAAAGGTTTAGAAAAATACAACCAAGGTTTATACTAGTTCACCCAATCCCAGGGCTACGTCCAGTTTCCAGCCAAATTCCAACTGGGTTCCACTAGATTGAACGTTTTACAGATTACAACTTTAATCTCACACTCAATCTACCACAAGAACCAAAATTCCAGTTCCTGCACCTAAACCTTCACCAAGAACCAAATTCCAGTTATTGACCAACCCTGCAGCCAAATTCCAGCTACAGAAACCAGTGCCCACAATTCCAGGCACCCACAATATAGTAAAGAAAGTAAAGAAACAAATAGAAGAAACTTAGAACGCTCAAACCAGATTTATGCAGTTCTGCAGTATGTGTTTCTTCTCCAAAAGAATGCAATTTTGCCTCAAGAAAGAGCTTCAATGAACTTCACAAAAATGGCGCGATTCTCTCTTGAAAGTAGCACTAATGATTGTTTGATTGATTGCTAAAAGATGTGTTTTAAAAAGTTCAAGCAACTCTTTTTATATAGAAGATTTTCAAAACTGCTGGTTTATTTAATCTGTTAAAATAATCTTTTAATCTGTTAAGAGTCTTGTTTTAATCTATTAAAACTTCTTTTAATCTGTTAAAATGTTCTTGATTATTTTCCAGATTTGTTTTAACTGATACGACAACGTTTATATCAATTAAAACTCTTTGTAAAAAATCTTCTAAATTGTTTTAATCGATTGATTCGTCTTTCAATCGATTGAAATACTGCAAAATATTCTTATAAACTTTTCTAAGTGTTTTTAACTGATAACAATCTATTTTAATCAATTAAAACACTTTGAAAAAAGTTCACTTAGTTATTTTAATCGATTGAAACACATTTGAATCGATTATAATTCTGCCAAAAGATTTCATAAAACTTTCTAAGTTATTTGAACTGATAGCAAGCATGTTTTAATCGATTAAAATGTTCTGGAGAAAACTCTTAGTTGTTTTAATCGATTATTTCGCATTTGTATCGATTAAAATACTGACATAACAACTTTCAAAACACTCTAAGTTGTTTTAATCGATTATTTCGAGTTTGTATCGATTAAAATTCTGGCAGAACACTTTTCAAAAAATTCTAAGTCATTTTAATTGATTATATCAATTCTATATCAGTTAAAATACTGGCAGAAGGTTTTCAAAAATCCTTCTAATGAAAACAATCGATTATTTCGAAAACATATCAGTTAAAAACCTGTTACAAAAGTGTTAAGAACATTTTAGTTGATAAAGCTTATATGCTATTAGTTAAAGTAGCTAATTAAAAACCTTTTATCAAAATACTTTGTTTTTAACCATTTAAGCATTTTTTGGAGGCATTTGCAAAATCTTTTAAATGAAGAAACCTCATGCAGTAGAGAGATAAAAATGATTATACCTAAGCAGAGATACAGACTCACTAATCCCACTACCCTTTTATCTAAGTGACCTTTGACTGCCACAAAGTAGCCTTTGACTTCATTTTTTACTTCATCAAATCAACAAGATCTTTGCCAAAGTAATTCAATAAGATCTTCATCACTTTCAGTATGTTTAATGTGTTTGTTAGTGTGACAGATAAAACAGGTTATTACAAGGCTTTAAAAGAAAATTTTGATCATCATCAAAAAGGGGGAGATTGTTGAACATACAAGGACTTGTTGTTGAACTTACATGGACATGAAGCTTGTTTATTTTGATGATGATTGAAGAACAAAGAACTTAGAGAGTTGAAGACTTGTATTCTTGTGTAATAACTCTGTTTTGATGAGTTTGAGTCTGTAATATTAGAGTCTAAGATAGCCGGTACATAGTCTACTCTTTAGAAGCTTCAAATACTCATATTTATCAAAAAGTCATGGGTTTAATCGATTAAAAGACCAAATAATTCATTATTACAGTGAGAAAAACCATTTTCTGTATCAGCTCACTGTGATAATCAATTAACACGCCTGTTAATCAATTAACAGGCCTATTAATCGATTAATAGGGCAAATAATCGATTAAACCAGTGCGTTTTGGGTCTCTGCTGATTTTGGCTCTGCAATAATCGATTAACACTTGAGATAATCGATTATTTCAGTCAGATATGCATTTTGAACTTCAAATTAAACCTATTTTCGAAAACCCTAGTCCCGATACACCAAGTTTAAAAAATCCCCAATTCCCAAACCCTAATTCATCTACTTAAGGTTCTCTAAGGCTCTTTACAAATTGAACAACCTTTTCAAACAAAAGTTGAGAGTTGTGATTGCCACAGAACTGTTTGTTGGAGGAAAAAGGGGCTTTTGGAACCTGGTGTGGGCTAGAAGCGATAAGAATCACTAAGTGGAGTTCTTAGTGGATTGTGTGTTATGCTGTCTCTAGGGAAAGCTGTTCTTCATCTCTTGTGTGACTCAAGAGAGATGTTTTCATTACTCTATCTTTTCCATTGTTATCTGTTTGTAATAACTTTGATTATAGTGACAGCGTTAATCCTCTGTTTGAGTGATTAGCAACTGGACGTAGGGTCTTTTGATCCGAACCAGTATAAATCTTCTGTGTAAGACTCTATCCTTGGTTTTTAAAACCTAATTTTTGTTAAGAAACCAATTCACCCGCCATCTTGGTTTTTGTCCGTTCACGCAAACATTCCGCTGCACGATTATAACAATTTTTGGTCCTCTGCGAAAGTGCCTCTGGAATAATCGATTAACACTCAAGATAATCGATTATTTCAGTCAGATATGTGTTTTGAAATTCAAAATTGGACCAAGTTTCGAAAACCCTATTCCCAATTCATATGTTTTTGAAAATCCCCAATTACCAAACCCTAATCTCTCTACTTAAGGTTCTTTTAGGGTCTTTGCAAAATGAACAACCTTTTTCAAATAAAAGTTAAGAGCTGTGACTGCTAGAGAACTGTTTGTTAGGAGGAAAAAGGGGCTTTTGAAACATAGTGTGGGCTAGAAGCAATAAGAATCACTGAGTGGGTTTTCTTGGTGGATTGTGTGTTGTGCCGTCTCTAAGGAAAGTTGTTCTTCATCCTTTGTGGATTCAAAGGAGGTGTTCATCTCTTGTGTGACTCAAGGTAGGTGTATTCTTTACCTTATCTTTTCATTTGTAATCTGTTTGTATAACTGTGATTATAGTGACAATGTTAATCCTCTGTTTGAGTGATTAGCAATTGGACGTAGGGTCTTTTGATCTGAGCCAGTATAAATCGACTGTGTAATCTTCTATCCTTTCTATATTTACTTTACACAACATTTTAATCGGTGAATTTTGGGAAAAATTTAAAACCCTAATTTTTGTTTAAGAAACCAATTCACCCCCCTCTTGGTTTTTTTCCGTAAACGCAAACATTCCATTGCGCGATTCTAACTTTATTGTCTCTATAGACCCCCAATCTTACCCAACTCTCCAACAAAGCTAGAAATTGCCCGTTTCGAAGATGGTCAAGACTTTATTAAGTCCCTAGTAGCTTTTTCTAGGTTCCATTTAAGATAGGAAAGGTTTTTAGAGGCAATAAAAATTGAAAAATCTGTCGGAGATAGCAGATTGTTGTCCACTTAGCTTGGACGGCCGTCCATGCCACTTTTTTCCATGGACGACCGTCCACTAAGTCTAGACGGCCATCCACTTTTTCCTGGTCTGGTTCCCTATAAATAGGAGCCCCCATTCCTACAAATTACACACCTTTTTCATACCTACCACTCTCTAGGAAGCCTTTTGGCACTTTAGAGTGACTCTGAGCATTATTTCGGAGTTCAAGTTAGCTTTTCGATTTCTGTTTAAAGTTGAAACCAGTTAAGGAAGTCTCCTATTGAGACGTCTGGCCCTCCGTAGAGTGATTTTTCTTTCTTTTGCTGGAGGAGTGTGCTTGTAGAGTGCGGGGAATGCCAAAAAGCGTCCTCAAGTTTCGAAGGGTTAATATAAAGCTTCCTTCGGAGGTTCCTTCCCTATTATCTCTCTCTCTTTTACTGCTTTCTTTATCTCTTTCTTTGTGTGCATTAGATAATAGGGCCATGTAGACATTTAAATTCTGCAAGTAGATAGAATAATAGGGTAAAAACATAATTTCTTTAAGTGTTTATTTTCTAAACTAGTCCATCATAGGGAACTCGAAAGGGGCGTTGTGGGGTGCTAACACCTTCCCCACACGTAACTAACTCCCTTACCCGACTCTGGTTGTAACGGCCAAAGTTGGTTTTTTCTAAAACCACTGCCTTCTCTTTTTTTTTACCTTTTTCAGTGTTTAAGGTTAAAACACTGATGGCGACTCCTCGAACCTTTTCGAAAACCTCGCCTTTAGGTCCAGCCCGGTTACCGAACAGCCTAAAGGCGTTGAACCACTTCTTTAAAAAAACGCGAGTCAATCCAAAACTATCACGTCACTCTGACCTCCTCTTCTAACAGTGGTCACAGATGGCGACTCCACTGGGGAACCTAGAGAGTTGATCCCATTTAGTGATGGACTAGTTTAAGAAATAAAAACTAGAAATTACGCTTTTACCCTTTCTTGCTTTTATAACATGATTTATTGTTTAGCTTTAATGATTGTTGTATGCTTATTTTCTGAAATAAACTATACACAAACCCTTGCACACAACAGTCCCTCTATACCCGGGGGTAAGAGAGAATACACATAAGGAGTGGGTGGCAGGTATGGTCGACCATGGTAATGGCCTTAGTGCCAGTAGGTCGTTGTCAGAAACCACCACTCAAGGTGATAATCTTCTTCTTTTGGTCTAAGAACGTCGACACGGAGATCCGTGCATGGTTCAAAGACTGAGAGATTGAAGGGTCCCTATAATGGGGGCACCTTGGGGGCCTAGCCTTGGTTAGAATAGTTAGAACCCTTACCTTTGCCAATGCACTTTTCTGCAGGAAACTCCTACCTCATAATTAAGCAACATCACTCTGTTCGCAGATGAGTGAATTGTTTGTGCATTTGTTTATTGCATTTGATTGTTGCATAACATAATCATACTACAGCAAAAAAAATATTTATATAAAACAAAATCTCAAAAATCTCTTCACAATAAACACCCTTATCTCAGACAATCTACCTTTTAGCTAGCCTGGTTTCAGGTTCTTTGTAAGCTAAGTAGTCACGCAGTCCGACAGAAGAGATAAGGGGTGCTAAAACCATTCTTTCGCAATAACTACTTTTATCTCAAACAGTCTGCATTTTAGCTATCCTGGTTTCAGGTTCTTTGTAAGCTAAGTAGCCACGCAGTCCGACAGAAGAGATAAAAGGTTAAAATAAAATAAAAAATAATAACAAAATCAAAACATCAATAAAAAGAATTTTGACAAAGTCATATCAATTGTATCGCATCATTTCATAAGTGAAAAAACCAAGAGAGAAAATAAACACATATGGAAAGCATGCATATGCATCATCTTAATAAATCTCTCAAAAAATGGGTCTTAGGAGCATTTTTTGGAAAAATTGTTGGGCTAATTTGATATATTGTGCATCCAAATCCGACATCCCAGTCAAAAGTTATCTCACTTTGATCATCTGCCGCCTTTTTGTACTAGTGCATGCATAAACATATTCATTCTAGGGGGCATTAGATATCCCTAAGACAAAGGCGAAAGAGGCCTCGAGCACATTTGTAACCATCCACAAGGAAGGGACAAGTGTACTAAGGTATATGGTGACCTCCGTCATACTTGTCAATGTCGCCGCCGTCCGTTCCGACGTCCTGGGGGACGTCTCGAACGTTAATGCGAGCGGTCGCGAAAAGATGGTTGAGACTCGCGTTTTTTGTTAAAATTGTGTTCATTGCTTCCGAGGCGCTCAACACTGAACTGTCCTCTAATAAAAGCAAGGTTTTCGAAAAGGGGTTCTTTTGGAGTCGCCACCAATGTTTTGACCGGAAACATTGGAAAAGGAAAAAAGGCGTTGATTTTATTAAAAACCAACTTGGCCATTATAGCCAGAGTTGGGTAAGGGAGTTAGTTACGTGTGGGGAAGGTATTAGCACCCCACAACGCCCCTTTCGGGTTCCCTATGACGGATTTATTCATTAAGTGAAGATTATGAGAAATTACGCATTTACCCTATTTTATTCGTACAGTTATTTAGATATGGTTATCTACATGATTTATCTACATTGCATACAGAAAACAATAAATAAAGCAATAAAGAAGAAGAGAATTGAGAAAAACCTCCGTAGCAAGCTTTATATTATGATTCTTCTACAAAGAGGACGCGTTTCGGCAGTCCTTCGCTCTACAATTGTTCTCTCCTCTCGATTACAGACTCGACTCGACTAAATTTTCTAGAAGAATCGAATGCCGGAATACAAATTCCTTAACTGATTGTTACCTAAAAAAGGCAATCAGAAAGATCATTCGAGAGAGGGAGAGAAGAAGACAAGTCTCTGAGTTGTCTGGGGTCCGGAGAATGACAAATGAGGCTCCTATTTATAGTAAATTTTGCCCTGGAACTTTGGGACGGCTGTCTGGGTTGGGACGGCCGTCCCAAACGTGTTTTCTGCGTTGTGCCAATCTGGGACGGCCAGTCTGGGTTGGGACGACCGTCCCAAATGCAGTTTTGTGCACGTTGGGACCCCCTGGGGTTTGGGACGGCCGTCCCACATTCGGGATGCGTGTCCCAACTGCTTAATTTCAGTTGGGACGGCCGTCCCAACCCTGGGATGGTGGTCTCGACCCTTTTTGTCCTGCCTTTGTATTTTGGGACCCCGGGAAGCTTTCCTTGCCGTTTTCGGACGTGGATTGGTGCCGATATATGTCCGTTGAAGCTTTATCTTCGTGTAGGAAGTCTTCTTGGCCTTCATTTGAAATGTTGGACGAGCTTTATCTCTGTATAGGAAGTCTCCTTTGTCCTTTATCGTGCAGACGAGCGATCTCTGTGTTGGTTGCGGGAGGTTTCCTCGGTTTTGGGAAGCCGGATGAACTCCATCTTCGGGCAAAAGTTCTTCTAGCTTTTATTTTGAGAGGCCGGGCAAAATTAGGGGTCTACAGCTGCCCCCCCTTCACCTGCCTAACTAATTTGTTGGTTTTAATATGCCGACAAAATTAGTTGGTAGGGGAAGGAGTTAACCCTTTTGCCCGGCTATCCTTCGGATGCTGCTCTTTGCTGATCCTCCGGATGATAAATATTTTGATAGGTACTAACCCCTATCTGGTTTGAGCCTTCTTTTTCTAAGGCTTTGGTGAGTACCTATCCTCACCGGGTGTAAGTCTGTATTTTTACTAGACTTTTGTGGGTACCTACCCCCACAAGGTATGAACCTTATTCTGCGATGGTTTTGGTGAGTACCTACCCTCACCTGGTATGAGTTTACGTTTTGCTTAAACTCTTATGGGTATTTACTTCCAAGGTGTTCAACACCGAACTATCCTCTAATAGAAGCAAGGTCTTTACACCCGTTTTTTGCAATGCTCCCGGTGAGTATTTTTTCTCCACCTGATGCATTTTTGCTAGGTTTTTTGATAAGCCTCGTTCTGCAAGGCTTAGGTGAGTACGCACCCCACCCGATGTGAATGATAAGCCTCATTCTACAAGGCTTAGGTGAGTACACACCCCCACCCGGTGTGAATGATAAAACTTTTTCACAAGGCTTAGGTGAGTACACACCCCCACCCGATGTGAATGATAAGCCTTTTTCGCAAGGCTTAGGTGAGTACACACCCCCACCTGGTGTGAATGATAAGCCTTTTTCACAAGGCTTAGGTGAGTACACACCCCCACCCGGTGTGAATGATAAGCCTTTTTTCACAAGGCTTAGGTGAGTATGAAAGTGATCCTAGCAAAGATCTCATTGATTTGATGAAGTCAAAGATAAAGTCAAGGGTCAACTCTGCAGCAGTCAAACAAGTCACTCAGAACAAAGGAGCTGAAGACTTAGTGTGTCTAAACAGAAAGCTTAGGTAAAACCACTTTACCTTTTCCACTGCATAAAGCTTCTTCACTCAATTTGCAAAATGCCTCAAAAATAGTTTTAAACAAAAAAAAAAAAAAAAAAAAAAAAAAAAGCATTTTGGCAAAGAATTTTCTTAAACAAGTTATTAACTGATAAAGGTTTGAAAGAATCAATTTAAAACACTTAGAATGTTTTAAAAAGTGTTTTTACAATATTTTAATCGATACAAACTTTTTTTAATCGATTAAAACTCTTTATGACCGATTAGAATTCGAATGTAATAGGTCAGAATGCAATATAATCGATCAGATCTTAAATATGAGCGATTAGAATTATTTTAATCGATTAAAACACGTTTCAATCGATTAAAATCACTTTAGATGTCGATATGATCGATCAGAATGAGATTATGACCGATCAGAGTTGGTTATGATCGATCGAATTGAATTATGACCGATCAGACTTATTTCAATCGATTAAAACGCATTTCAATCGATTAAAATAACTTAGAAAATCTTTTCAATCGATTAAAACGAACTTTCAATCGATTAAAATGACTTGAAAATATATGTGCAGATTTTCAATCGATTGAAACGACTTTATATCAGCTAAAATAACTTGGAAAGTTTTATAAAGAGGTTTTTAAACAAATCAATCGATTAATACGTGATTCAATCGATTGTTTTATACTTAGAAAATGTTTGTAAAACGTTTTAACTGATAAAAACGTGGTCGTATCAACTAAAACATTTTCTGTTAAAGATCAAGAACGCATTAATGGGTTGAAAGGACTTTTAACAGATTGTAACGGCTATTTCAACAGATTAAAACAAACTTTCAACAGATTAATTAATGCAACAGATTTGAAAATACTCTTTTATAAACAGATTTGCTTGAAACTTTGAGATATAGATCATACATCAGCTTTTACACAATTCAAGCAATCAATACAAGCAACTATTAGCATTTTTCAAGAAAGATACACAACTGCTTTTGTGAACTTCTTTTGAAATCTTTCTTGAGGCACTTTGCATCCTTGAAGAAGAAACTTACTGTGGATTGGTGTAATCCGGTTTGAGCTTTCTAAGTCTCTTCTTTGTAAATTCTTTTTCATTACTTTGTATTGTGTTGTACCTGGAATTTGGGTACAAGTTTTCTCAGCTGTTGTAGAAAGTTGCCAAGAACTGGAATTTGGTTCTTGGTGGAAAGGTTAAAGCAAGAGCTGGAATTTGGTTCTTGTGTGTGGTGCCTGGAATTTGGGCACTGGTTTCTCTGCGGCTGGAATTTGGTTGCAGAGGTTTCCAAGAGCTGGAATTTGGTTCTTGGTGGAGAGTTAGAATAGGTGTAAGAGGGAGAGTCTGTAAAACATCTATTCTAGTGGAACCCAACTGGAATTTGGCTAGAGTCCGGACGTAGCCCTGGTATTGGGTGAACCAAGTATAAAATTACCAGTGAAATCTTTCCTAACCTTTCTCTCTTTAATTTCGTCGCTGCACTTAAACTGTTTGATTGCTTTGTGATTTGTGAATTGATAAGTAATCTTAATTTTCGGATTAGATAATCTGTGTATTGCGAAAAACTTTCAAAAATCAATTCACCCCCTCTTGATTTAAAACTACTTTTCTAACAATTGGCATCAGAGCGAGGTGCTTGAAAGTTAATCAAGTTACTTCGATCCATGGCATTTTCTCGAGGAGCGTGCATTGATAGACCTCCACTGTTGAGTGGAACAGATTATCTATATTGGAAAATAAAGATGAAAATCTTCATTGAATCTGTTAGTATAAATGCTTGGAATGTTATTGAACAGGAAACTGATATTGCTAACGTAATTCAAGATGATTGTATTGCCAAAAACATCATCTCTTCACGCTACTCAGTAAATGATTTTTTTAGGATTGCACATTGTCAAACCGCTGCACAAATGTGGAAGATCCTTGAAAAGACCTATGAAGAAGCACCAGGAGATATGCTTAATGGTCAACTCAGAATCACCAAATACCAAGTGGCCATGCCAGGATAGAATGCCCAGAAAATTCTGACCAGGTAAGTTCTAGCTCCTCTTCAAATTTTGTCAACTATGATGCATTACAAGAAGCATTTAATGAAATGCATGAAGAGGCTAAGAAACTTCAAAAAGAAAATGATAGGCTAAAAGGATTAAATAACTCGGCTAGTTAACAAGGTTGATTCTCTGGAAAAGCAGATTAGTGAAAATGAAACTGATAATGAATTCTTGAAACTGATTCATGCTAACTCGATTGTGAATGCAATAAACCATGCAATAACTGTCCTGAATTGCAAAAGAAAATTGAATTCTTATCTCAAACTGTTTCAAAGTTCACTCAGGGGCAAGCTAATCTTGATATATTACTTGGATCTCAAAAATTAATGTTTGACAAAACTGGAATAGGCTTTAAATCTAGATCCAAGTAAAACAAAAACAAATAGGAATTCATACTCTACAATCAAATGTTTCTACTGCATGAAGAAAGGGCATTCGAGTAAAATACTCGCAGAATTAAAAAGTATGCTATTCCTAAAGGGAGAATGAAATGGGTTCCAAAGATTAATTCTTTTCAAATAACATGATCAGGACCCAATAATTATAAAGGGTACCAGAAAAATACTTAATTGTTTTGCAGGAACAAGTCTGGGAATCCCTTGAAGATCGAGAGTGCATAAACCAGGTTCTGTGTATTTAAATTAATTGTTTTAATTGATATAAATCAATATTAATCGATTAAAATAACTTACCTGATATCTCGTCCGTACCATTTTAATCGATTGAAATATCGAAATAATCGATTGAACTGATCTCAGGATTTTGGTTTAATTGTTTTAATCGATTGTAATATCTCGTATATCAACTAAAAACACTTAGGTATCAAAATAATCGATTCATTTACGCTTTAATCGATTTAAATTCTGGTGTCATGTTATTGATTTCATTCTGTACCTATCTAATCGATTCTTTCATAAAACAATCGATTAATTCACCTGTAGATGTTTTCAACCCTAATGTCAAGAATCAAATTAATAGATAATGAGTTGATTAATCAATTAATTAGGTTCTAAAACATGATTTACAAGCATCTAATTAAAGTTTGATAGGCCAATTCGATTAAAAAACCCAGGTCTTTATGATAATCCAGAATCTGCATAATGTGTTTAAATGTCTCTTTGAATTTCAAAAACTTGAAATCCGTTTCTTCATCAAACCAGGTTCTGAACTTATCATTTCTCAACTTATCATCTTTCTTCTGTTTTCATATTTTCAAAATCTCCTCTCAATTCTCTCTGTAAACATGATCAAAATCATGATCTGGTTCGAGCAATCTGCTTGCAAACGTATCCATATTCAATTTTCTTTCAATGACACAAATTTTTAAATTAGAAAGCGAAGGCTGAACAAATCTTTGAATTGGGAACTCGACCAGTGACATAATGTGGGAAAACTATTACCTGTTATTCATGAATGAAAGAGTCTTTTATTTTGACAACAACATAAACATGATTCAAGCTGTAGATGTTTACATTTCTCTTAATACTTTACATGGAATGCTGCATGGTAATACACCGAAAATCAAAGAAATTATCAAAGAATAGACTCGTAACTTTTCTTATAGACACTAGTTACAAACAGGTCAAACTGTTAGGACTGAAAACATAGTTGATCAAAGATTCTTTTGGTGATAGTTGATTCTCGGTAATAAATTGTTGATTACTAGGAAGTTCAATGAACAAATGTTTACATTAGATTTCTTGATATTACCTAGCAATATTTCTGAAATAATCTTGAGCATGCATTGGTTCAAAACTCTTGGTGAAATTCATTGAGCGTGCAACCCTGATAATTTGCTTTAATCATCAATGTCACGAGGTGACACTCTCAAGGGAACCAATCTGGGACAGACAATTCAAAAATTGAATAACGTGGTACAGGGATAAATTTTATATTGTTTTAGAATTCTGGATTGATTGTCATCACCTGTCCTCATTACTAATCATTGCCCACTCTACCAGAATAAGTTTTTTTGTTAATCACTTGTGCATATGATACCACTGGAAACAACAAAGTTAAAAATGACTCATTCTTCAAAAGATAATGATGACTGGTTCACTATAAGTGAGAATAACACCCATCATACTACATTAATAAAAATACGAGTTAGTTGCTTGGATGATGATAACTCAGAGGTTCAAAATGGGTTGGCTATTTTGAAAGGAAATTCCTATCTCAAGTACATCATTAATCTGTGATTCATGCAATTTATGGTATCATGCACTCTGTGTGGAATCTGATAGTGAATGTACGTACTGTCGGTACATGATTCTCCTCAGATGTGTAATAGTTGATGTTCCTAAAGAAACATTTAATTCCATTGAGTGTCAACCATGGACTGTAATGCAGTCAATAGTAACGATGAACTGCTAAAAGATTTCTTTTCAGGGAAAAGTTTTTGTGTCTCATTGCTGATACAGGAGTGACAGCGAGTTGTTGACTCAAATAGTTGATAGAGCAAAATCCGTTCCAGCGAAAAGTGGTTGAGGATCAAATGAGCTGAGTCACGTATTTTGGCATCTGACACAAATAATCAGGGAAATAAGAACAAATTCGTTTACACCAAACTGGAGGATTTGCAACTAAACCAAGGAAATTGGGATAATTAAATATTGGTGGATAAACAGGGTCCCTTCTTACCTTTCCTTTATATCTTATCCCTTTTGATGCTAATTTCAATTTATGATCTGTAGTATCACTTGGTTATTAAACAGAAACAATATTTTTAGCCTTGATTTATATAATGAAGGTTTAAAGTTAATCTAGATAGAATTTAAATAGATCCCCGAGAGCTTTAGCTAAATAAGATTTTATTCTGATGGATCTATTAGCTAAGATTTAATCAATATAGTCTGTTAGTATTGTTAAAACATCCTTCTAAATGATCAGTTTTACAAAATATGCATTAAACATTACTTCATTTTCAAAACTGATTGTTTTAATCAATACAACATCTTGTTAATCGATTAAATGAACTTATTCAACATGTTTTAATCGATTTAAAATCGAAATAATCGATTATTTTTACTAAAGTTTCATGTTTTCAAAATCTTAAATGTTTTAATCGATTAAACTTTTATTTCAATCGATTAAAATCATTTACCAAGAACATTTTAACCGATTATGCTCTGTTTTTAATCGATTTTTATTCTGAAAAGAGGATTAAAGGCTTTAGTTAATGGCTGTTCCTGTAACATGCTACTAAAGCGTGATTCCCTTATCTTTACACGTGTTAATTGTATTCATTACAAACGTGTTAATGGAGATAAGCTTGAATCAACTTTAATTGATTCTTTTCATGAGTGAAATATTGATTTACTTTGTATTTTCAAAAACTTGAGCATATTTTCGAAACCTTACATTTTTTTTCTCTTCTATTCCCTATTTTTGATGAAGTCAAAAGGGGGAGAAATAGTTGCATCACTTTAAGATAAATTTAAGAGCAACATTTTAGGGGGAGAAATAAGTTTTAGGGGGAGAAATAAAACTTTATTACATTCTTATATTTCTCACCTAACTGCATTATCAAGTGACTTATTTTGCAGAGATTGTTTTTTCAAAATGGTGTTTGTCTTCATCAAATAGGGGGAGACTGAAAGTGATCCTAGCAAAGATCTCATTGATTTGATGAAGTCAAAGATAAAGTCAAGGGTCAACTCTGCAGCGAGTCAAACAAGTCACTCAGAACAAAGGAGCTGAAGACTTAGTGTGTCTAAACAGAAAGCTTAGGTAAAACCACTTTACCTTTTCCACTGCATAAAGCTTCTTCACTCAATTTGCAAAATGCCTCAAAAATAGTTTTAAACAAATAAAAAAAAAAAAAAAAAAAAGCATTTTGGCAAAGAATTTTCTTAAACAAGTTATTAACTGATAAAGGTTTGAAAGAATCAATTTAAAACACTTAGAATGTTTTAAAAAGTGTTTTTACAATATTTTAATCGATACAAACTTTTTTAATCGATTAAAACTCTTTATGACCGATTAGAATTCGAATGTAATAGGTCAGAATGCAATATAATCGATCAGATCTTAAATATGAGCGATTAGAATTATTTTAATCGATTAAAACACGTTTCAATCGATTAAAATCACTTTGAATGTCAAGTATGATCGATCAGAATGAGATTATGACCGATCAGAGTTGGTTATGATCGATCAGAATTGAATTATGACCGATCAGACTTATTTCAATCGATTAAAACGCATTTCAATCGATTAAAATAACTTAGAAAATCTTTTCAATCGATTAAAGCGAACTTTCAATCGATTAAAATGACTTGAAAATATATGTGCAGATTTTCAATCGATTGAAGCGACTTTATATCAGCTAAAATAACTTGGAAAGTTTTATAAAGAGGTTTTTAAACAAATCAATCGATTAATACGTGATTCAATCGATTGTTTTATACTTAGAAAATGTTTGTAAAACGTTTTAAGCTGATAAAAACGTGGTCGTATCAACTAAAACATTTTCTGTTAAAGATCAAGAACGCATTAATGGGTTGAAAGGACTTTTAACGGATTGTAACGGCTATTTCAACGGATTAAAACAAACTTTCAACAGATTAATTAATGCGCAGATTTGAAAATACTCTTTTATAAACAGATTTGCTTGAAACTTTGAGATATAGATCATACATCGAGTTTTACACAATTCAAGCAATCAATACAAGCAACTATTAGCATTTTTCAAGAAAGATACACAATTGTTTTTGTGAACTTCTTTTGAAATCTTTCTTGAGGCACTTTGCATCCTTGAAGAAGAAACTTACCGTGGATTGGTGTAATCCGGTTTGAGCTTTCTAAGTCTCTTCTTTGTAAATTCTTTTTCATTACTTTGTATTGTGTTGTACCTGGAATTTGGGTACAAGTTTTCTCATAGCTGTTGTAGAAAGTTGCCAAGAACTGGAATTTGGTTCTTGGTGGAAAGGTTAAAGCAAGAGCTGGAATTTGGTTCTTGTGTGTGGTGCCTGGAATTTGGGCACCGGTTTCTCTGCTAACTGGAATTTGGTTGCAGAGGTTTCCAAGAGCTGGAATTTGGTTCTTGGTGGAGAGTTAGAATAGGTGTAAGAGGGAGAGTACTGTAAAACATCTATTCTAGTGGAACCCAGCTGGAATTTGGCTAGAGTCCGGACGTAGCCCTCGGTATTGGGTGAACCAAGTATAAAATTACCAGGTGAAATCTTTCCTAACCTTTCTCTCTTTAATTTCTGCTGCTGCACTTAAACTGTTTGATTGCTTTGTGATTTGTGAATTGATAAGTAATCTTAATTTTCGGATTAGATAATCTGTGTATTGCGAAAAACTTTCAAAAATCAATTCACCCCCCCTCTTGATTTAAAACTACTTTTCTAACAGAGTACACACCCCCACCCGGTGTGAATGATAAGCCTTTTTCACAAGGCTTAGGTGAGTACACACCCCCACCCGGTGTGAATGATAAACCTTTTTCACAAGGCTTAGGTGAGTACACACCCCCACCCGGTGTGAATGATAAGCCTTTTTCACAAGGCTTAGGTGAGTACACACCCCCACCCGGTGTGAATGATAAGCCTTTTTCACAAGGCTTAGGTGAGTACACACCCCCACCCGGTGTGAATGATAAGCCTTTTTCACAAGGCTTAGGTGAGTACACACCCCCACCCGGTGTGAATGATAAGCCTTTTTCACAAGGCTTAGGTGAGTACACACCCCCACCCGGTGTGAATGATAAGCCTTTTTCGCAAGGCTTAGTTGAGTACACACCCCCACCCGGTGTGAATGATAAGCCTTTTTCGCAAGGCTTATAGGATGAACTTTTTTGTAGTCAATCCTATGATCATCTGTTTTTTGGAGATGAGTTGACGGCTTACTGTTTTTGGTCATGCGTCTCTGGGGAGTAATTGATTTTTCTTTTTGACTTTTCTGTTTTAGTCATCTGGTTTTACCAGGGATTTCTGTATTTTGGCTTTTCTTCTTTTAGCCATCCGGCTTTTGCCGGGGATTCTTTGATTTTGGCTTTTTTGTTTAGCCATGGGGATTCCATTGTTTTAGCTTTTTCTTTTAGCCATCCGGTTTTGACCGGGGATTTCTGTATTTTGGCTTTTCTTGTTTTAGCCATCCGGCTTTTGCCGGGGATTCTTTGTTTCTGGCTTTTTTGTTTAGCCATCCGGCTTTGGCGGGGATTCTTTGTTGGTTGCCTCTTATTTAGGAAGGAATCCTTTGGGGATTTTGATTTCTATTAGTTGCGCCTCTTGATTAGGCGGAAATCCACTTGGTGAGATTTTTGTTTGGTTGCGCCTTTTGATCAGGCGGAAATCCTCTGGGGATTTGAGCTTTTTGTTGATTGTGCCTTTTGTTTAGGCAAGAACCCTCTTGGGGATGTGATTTCTATTTGGTTGTGCCTCTTGATTTAGGCATATGCTTCAATAGTGGTGAAGACTTAGGTTTTGGATTGCCTCCTGTATAGGTTGATTTCCCGTTTCTTGGGGATATTGGCTTTCTGCTTGCCTGTTGGAAGTGAAGACTTTGCTTTTCACTGGGGATATCTGTATTTGGGAATTTATACGCGATTCCCTGAGGATATAAACTTGTAGTTTTTCCTTCATTTGGTAGGCTCGCTGGGGATTTTGAATTTTCTTATTGATTATGCCTCTTGATTAGGCGAAGATCCACTTGGGGATTTTGTTGTTGATGATCCACTGGGGATTGATTTCATTCCGGAGATCTATTTTGAATTGCCCTCTGAGGGAGAAATGGAGTTTTCGACTCCTTATGGGTTGTTGTTGTTTAAGCTGGCTTTGCCCATGCTCTTATTTTGCTGGGGAATGGGTTTCTACCCTTTTCTTGCAATTTCTCTTTTTTGCGATTTAGCTTTTGCATATGTGCTCCTTTTATGCACATTGGCTTGATCTTTGGATGAGAAAGATATCTTTTTTCTTCCTCTTTTCTTTTTGGAGATCCCTGGGGAATTTTTCTTTGCTTCTTGGGGATCAAATCCTTGGTTTGATTTTTTATGATGGAGTCTTGGCTCTAACTTTTGTGAGGCTCTTTATTGAGCGGAATGAAGAGTTTTTTTCTTCTTTTTCTTTTTTGGGATTCACCGAGGAGTCTGTCAGTTTCCTAGGGATCCAAATTTGATGGAGTCTTGGCTCCTGGCTTTGTGAAGCTTCTTATTGAAGATGGAAATTTTTGTTTTCCTTTTTTTGTCTTTTTGTAGATTTTTCTTGATATACTTTTCTTGGAGATTTTTTATTTGGCCTTTTTCTGTGGTGGCCTCTGTTAGGGGATGAAAAGTTTTTCTTTCTTTTCCTTTGGTTGCCCCCTAGTGATGTGGAGGATTTGATTCCGTATTTTCTTTGATGGACTCTTATGTAGTCCTTATTCTCCTTATTCTCCTTATTCTGCTTTGGGGAAGTGATGGAGACTCTTGCATGAGTGTGCTTGATGACTCATGTGGTGATGAAGTTGAGTCGTGAGGTAGTCTTTTTGTTTTGCCTTTGAAGTAGGCAAGGATCCTCTTGGGGATGGTCAAGCATTTCCATTTGGCTTTTTTCATTTTGATGGTGTCCTTCTTTCTTGGATGGAAGGATGCTGATTGCAGCTCTAAATGACTATGTTTGATGACTCATGTGGTGGTGCTGAGTCAGGGAGTATTTTTCTGTTTTGCCTCTAGAGTAGGCAAAGATCTTCTTTGGGGATTTTCAAGCCTTTCTGTTGGCTTTTCTGTTTTGACGTACCTTCTTTTGTTGGTATAGAAGGTTGATGGTTGGAGCTATTTTCCTTGAAGCTCCTTATGTTGCTGAAATGGTTTTGATTTCACTTGTTGTGATTTTGATTTTTATTTAGAGGCTGGATTTTGGCGCCTTTTATTTCCAATCACAAACATGGAGACTATCCTCCTTATATGCATGTTTATTATTCTTGTTTGAAGAAAATTATTTTTTTCTTTGATTTTGACAAAGTCGTATTGTGCAACTACTTTGTGTGTGAATGTCCTAAATGCAATCTATTGTTTATTTATTTTGGATGCATTTAGAAAGTAACTGGCCTTCTCCCGTTGGCTTCTCATGAATACGCCGATGGGCTCCTCTTTTTATGACCTTAATGATGGGCTCATCTTTTACTCATCTTTTGGTTTTGACCCTATCTTTTGCCTAGACCGCCCTTTACGGGTTTTCGATCTAGCGGGCTGCCTTAATTTTTTTGCCTAGAATATCTTAGGGGGCTTTTGCCTTATCTTTTGCCTAGACCACTCTTTTTGGGATTTCCGATCTAGCAGACTACCCTGATTTTTACCTAAGAATATACTAGCAGGCCTTTATTCCTTTATTATTTTTTATGCTTCCCTTTTTTAGATGCATGCTTGATCTTTGATTTAAAGGTCTTTGCGCATATTTATGATTTATCAATAAAGAGGCATTTCCATAATATTTGGTCAAGAGAAAGGAAATAAAAGGGAATTTTATTGATAAATGAGCAAAAGTTTTACTTCTTTTATAGAAGGATTTCAAAAGGTATTTAGAAGAATGGGTAGTCAAGGTTGGCTATACTGTATAGGCTTAAACAGTCATGTCCATGATATCTGCCCCCCTGGTTCTCCTAATTGCTTCAGTTGAGATGCATGAACTCAGAGTGAAGACCATGCAGACTGCTTGCTTCTGGAAGAATGTTACCTTAGCCGCCTTTTCGGTTTTCGACTAAAGTAACCATTGCTCTTAGTTTCTTTTTTTTTATTATTACCTCTACTTTTTGCCTAGGATGTATCCTAGCGAGGGATATAGACCCTATCTTTTGCCCAGGGATGCCCTTTGCGGGTTTTCATTCCTGACGGGTCTTGAGCAATGTCTTCAAGCATAATACTTCTTCACCGTACCGGAGTTGATTAGGTGTCGAAGTTCTTTTCCATCCATATTGATGAGGATAGGAGCCCTTTCCGAGAAAGCTCATTTGACCACAAGGGGTCCTTCGTAGTTCACTGCCCATTTTCCAATTTTATCCTTTTGGGCTGGAAGCAACTTATTTACCATTAAATCCTTCTTATGGTAAATGTGAGGGTTGACCTTTTTTCATAAGCCTTTTTTTACTTTCCTTTGATAGGCTTGTCCCGACATATAACATTCAGCTGTTTTTCTTCCATAAGGTTTAGCTGGTCATATCGGCTTTGAACCCATTCAGCTTCTGCTAATTTTTCTTCCATCATCATGTGCTTTCGTCAACATGATTAGCTGTACCGATTTGCCATCTCGGATCTTTGCTATAACCGAAGAGTAATCATTTTGAATGTAGAGCAATTGTCATGTCAATGCCCCTCTTCCTTTCCTTAGGGATTTCAATCCTCCTATTGATCACCATATTTCCACATTTCCCAGTCAATTACTTGAATGCTTTATGATGAAGGGTCAAGAGAATAGAAAGAAAGGGATTTATTGCAAAGGCTTGTGTTTTAGTAAGATTTTTTGTAATAAAGGTTTCTGTAAGAATGGCTAGCCAAGGTTGGTCAGTGTTTAGGCTAGTTCAAACAAATGTTTTGTTTTAATGAGGTAGCGTCTTCAGCTGATTACTTTATGACTGATTAACATTCCTAGTCTGCCTAGGATTTTGCCCTTTTATCTTTTTGTCTTGGCCTTTGACCTTGACGGGCTTCTTTTAATAATAATTTCTTTTCTCAAACATTGTCAAAACACGATTTTCTTATTCGTGTCTCTAGCTAATCACTCATGTTAACTTTGGCTTCATATGGCATTTTGATTATTTTGATGCATTTTGGAACAAAACGTTTGTCTAAACAGGGTTATTTAATGGGGTATAGACATCTTTAGCAGGAAAAGAAGCAGATAGTAAGAATAGCATTCTTTTATAATTTCAGGGAAATGCGTGCCCTAACGATGCTCGGGGGTCGGGCACACCCGAGGAGTGATCTCTAATAGTCATTGGGTTTACATCCCTTAGAATCAGAAGAAGGACATCTAATGACTAATGCTACCCTTGATGTTAATATCCCTCCTTTTTGGAAGATCGCCTTTTTAAGGTACGGAGGGGAGACTTCCCTTTTCATCGTACAACTTGTCCTTTTGTAGGGTTGTTCTTTAAAGGATTATCCTTAAATCTGATGGCTTTCTTATTCCTTGATCGTCCTTTCCAAGCCCTTGTCTGGGCTGTATCCATATCTCTTCATTATATGGGCCACTTTTAAACTGCTAGGATGTCTTTTCATGTTTTCAAATGTCTTCTTCAGCCGCATCCATTTAAGGTATGGTAGACGGTTCGCTGATTTGAGTCTAGTCTTTAACTTGAACCATGATCAATTTGTCGCCTACCACGAATTTGATTTTTCGGTGGAGCGTTGAAGAAACTGCTTAGCACTTTGAATCCAAGGTCTGCTCAATCTTCCCCTTGGATTTTTTCTTTTTCCTCTTCGGTTTCTTTATTTTTCCTTTGTTTTTAGGAGCATTATCTTGTAGCTCCTTGGGGGGAATAAATTCTTTCGCTTCTTGTCGTGCCCCCAATGCTGGCTATATTAGAAATATCTTCATTGACAGATGATTCTTGTATGCATATCCATGGTACAGCTTTATCCGATGTATAAAGGAAAGGACGAGGCATGAATAAGTGCAAAGGTGTTATTACCCCTTCCCTGACATTATCAATTTGGGTATCGATATTTTACTTCTTTCTTATTATCTCCTTGTCCCAAATCGATGGCCTTAGTTTTTTCCTGATGGGGCTGTATCAATTGAGCTTCTCTTTCTAGCAGTCTTTGCATGTCCTAGGAAATGGTCCCCTCCTCACTGTCTGATTCAATCCATTCGCCTTCGGCTTTCAGATCCCGCAGAGAGTTTTCAATCACAGACATGACTGTTTATATGGTCTATATTTGGGTTTAGATTTTATTCAATTATTTTGGAATGAGAGAGAAAAGAATGAGAAGCATATGAATATTATGAAAAATGCCTCATTGTATTGATAGATGCAAATATTTACAAAGCCCACTTTAATAAAAAATCTCGTGATCATGGGCGGGGATCACGAGAGATACATCAGAAGCTTTTTGATTTATTTTTATATATTTTCTATTACATTTTTAAAGATGATAAAAATGATGAGCCCTATATAGTTAGTCTTCCTTATCCCGTCTTTCATTCGGGCTTTGATAAGGGTTGGTCATCCACTTTTGGAGTTGACGCGTCGAAAGTAATCCATCCTGCGTCTATTAAATCTTGGACCTTATGCTTTAAGGCCATACAGTTATCTACAGAATTTCCCGGAGCGTCTGAATGATAATTGCATTTTTCGTTTGGCTTATACCATTCTGGATATGGTGGCTCCATTTTCTTGGGAGGGACACGTACTAGGAGTTTGACGTCCAACAATTTTAGCAACAGGCTTCCATAAGAAGTGGGTATTGGAGTGAACTTTCTTTCCGGCCTGCGTGACTTGGTCTGCTGCGAGGAGGACGAAGGAGTGGTGAAATTGATAGCATTTACGTCTCCTTCCTTCTTCTTTCCAAAGGGCTTCTTGAATGATGCGTGGGATTTCTTAAACTTGGGAGGGAATCGAGTATTTTCGGCATCGGTTACCTCCTTTACATCAACTTTGTATCCCTCTAATGCCCTTAATCTCTCCTCTAAGGCAAAAATTCGTTGCTCAGAGACCTCATTGTGGAAGCATTGTTGGTACATTAACTCTGTCAATTGCGCCATTTGTTCTTTTATGGCATTAAGCTCGGCGGTGAGCATACGGTTCTGCTCCTCTAATTTCTCCATCTTCTTAGCTTTCTGAGCACGAGTGAGGACGGGCAAAAGACCAACCACTTTCTAAATGATCTAGAGATTTTTATTATTATATTTTTTTTTGAATGATTAATGTGGAATAGATATGCCTTAGACAATAGCTTTGGTATCTTCTCAAAAGCCTATGTTTTAAGGAGTACCATACCCACTTCAGTGTGATGGTTCCCTTTTTTTCAAAAGGTTATCATCATACCTTAGCGCACTTATCTCTTTTAGGAAGGTTATAAACGCACTTGGGTCTCTTTCGCTATTATCTAAGGATATCTAATGCATCCTAGAATGAATGTGTTTTATGCATGCAGTACAAAAATACTTTTTTATGACAGCAGATATTGAAAGTGGCATAACTTTTGACTGGATTGTCCGATTTGGACGCACAACATGTCAAAACGAAAAGAGAAGGGTGAAGAACCAAGCTGCAGTCGAAGGCGATTTGGCCCAGTAATTTTCCCAAAAAACGTCTCTAAGACCCATTTTTTAGGGGTTTATTAAAATGATGAGCATGCTGCAATTATTTTCTCTCTTAGTTTTACCACTTATTGGATGATATGGTATGAATGATACGACTTTGCCAAGAGTCTTTTTATTATAAAAAGGAATTTTTATGGCTTTCAATCGTTTTTATATTTTTTATGACCCTTTATCTCTTCTGTCGGTCAACGTGGCTATTTAGCTTACAAAGAACCTGAAACCAGGCTAGCTTAACTGAAGACTGTCCGAGATAAAGGGGATGTTATCTTATCGCTTTTTTGATTTTTAGGGTTTTTCATTTTGTTGTCTGTTGTATGATTACCCTATGCTAATGCATCAATACAAATGCAGCAAACGTATGCACACACAATTCATACATCCACGAGCAGAGCCACGCTTATTTAATCACGAGGTGGGATTTTCCTGCAGAAACGTGCTTGGTTTAGGTGGTTCTATACTGTTCTCACCAAGGCCAAAGGTCCCCAAGGTGCCCCCATTATAGGGACCTCTCAATCTCTCAGTCCTCGGGTCATGCACGGAACTCCGTGGCGACACCCTTAGACCAAAAGAAGAGAGTTATCACCTTGAGTTGGTGGTTTTCCGACAACGGTAGTAGCCCCGTGTGCCAACTAACCGATCGTATCTGCCACCCACTCCCTATAGGTATTCACTCTTGCCCCCGGGTATAGAGGGACTGTTGTGTGCAAGGGTTTTTGTGTGCAATTTATATTTCAAACAATTGCAGAAATAATCATACAGTAGTTATTTAAAGCCATACAATAAAAACATACAGAAGGGTAAAGGCGTAATTTCAAATCTTTGCTTAGTTTGAATTTATCCGTCACTAAATGGGATCAACTCTCGGACTTCCCCAGTGGAGTCGCCATCTGTCGCCGCCGTCCGTTCCGACGTCCTGGGGACGTCTCGAACGTTAATGCGAGCGGTCGCGAAAAGATGGTTGAGACTTGCGTTTTTTGTTAAAATTGTGTTCATTGCTTCCGAGGCGCTCAACACTGAAGTGTCCTCTAATAAAAGCAAGGTTTTCGAAAAGGGGTTCTTTTGGAGTCGCCACCAATGTTTTGACCGGAAACATTGGAAAAGGAAAAAAGGCGTTGATTTTATTAAAAACCAACTTGGCCATTATAACCAGAGTTGGGTAAGGGAGTTAGTTACGTGTGGGGAAGGTATTAGCACCCCACAACGCCCCTTTCGGGTTCCCTATGACGGATTTATTCATTAAGTGAAGATTATGAGAAATTACGCATTTACCCTATTTTATTCGTACAGTTATTTAGATATGGTTATCTACATGATTTATCTACATTGCATACAGAAAACAATAAATAAAGCAATAAAGAAGAAGAGAATTGAGAAAAACCTCCGTAGCAAGCTTTATATTATGATTCTTGTACAAAGAGGACGCGTTTCGGCAGTCCTTCGCTCTACAATGACTCTCCTCTCGATTACAGACTCGACTCGACTAAATTTTCTAGAAGAATCGAATGCCGGAATACAAATTCCTTAACTGATTGTTACCTAAAAAAGGCAATCAGAAAGATCATTCGAGAGAGGGAGAGAAGAAGACAAGTCTCTGAGTTGTCTGGGGTCCGGAGAATGACAAATGAGGCTCCTATTTATAGTAAATTTTGCCCTGGAACTTTGGGACGGCCGTCTGGGTTGGGACGGCCGTCCCAAACGTGTTTTCTGCGTTGTGCCAATCTGGGACGGCCAGTCTGGGTTGGGACGGCCGTCCCAAATGCAGTTTTGTGCACGTTGGGACCCCCTGGGGTTTGGGACGGCCGTCCCACATTCGGGATGCGCGTCCCAACTGCTTAATTTCAGTTGGGACGGTCGTCCCAACCCTGGGATGGTGGTCTCGACCCTTTTTGTCCTGCCTTTGTATTTTGGGACCCCGGGAAGCTTTCCTTGCCGTTTTCGGACGTGGATTGGTGCCGATATATGTCCGTTGAAGCTTTATCTTCGTGTAGGAAGTCTTCTTGGCCTTCATTTGAAATGTTGGACGAGCTTTATCTCTGTATAGGAAGTCTCCTTTGTCCTTTATCGTGCAGACGAGCGATCTCTGTGTTGGTTGCGGGAGGTTTCCTCGGTTTTGGGAAGCCGGATGAACTCCATCTTCGGGCAAAAGTTCTTCTAGCTTTTATTTTGAGAGGCCGGGCAAAATTAGGGGTCTACAGTCAAAACCATGATGGAGAACGAACTATTATACCAAAGTGGGTATGGTGCTCCGTGAAGCGTAAAGCTTTGAGGATGATACTAAATCCATTGTCTTAAGGTGTATCTATCCCACACCAAACATTCATTTTAAGTAATAAAATTCATTTTTTGCATCCTAGATTGTGGCTGGTCTTTCTGTGGTCTAAACCCGTGCACAAAAGGCTAAAGTGTTAGAAAAGTAGTTTTAAATCAAGAGGGGGGGTGAATTGATTTTTGAAAGTTTTTAGCAATAAACAGATTATCTAATTCGAAAATTAAGTTTACTAATCAATTCACTAATCACAAAGCAATTAAACAATACAAGC
Source organism: Sphenostylis stenocarpa (assembly GCA_963425845.1). Lineage (NCBI taxonomy): Eukaryota > Viridiplantae > Streptophyta > Magnoliopsida > Fabales > Fabaceae > Sphenostylis > Sphenostylis stenocarpa. The sequence goes on from OY731403.1 coordinate 75,049,948, forward strand.
GCAACAACTGAAATTAAAGAGAGAAAGGTTAGGAAAGATTTCACCGGTAATTTTGTACTGGTTCACCCAATACCAGGGCTACGTCCAGTCTCCAGCCAAATTCCAGCTGGGTTCCACTAGAATAGATGTTTTACAGACTCAACAATCTTACACCTACTCTAACACCGGAACCAATTTCAGTTCCCGACTTTAACCTTTCCACCAAGAACCAAATTCCGAGTTCTTGGAAATCTCTGCAACCAAATTCCAGCCAGCAGAGAACCCGAGTACCCAAATTCCAGGCACCAAACCTTTCACCAAGAACCAAATTCCAGTTCTTGAAAACCTCTACAACCAAATTCCAGCTGCAGAGAAACCAGTGCCCAAATTCCAGGCACCAAACAGTACAAGAACCAAATTCCAGTTCCTGTACACAACCTCTCCACCAAGAACCAAATTCCAGTTCTTGGAAACTTCTACAACCACCTACCAGTTGTAGAAAACTTGTACCCAAATTCCAGGTACAAAACAGTACAAAAGAATGAATAGCAATTGAAAAGAAGAAACTTAGAAAGCTCAAACCGGATTACGCTTATCCACTGTAATTTCCTCCTTCAAAGAATGCAAAAGTGCCTCAAGAAAGATTTCAAAAGAAGTTCACAAAACAGTTGTAATTCTTTCTTGGAAAAAGGATGCTTAACAGTTGCTTGAATTGATTGCTTTGGATGTATGAAAACTTATGTTCAATCTCTGTTTAAAAGTTTCAAGCAAAACTGTTTTTAAAGAGAATTTTCAAATCTGCTGCATTAATTAATCTGTTGAAAGTTTATTTTAATCTGTTGAAATAGCCGTTATAATCTGTTAAAAGTCCTTTCAACCCATTAATGCGTTCTTGTTCTTTAACAAAATTGTTTTAGTTGATACAACCATGTTTATATCAGTTAAAACATTTTACAAACATTTTCTGAGAGTGATTCAATCGATTGATTCGCGTTTTAATCGATTGATTTGCTTTAAAACTTTCTTATAAAACTTTCCAAGTTATTTTAGCTGATATAAAGTCGTTTTAATCGATTGAAAATCTGCACATAAATTTTCAAGTCTTTTTAATCGATTGAAAGTTCGTTTTAATCGATTGAAATAAGTCTGATCGGTCATAATTCAATTTTGATCGATCATAACCAACTCTGATCGGTCATAATTTCATTCTGATCGATCATCCTGACTTCCAAAGTGGTTTTAATCGATTAAAACGTGTTTTAATCGATTAAAATAAATCTGATCGCTCATTTTTAAAGTCTGATCGATTATATTTCATTCTGACCTGTCATATTCGAATTCTAATCGGTCATAAAGGGTTTTAATCGATTAAAAGAAGTTTGTATCGATTAAAATACTGTAAAAACACTTCTTTACGCATTCTAAGTGATTTTAATTGTTTCTTTTAAAACTATATCGGTTAAAAACATTGTTAAGAAAGTTCTTTGTCAAAATGCTTTTGTTTGATTTGTTTAAAACTATTTTTGAGGCATTTTGCAAATTGAGTGAAGGAGCTTCATGCGAGTGGAAAAGGTAAAGTGGTTTTACCTAAGCTTTCGATAAGACACACTAAGTCTTCAGACTCCATTCTTCTCGAGTGACTTGTTTGATCGTTGCGAGTTGACCTTTGACTTTATCTTTGACTTCATCAAATCACCGAGATCTTTGCTAGTATCACTTTCAGTCTCCCCCTATTTGATGAAGACAAACACCATTTTGAAAAAACAATCTCTGCAAAATAAGTCACTTGATAATGAGGTTAGGTGAGAAAAAAATGTAATAATGTTTTATTTCTCCCCCTAAAACTTATTTCTCCCCCTAAACTGTTGCTCTTAAATTTATCTTAAAGTGATGCAACTATTTGCAACTATTTCTCCCCCTTTTGACTTCATCAAAAATAGGGAATAGAAGAGAGAAAAAATGTAAGGTTTCGAAAATATGCTCAAGTTTTTGAAAAATACAAAGTGAATCAATTTTTCACTCATGAAAAGAATCAATTAAAGTTGATTCAAACTTATCTCCATTAACACGTTTGTAATGAATACAATTAACACGTGTAAAGATAAGGGAATCACGCTTTAGTAGCATGTTACAGGAACAACCATTAACTAAAGCCTTTAATCTTTCTTTCCAGAATAAAAATCGATTAAAAACAGAACATAATCGATTAAAATGTTTTTGGCAAATGATTTTAATCGATTGAAAGAAAGGTTTAATCGATTAAAACATTTAAGATTTTGAAAACATGAATTTTTAGTAAAAACAATCGATTATTTCGACTTTAAATCGATTAAAACAGTAATGAAAACTGTTGTTTAAGTTTATTTAACCGATTAACAGGTGTTTTTATTGACTAAAACAACCAGATTTTGAAAACCATGATATATCTGATGCTAATCTGTTATATGTAATCTATTTGATATGTTGTGAACTGATTGTCTAGATTACTATCAACTATATTGATTGTCTTTTTACTAACAGATTTAACAATATCAGATTTTAGATTCTTAGGGATCTATGATCTACTTCTATCTATGCCAGTTTAATCTCAATTAGACCCTAAATCATATCAATCAAGGTTATGGCAAATGTACCTGGTATAACACCAGTAATATTACAGTCCAAGCAAAAAATATAAAGATAGAAATAAGCAGAAGATAAAGATGATGATGTAGATTAGTCATCCCAATTCCCCTGATTAAGCTGCAAATCTTCCAGTTTGGTGATCATTCATTTGATCCCCACCAATATCAAAAGATAATAGACTTTCCTTTTTGCTGGAACCAATTTTGCTCTATCAACTATTGAGACAACAACAATCTGTCTCTCCTGTATCGAGCAGCATGTACACGAAACTTTTCCGAAAAGAAATCTTTTAGCAGTTTCTTGTTACTATTGATCTGTATTACAGTCCATGGTTGACACCACAATGGAATTTCTACCACACATCGAGGCAGAATCATGTACTCGACAGACATACATTCACTATCAAATCGCACACAGAATGCACGATACCATAAATTGCATGAATCACAGGTTAATGATGTACCGAGATCGGAATTTCCTTCCATAATAGCTAACCTATTTCAAACTTTGCAGTCATCATCATCCAAGCGAATGACTGCATTCTTATTAATGTAGTATGATGGGTGATATTCTCACTTTCAAGTGAACCAGTCATCATTATCTTTGAGGAATGAATCATTTTTAACTTTGTTGTTTCCAAGTGGTATCATATGCACAAGTGATTAACAAAAAACTTATTCCGGTAGAGTGGGCAATGATTAGTAATGCATACACAGCAGAACTAGTGATGACGAGTAATCCAGAGCTTTCACTAAATTTGCCTTCAGCGAGGGAACAATATCAATAGTATAAAATTGATCCCTGTACACACATTCTCTGTGCCACGTTATTCAATTCTTGAATTGCTGTCCCAGATTGGTTCCCTTACAGTGTCACCTCATGACATTGATGATTAAAGATAATTCTTAAATTTGCACAGTTCCAATGAATTTCACCAAGAGTTTTGAACCAATGCATGCTCAAGATTATTTCAAATATATTGCTAGGTAATATCAAGAAATCTAATGTAAACATTTGTTCATTGAACTTCCTAGTAATCAACAACTTATTACCGAAGCAACTATCACTGAAAAATCTTTGATAAACTATGTTTTCAGTCCTAACAGACTTGACTCTGTTTGTAACTAGTGTCTATAAGAAAAGTTACGAGTCTATTCTTTGATAATTCCTTTGATTTTCAATGTATTACTACGCAGCATTCCATGTAAAGTATTAAGAGAGATGTAGACGTCTACAGCTTGAATCATGACTATGTTAAAATAACTTTTTCATCTATGGATAACTTTCCCACATGTAAAGTTTGCAGTAATTCAATCGGCAATAACTTTCCCACATTTATTCCACTAGTCTTAGTTTCTAATTCAAGGATTTGTTCGACATGTGCCATTTAAAGGAAATTGGGTGTTTCATAACGAGATAACTTGAATCGGACATGTCCGAGACTCATTTATGATTATCTGATCGCTACAGAGGCACAATTTACAGGACGGTGGGTGAAAGTATTATGCAGATTTTGTTTATCAAAGAAACTGGGTTTTTGATTCGAATTGGCCTATCAAACTTTAATTAGATGTTATAAATCTCGTTTTCAGAACCTAATTAATCGATTGATCAACTAATTATCTATTAATTTCATTTTTCCTATTAGGTTTGAAAACAGTTACAGTGAATTAATCGATTGGTTTATAAAAGAATCGATTAGTTTGGTATAGAATGTGATCAATAAAATGACACCAGAATTTAAATCGATTAAAACGTAAATGAATCGATTAATTTTGATACCTAAGTGTTTTTAGTTGATATACAGTTATTATAATCGATTAAAACATTTAAACCAAAAACCTGAGATCAGTTCAATCGATTATTTCGACATTTTAATCGATTAAAATGGTACGGACAGATGTTCTGTAAGTTATTTTAATCGATTAATATTGTTATATATCAATTAAAACAATTAGTTTAAATACTCAGAACCTGATTTCGCAGCTCTGATCTTCAAGGGATTCCCAGACTTGTTCCTGCAAAACAAATTAAGAATTGTTCTGGTACCCTTTATAATTACTGGGTCCTGATCAGGTTATTTGGAAAGAATTAATCTTTGGAACCCATTTCATTCTACCTTTAGGAATGGCATACTTTTTTATTCTGCAATTTTTAACAGAGTGCCCTTTTTTATACAGTAAGAGCATTTAATTACAGAGTATGAATTCCTATTTGTTTTTGTTTTACTGGATCTAGATTTAAATCCTATTCCAGATTTGTCAAAAATTAATTTTTGAGATCCAAGTAATACATCTAGATTGGCTTTCCCTTGTGTGAATCTTGAAATAGTTTGAGATAGAAAGTCAATTTTCTTTTGCAATTCAGAACAGTTATTGCATGGTTTATTGCATTCACAATCAGAATTAGCATGAATCAGTTTTAAGAAGTCACGCTCAGTTTCATTTTCAAGAATTTGTTTTTCCAGAGAATCAACTTTCTTTACTAGCCAGTTGTTTAGCCCTTTCAGCCTATCATTTTCTTTTTGAAGTTTCTTAGCCTCTTCATGCAGTTCATTAAATGCTTCTTGTAATGCATCATAATTGACCAAATTTGAAGAGGAGCTAGAACTTACCTGGCTGGATTGTGGATTTTGACTTGCCATTAAACAAAGGTTGGCTTCTTCATTGTCAGAATTCTCTGTTGATGAAGTATCATTGTCATCCCAGGCTATGTAGGCTCTTCTTTTTTATTTTTCCTCTTTCTTCTCACTTTGTTTATTTCTTTCTGGACATTCCATTCTAACATGACCCTATTTGCCACAACCATAACATTTAAAGTTAGAAGAATCAGTTTTTTTCTCATACCTTTTATGTCTTTCTTTGTCTTGGATCTTTTTCTTGAGAAATTTGTTGAATTTCCTAACAAGCAGTCCAAGGTTTTCATTCTCTTCCTCTGATTCTTGATTTTCTTCAACTTTAAGTGCAATGCTTCTGTTCTTCTTCTCAGAGACATCTTGTTCATTGAATCTTGTGATTTCCATTTCATGTTCTCTAAGTTTTCCAAACAGTGAGGCTGTTGTCATGGTGGACAGATCTTTTGATTCTGATATTGCAGTGACTTTCGGTTGCCAGGACCTGTCAAGACATTTCAACACTTTAATATTTAATTCTTCCTTATCAAAGGTCTTACCTAGGCCCATTAGATGGTTGATGATGTGAGTGAAGCGTTTCTGCACATCTGCGATGCTTTCACCATTCTGCATTTTGAACAGCTCATATTCTCTTATCAATGTATGCTTTCTGGCTCTTTTAACATCTGCAGTCCCTTCATGAGTGACCTCAAGAACATCCCACATCTCCTTGGCAGAATTGCACTGGGACACCCTGAAAAATTCATCCATGTTAAGAGCAGAAGTAATTATATTTTTTGCATTGCAGTCACTTTGAACTTTCTTCTTCTCCTCATCATTCAAGCTTGACCATCCTTTATCTGTAATTAGAGGACCATTAGTAATAACATCCCAAGCATTTACGTCAATGGATTCAATGAAGATTTTCATCCTAATTTTCCAGAAAGGATAATCTGTTCCACGAGAATAGTGGAGGTCCGTTAATAGATGCCCCCTCGGAAAACGGTAACCTGTTCTCAGCCATGGATCAAGAGACTTGAATAACTTTCAAGCACCTTGCTCCGATGCCAATTGTTAGAAAAGTAGTTTTAAATCAAGAGGGGGGTGAATTGATTTTTGAAAGTTTTTCGCAATAAACAGATTATCTAATTCGAAAATTAAGTTTACTAATCAATTCACTAATCACAAAGCAATTAAACAATACAAGCGCGACGAACTGAAATTAAAGAGAGAAAGGTTAGGAAAGATTTCACCGATAATTTTATACTTGGTTCACCCAATACCAGGGCTACATCCGAGTCTCCGACCAAATTCCAGCTGGGTTCCACTAGAATAGATGTTTTACGAGACTCAACAATCTTACACCTACTCTAACACCAGAACCAATTTCCAGTTCCGACTTTAACCTTTCCACCAAGAACCAAATTCTAGTTCTTGGAAATCTCTGCAACCAAATTCCAGCATGCAGAGAACCCAAGTACCCAAATTCCAGGCACCAAACCTTTCACCAAGAACCAAATTCCAGTTCTTGAAAACCTCTACAACCAAATTCCAGTTGCAGAGAAACCGAGTGCCCAAATTCCAGGCACCAAACAATACAAGAACCAAATTCCAGTTCACGTACTCAACCTCTCCACCAAGAACCAAATTCCAGTTCTTGGAAACTTCTACAACCACCTACCAGCTGCAGAAAACTTGTACCCAAATTCCAGGTACAAAACAGTACAAAAGAATGAATAGCAATTGAAAAGAAGAAACTTAGAAAGCTCAAACTGGATTACGCTTATCCACTGTAATTTCCTCCTTCAAAGAATGCAAAAGTGCCTCAAGAAAGATTTCAAAAGAAGTTCACAAAATAGTTGTAATTCTTTCTTGGAAAAAGGATGCTTAACAGTTGCTTGAATTGATTGCTTTGGATGTATGAAAACTTATGTTCAATCTCTGTTTAAAAGTTTCAAGCAAAACTGTTTTTAAAGAGAATTTTCAAATCTGCTGCATTAATTAATCTGTTGAAAGTTTATTTTAATCTGTTGAAATAGCCGTTATAATCTGTTAAAAGTCCTTTCAACCCATTAATGCGTTCTTGTTCTTTAACAAAATTGTTTTAGTTGATACAACCATGTTTATATCAGTTAAAACATTTTACAAACATTTTCTGAGAGTGATTCAATCGATTGATTCGCGTTTTAATCGATTGATTTGCTTTAAAACTTTCTTATAAAACTTTCCAAGTTATTTTAGCTGATATAAAGTCGTTTTAATCGATTGAAAATCTGCACATAAATTTTCAAGTCTTTTTAATCGATTGAAAGTTCGTTTTAATCGATTGAAATAAGTCTGATCGGTCATAATTCAATTTTGATCGATCATAACCAACTCTGATCGGTCATAATTTTATTCTGATCGATCATCCTGACTTCCAAAGTGGTTTTAATCGATTAAAACGTGTTTTAATCGATTAAAATAAATCTGATCGCTCATTTTTAAAGTCTGATCGATTATATTTCATTCTGACCTGTCATATTCGAATTCTAATTGGTCATAAAGGGTTTTAATCGATTAAAAGAAGTTTGTATCGATTAAAATACTGTAAAAACACTTCTTTACGCATTCTAAGTGATTTTAATTGTTTCTTTTAAAACTATATCAGTTAAAAACATTGTTAAGAAAGTTCTTTGTCAAAATGCTTTTGTTTGATTTGTTTAAAACTATTTTTGAGGCATTTTGCAAATTGAGTGAAGGAGCTTCATGCAGTGGAAAAGGTAAAGTGGTTTTACCTAAGCTTTCTGATAAGACACACTAAGTCTTCAGCTCCATTCTTCTGAGTGACTTGTTTGACTATTGCAGAGTTGACCTTTGACTTTATCTTTGACTTCATCAAATCACTGAGATCTTTGCTAGTATCATTTTCATAAAGCGATGGAGCAGCTAGAAGAGCAGAACCGTAAACTCACTTCTGAGGTTAACTCCTTAAGAGAACAAATGGCGCAAATGATGGAGTTAATGCGCCAGCAAAATCTCAATAAGGGCGATACTCATGGTGACCGCGCATCTCACCATGTGGAAGAAGAAGAGGAATTCTTCTACGAGCAAAAGGCCCCCGTGCAGTCCAAAAGGCGGTGCTTATCCAACCCCCTGAAGTCTCCAAGCAACAAATTTCTGCTCTGGAAGAGAGACTTAGGGCCATCGAGGGGCATAGCTTTGACATGAAGGAGGCAGCTGATATGTGCCTTCTTAAGAACATTTGTTTCCCTCCAAAGTTCAAGGTCCCAGACTTCCCAAAGTACATGGGAATGACTTGCCCTAGGAGTCATCTTACTATGTACTGTCACAAGTGGCTCCCCATGCTGACAACGAAGAACTCCTGATACACTGCTTTCAGGAGAGCCTGATTGATTCAACTCTAAATTGGTACATGCAGTTGGAGAAGGGACAAGTCTAGAACTGGAAGCAACTGGCAGACACCTTTCTTCGTCGCTATAAGTACAACATCGATCTGACCCTCGATAGGTCAGATCTCCAAACACTGAGCAAGAGAGGCGACGAATCCTTTAAGGTGTATGCCCAACAATGGAGGGAACTAGTCGTCCAAGTGGAGCCTCCGCTATCGAACAAGGAGACCGTGTCTATGTTCATCAACTTGTTGACTGGACCCTATTACGAAAAAATGATAGGGAACACGTCAACCCTCTTTGCAGACGTGGTCACCATAGGCGAGAGGGTGGAGTAGGGATTGAAGAGTGGAAGGATAGCGCGACCTTCCTCCTGCAACGCATCATTCAAGAAATCCTTGGGCAGGAAGAAGGAGGAGAACATAAACGCCATCAGCCTCACCACTCTTTCTTCTTCTTCGAAGACAGCTAAGCAATCCTAGAGGCAGGAAAGGAAGTTCACTCCCATTCCAACCTCTTATGGGAGTTTACTACCTAAGCTGGTGGAGGCTAAGCTCCTAGCATACGTCCCGCCAAGAAAGGTGGACCCACCTTACCCTAAGTGTTATAAGCCAAATGAGAAATGCGCTTACCACTCAGGTGCTCTTGGGCACTCAGTAGAGAACTGCTGGGCCTTAAAATATAAGGTGCAGGAGTTAATAGACACCAGATGGGTCACCTTTGATGCTCCTGCCCCCAGCATAGAAGTCAAGCCTCTGTCGCAACTAGAGTGATAGGGTTGGATAGGGAGGACCAGCTGTTAGGGTTATTTCTCTTTTTAAACGCTTTCTTTATATTTCTTACGGTCCCAGCCCGTGGCCGTGAGACCATTGATTAAAAGGGCGTTTTGTACCTTTTCCTTTATTTTAATACATGAGGCATTTTTCATCCATATTCACATTTATTATTTTCCGTCTTCTATTTATTATTCTTTCAAAATAACTGAATAATAAAATCTATACCTAAAACAGAACCCTTAAAACAATCATGTCTGTGATTGATGAATCTCTGTGGGATCTGGAAGCCGTAGGCGAATGGGTCGAATTCGACAGTGAGCAGGAGACCATTTCTCCAGACATGCAAAGATTCCTGGAAAGAGAAGCTCGCTCCATACAGCCTTATCAAGAAGAGACAGAGACCATCAATTTAGGATAGAAGGACGATAAGAAGGAAGTAAATATCGGTACCCAAATTGATAGTGACATCAGGGAAGGGTTAATACAGTTATTCGAAGAATACATGGACGTATTCGCTTGGTCTTACCATGACATGCCTAGGCTCGATGCAAGCATAATGGAGCATAAACTACCTTTGAAAGAGGGTTCGCGGCCAATAAAGCAGAAGCTAAGAAAGATGAAACCTGACTGGTCCTTAAAAATTAAAGAGGAAGTTCATAAATAGTTGGACGCTAATTTCCTGATCGTGTCCAAATACCCTGAATGGCTGGCAACAACGTGCCAGTCATGAAAAAGAATGGACAAATCAGAGTGTGTGTAGATTACAGGGATCTAAATCGAGCAAGTCCAAAAGACAATTTTCCCCTACCACACATCGACACGTTGGTGGATCATACCGCCACGAACACACTCTATTCCTTCATGGATGGATACGTGGGGTATAATCAAATTAAGCTAGCTATCGAAGATAGAGAAAAAACTTCCTTCATCACACCGTGGGGAACGTTCTGTTACAGAGTCATGCCTTTTGGACTCAAGAATGCAGGGGCTACCTATCAAAGGGCCATGGTATCATTATTCCACAATATGATCCATAAAGAAATTGAAGTTTATGTGGATGACATGATTACCAAATCCAAGAACGAAATAGACCACATTCTCTATTTGAGAAAATTATTCGATTGACTTCGGAAGTATCAACTGAAGCTAAACCTGGCTAAGTGTACATTTGGAGTACGGTCGGGTAAACTACTTGGGTTTATCGTCAGCAAAAAGGGAATAGAGGTAGACCCCGACAAAATAAAGGCAATTTTAGAAATGCCCCCACCGGAAACTGAAAAGGAGATCATAGGATTTCTTGGCCTGATTAACTACATAGCTAGGTTCATCGCACAACTCAGAAAAATCTTCAAACTATTGCGCAAAAATCAACCAACAGTTTGGAATGAGGATTGCCAACAAGCTTTTGCGAAAATTAAGTTGTGCCTAACCAATCCACCGATACTAGTGCCTCTCATTGAAGGAAAACCTCTAATTCTTTATCTATCGGTACTCGATGAATCTATGGGATGTGTGCTCGGTCAACAAGACGATACAGGAAAGAGAGAACAGGACATATAATACCTTAGCAAAAAATTTCTAGACTATGAGACGCGTTATACACCACTCAAAAAAACATGTTGTGCATTGGTGTGGGTAACTCAACGTCTTAGGCAGTATATGATTAGACATATGACCTGGTTGGTTTCCAAAATGAATCCAATCAAATACCTATTTGAAAAAACTGTCCTGACTGGCAGAATAACTAGGTGGCAAGTACTCCTTTCGGAATTTGACATCGTTCATGTCACCCAAAAAGCTATTGTTGCCGCCATCAAAATGAGGCGGTCGGAGCGATGCGATGGTTCCGACTTTCCAATTTTCACGTTTTTATGGGTGTGGTTACAACGCCTTTAGGTTGTCCGATAACCGGGCTGAACCTAGGGGCGAGGTTTTCGAAAAGGCGCTTTTGGATTGTCCGATAACCGGGCTAACCCAAGAACTAATTTTGAAGGGTTCTTCTAGAGTCGCCACTGATGTTTTTACTAGAAACATCGGAAAAGGAGTGAAAAGGCGTTGGTTTTCGAAAAACCAACTTTGGTCATCAGAACCAGAGATGGGTAAGGGAGTTAGTTACGTGTAAGGGAAGTGTCCCTTACGACGCCCCTTTCGGGTTCCCTACGATAGGCCAGCTACTTTGAATAAATAAACCGGTGAAAAATACGCTTTTACCTTTTATTTGCAGAATTTAAAATTACGACTACATGACCCTAATATCTATTGCATAATTAAAAATAAAGCGATAAAGGAGAGAGAGAGTGTGTAGAAACCTCCGAGGCAAGCTTTCTATTAATTTCTTGACAATTTGGGTGCTTTTAGGCAGCCCTTCACTTTCTACAGCGCTGGAAACCTCTCAAAAACGCTATAAAAACTCTTAGAAAGCTCTCAGAAACTCTGGAAATGCTTCGGAGGGATTCTAGAAAGAGAATTTGAGGAGGTAACTAGAGAGAGAATGGAAAAACTGTGTGAAATGAGGGGAATGGCGTGACTATTTATAGGGATTTGCGCCTGTCAGGTCGAGACGGCCGTCTCGTCTGACAAGGTCGAGACGGCCGTCTTGCCATTTGAGACAGCCGTCTCGCCTTGCAGAAATGGCGAGACGGCCGTCTCGCCACTTTCGCAAGGCGAGATGGCGGTCCCGAATCTGAGACGGCCGTCTCGACCCTTAAAGGCGAAAATCCTTATTTTTATGCCAAAAATCCCTCCTATCCTAGTATGGGGCCTAATAGTCTCTCCTAGTGGCTACTTAGGCTTCATCCATCTTCAAATAGAAGGTCTTCTGGTATTTATTATGAGGCTGGGCAAGATTTGGGGTCTACAGCTGCCCCCCCCCCCTTTACCTGACTGGTCGGCTGTTGGCCTGTTGTGCCAAGAGGAATGACTGGAAGGTAAAGGAGTTGACCCTCTTGCCCTGTTACCCTTCAGATGTTCCGTCTTGCGGCGGTTGATCTTCTGGGGAAAATTTGTGTTGTGCACCTCCAGGATAATCCTTCTAACGGTAGCCGATCCCTTCGGTTGACACATGGTAGAACCTCAGGATACTCCTTCTGACGGTAGCCGATCCTTTGGTTGATGAGTATAAACCCCTCATCAGGCTGGTAGTTGCAGTCCGCTGTGTGTTGGACTGGATGAGTATGAACCCCCCATCAGGCTGGTAGTTGTGACATACTGATCCGGCTTGAGTGCAGATCAGGCGCACTTGCGTGCGCGGGTTGATAGGTATAAACCCCCTATCAGGCTGTTACAATCCACTGCGTAGGACTGGTGGTGGTGGCGGCTTACTGCTCGGGTGGCTCATGCGCCCGTGTTGAGATGTGTTCTCTTTGTCTTTGTTTTGTCTTTTTCTTGGGGAATGGTCGTCCGGTCTGCGCCTGGGATTTTTTTGGTGTTCATCCAGCCTTGTTGGTTGCTGGGGATTCTTTGTGTTTTGATCTTTTGATGGTGATCACCCAACTCTTGCTGGTTGGTCGGGTAGTCTTTGTTTGACTTCTGCTTGGTCGTCGAGAATTATTGGTTGTTGGGGAGATTCTTGGTTAATACATAATTGACAAGGTCTCACCGGGATACCCTTGAGTGCTCCCTATTTTCGCATGCGAACACGAAGCTGATCTTTTTATATGAAATTCTTTTTGGTCTTTTATTTATCTAAAGTATATTTGTTTGTTTTGATTCTGACAAAGTCCTTTTCGTGCAACTACTTGTGCGTGGATGCTTTTGATGCAATCTATTTTAGTTGGGGGCATCTAGAAAGTGATCGGTACTTTCTTTTTGTTCTCTCGTGACTATTCTTTTTGTTTTAGCCCTATCTTTTGCCTAGACCGCCCTTTGTGGGTTTTCGATCTAGCGGGCTTAATTCTTGCCTGAGATATTTTGGTGGGTTTTTTCTTTTTATGAAGGCCTTAACTTTTGCCTAGACCGCCCTTTGCGGGTTTTCGATCTAGCAGGCTACCCTATATATTTTTTGCTTGGGACGATCCTGGTCGGCGTTGTCTGTCTTGTTTCTCTTATGCTTTCTTGTATTGCCTATTTTATGCATGCTCATATTTTGTTAATACAGAGACATTCTTATAAGTAGGTAAAGAGAAGAAAAGACAATTTTTATTGATATCACCAAATGATCTATTTTTCATGAGGATTTACAAAGGAATTTGTAAGCAAGGCTGGTCAAGGTTGGCTAAGCTGTATAGGATACATCAATCATGCCCGTGATTTATGTTTCTCTATTTTTCCTGGTCACTTCAATTGAGATGCTCGAACTCGGAGTGAAGACTGTGCGAAGTTTGCTTGCTCCTATGAAGGTGTTACCTTAGTCGCCTTTGCGGTTTTCGGCTAAGGTAATCATTGCTCTTTTCTTTTTTTTTTCTTTTTTTTTCTTTTTTTTTTTTTTTTGAAACCTTGAATTTTTGCCTAGGACGTATCCTAGCGAGGAATGCGGACCCTATCTTTTGTCCAGGACGCTCTTTGCGAGTTTTCATCCTGACGGGTCATGAGCAATGTTTTCAGGCGTAGTATTTCTTTACCGCATCTGAGTTGACAGGATGTCGAAGCTCTTCTCCGTCCATGTTGGTGAGGATGAGGGCTTCTCCTGAGAAGGCTCGCTTGGCCACAAAGGGTCCTTCGTAGTTTGCTGTCCACTTCTCGATTTTGTCTTTCTGGGCTGTAAGCAATTTCTTTACTACTAAACCCCCTTCTTGGAAGATGCGGGGATTGATTTTCTTGTCGTAGGCTTTCTTGATCTTCTTTTGATAAACTTGCCCCCGACATATGGCGTCCAGCCGTTTTTCTTCGATTAGGTTCAGCTGATCGTATCAACTTTCGACCCATTTGGCTTCTGTCAACTTTGCTTCCATAACAACTCGTAGGGAGGGTATTTCAACCTCTACTGGTAGTACGACCTCCATTCCGTATACGAGGGAAAATGGAGTAGCCCCTGTGGAGGTTCGTACTGACGTTCGGTAGCCGTGCAGGGCGAAGGGCAACATTTTGTGCTAATCTTTGTAGGTTACTACCATCTTCTGGATGATTTTCTTAATATTTTTATTGGCTGCCTCTACTGCACTGTTCATCTTTGGTCGGTACGGAGAATAATTGTGGTGTTGAATTTTGAAGTTTTGACACAGCTCCTCCATCATTTTTTTTATTGAGATTGGTCCCATTATCGGTAATGAGCCTATGAGGGATGTCGTACCGACATAGAATATTTTTTGATGAAGGTGGTCACCACTTTCTGAGTCACATACGCGTATGACGCTGCCTCAACCCATTTGGGGAAGTAGTCGATGGCCACCAAGATAAAACGATGGCCATTAGATGCTTTGGGTTCTATGGGCCCGATGACGTCCATGCCCCACATAGAGAATGGCCATGGTGTAGCCAGGGTACTGAGAGGTGCGGGCGGCACGTGGATATTATCGGCGTAGATTTGGCACTTGTGACACTTTTTAGCATACTGGTGACAATCAGCTTCCATTGTGGACCAAAAGTATCCTGCCCTTAAGATCTTCTTTGCCATGACATGCCCAGGTGCGTGGGTCCCAAATGCTCCTTTGTGGATTTCTCTTATCAAGGTTTGGGCTTCTTCTTGGTCCACACACCTTAAGAGAGTGGAATCGAGACTCCTTTTGTAAAGGGTTCCTTCAATCAACGTGAACCCTACGGCCCTTTTACGAATGGTTCATTTATCATTGTCATTAATTCCTTCGGGATATTCGCCCCTCATGAGATA
Organism: Sphenostylis stenocarpa; assembly: GCA_963425845.1. NCBI lineage: Eukaryota > Viridiplantae > Streptophyta > Magnoliopsida > Fabales > Fabaceae > Sphenostylis > Sphenostylis stenocarpa. The sequence continues at coordinate 75,065,095 of OY731403.1, forward strand.
TTATTTGATGTCATGATACCAAGGGCTTTGGTCGCGCTCGCCATTTACTGCCATGCAAAAGGCTTGTTTGTCATGCAGCTTGATTTGGATGATTGGCATCTCATGTTCTTGGCCCAAAGAAAACATGGATGATAGAGTGGCGAGGGCGTCAACAAATTGATTGTCTTCCCGAGGAATATACTGGAAGGTGACGCTTTCCATTCTTGAGACAAAATCTCGGATGTGCTCCAGATATGGGATTAATTTAGAGTTGCAGGTTTCCCATTCACCTTTAAGTTGGTAGATGACAAGGGATGAATCACCGAAGACTTTAAGTTTAGTAACCCCATGATCTAAAGCTGCTTGGACGCCTAGCACGCACGCTTCGTATTCGGCCATGTTATTGGTGCAGTCAAAATTGAGCCTGACCGTTACGGGGACATATTTCTTTTCAGGGGATATCAAAATAGCTCCTATCCCGTGTCCAAGCATGTTTGAGGCCCCATCGAAGAACATGACCCATGTCTCTTCTTTGGTCTCTTCATGCTCGATGTGCATGATATGTTCATCGGGAAAGTCGTCTTGTAGAGACTGATACTCATGTGTTGACCCATGGGCTAGATAATCCGCTAGGGGGCTACCTTTAATAGCTTTCTGGGTGACATGAATGATATCAAATTCTGAGAGGAGAACTTGCCACCTAGCTATTCTTCCAGTTAAAATGGGCTTCTCGAAGATGTACTTAATTGGGTCCATTTTGGAGACCAACCATGTTGTATGCCGAGCCATATATTGTCGGAGATGCTGGGTGACCCATACCAATGCGCAACAGGTTTTTTCGAATGGTGTATAACGGGTTTCATAGTCTAGGAAGCTCTTGCTGAGATAGTAAATGGCTTGCTCTTTCTTCCCGGTTTCATCTTGTTGACCGAGCACACATCCCATGGACTCTTCGAGTATTGACAAGTATAGGATCAGAGGTCTCCCTTCAACGGGTGGTACCAATACCGGCGGATTGGTTAAACATGTTTTGATTTTATCGAATGCTTGTTGGCATTCTTCATTCCACACCGTTGGTTGATTTTTGCGCAACAGTTTAAAGATGGGTATACATTTATCCGTCAACTGCGCGATGAAACGGGCAATGTAGTTAATCCGGCCTAGAAAACCTCTGACCTCCTTTTCCGTGCTTGGTGGAGGCATTTCCAAAATTGCCTTGGTTTTGTCGGGGTCCACTTCAATTCCTCTTCTGCTAACAATGAACCCCAATAGTTTTCCTGAACGTACTCCGAAAGTACATTTTGCCAGGTTTAGTTTAAGTTGATACTTCCGAAGTCGGTCAAAAAGCTTTTTGAGGTATTAAATGTGGTCCATCTCATTTCTGGACTTGGCAATCATGTCATCCACATATACCTCTATTTCCTTGTGGATCATGTCATGGAACAGTGTGACCATAGCCCTTTGGTAAGTAGCCCCTGCATTCTTGAGTCCAAAAGGCATTACACGGTAGCAAAAGGTGCCCCATGGTGTGATGAAGGAGGTTTTTTCTCTGTCCTTGACGACCAACTTAATTTGGTTGTACCCCGCGTACCCGTCCATGAAGGAGTAAAGTGTGTTGGTAGCGGTATGGTCTACTAGCATGTCTATATGTGGTAGGGGAAAGTCATCTTTTTGACTTGCTCGATTGAGGTCCCTATAATCCACACATACCCTGACCTTCCCGGTCTTTTGGATGACGGGTACTATGTTGGCCAACCACTCTGGGTATTTGGAAACTACTAGGAAATTGGCGTCCAATTATCTCTGTACCTCTTTGTTTATCATTAAGGACCAGTCGGGTTTGATTCTTCTGAGCTTTTGCTTTATAGGTCGGAACCCTTCTTTCAATGGAAATCTATGTTCCACTATACTTGTGTCGAGCCCGGGCATGTCATGATAAGACCAAGCGAATACATCCATATATTCTTTTAGAAGTTGTATCAATCCCTTTTTTATGCTACTTTCTATCTGGGTGCCGATGTTTATCTTTTTCTCATCGTCCCCTTCTCCCAAATTAACAGTTTTTGTTTCTTCTTGATGTGGTTGTATAGTGCGTGCTTCTTTTCCAGCATTCTTTGCATGTCCGGAGAAATGGTCTCCTGCTCACTGTCGGACTCGACCCATTCGCTCTCGGTTTCCGGGGTCCACAGAGATTCATCAATCACATACATGATGTGTTTTAGGTTCTGTTTTAGTCATAGATTTTATTATTCATTTATTTTTGAAAGAATAATAAATAAAATAGGGAAAAGAATGAATATGACAGAATGCCTCATGTATTAAATAAAATGAAAGTGTATGTACAAGCCCTTTTAATCAGAATTCCTATGGCCGCGGGCGGGGACCGCAAGAGATACACGAAAAAGCTTAAAAAAGAACACCATAGGGGCTGATCCTCCCAATCCTCCCTCTCTGCTATTCTGGCTTAGCCAGAGGTTTGGCGTCGACATCATAAGCGGAGGCATCAAAAGTTATCCACCCAGCATCTATTAATTCTTGGACTCGATACTTAAGGGTCAAGCAATTTTTTGTTGAGTGTCCGGGTGAACCCGAGTGGTAATCACATGTCTCGTTTGGTTTATACCACTCGGGGTAGGGAGGTTCCATCTGTTTTTTGGGAGGGACGCAGGTTAAGAGTTTGGCCTCCAACAGCTGAGGCAACAACTTACCATAGGAAGTGGAGATTGGAGTGAACTTCCTCTCTTTCTTACGAGGCTGCCTAGCTGTTGGCGGGGCAGAAGAAGGAGTGGCAAAGTTGATTGCATGCACGACTTCGTCCTTCTTCCTGTCAGCAGGCTTTCTGAATGAGACACCACCTTGGGAAGACTGTGCTATCTTCCCATTCCTCAGTCCCTGCTCTACCCTTTCACCCACAGTGACTATGTCCGAAAAAAGGTTGGAGGTACTCGCTATTGCCTTGTCGTAGTACGCTCCAGTCAGTGAATCTATGAACATAGTCACTGTCTCCTTATCCGTCAAAGGAGGCTCTATTTGGGCGGCCATTTCCCTCCATCTTTGGGGGTATGCTTTAAAAGGTTCGTCGTTCCTTTTGCTCAGAGTCCTGAGATCTGACCTGTCAGGGGTTAGATCATTGTTGTATCGATAATGACGAAGAAAAGCGTCAGCCAATTGTTTCCAGTTCTGGACCTGCCCTCTTTCCAGCTGCATATACCAATTGAGAGTTGTGTCCGCCAGACTCTCCTGGAAGCAGTGGATTAGGAATTTCTCGTTCTCGGCGTATGCGGCCATCTTACGACAATACATCGTAAGATGGTTCTTTGGGCAGGCCATTCCGGCGTACTTGGGGAAGTCCGGGATCTTGAATTTTGGAGGGAAATGGATATTCTTCACCAGGCACATGTCCGCCACCATCTTGTCGTCAAAGTTGTGTCCCTCCACCGCCTTTAGCCTTTCTTCTAGGGCGGAGATTTGCTTTTTGGACACCTCTAGGGTGAGGATGCGTGCAGTCTTAGCATCCTTTCCATCATAGAAGTATTCCTCTTCTTCTTCCTCTTCGTGGCGAGAGGCGTGTTCCGTTTGGGCTTCGCCCTTGTTTTGACCCTAGCGCACGATCTCCATCAGTTGAGCCATTTGCTCACGGAGGGTATTGACCTCTACAGTGAGCTTTTGATTTTGTTCCTCTAGGTTTTCCATTGATCTGGCCTTTTGCGCACGAGTTCGGGTGGGGAGAGGACCAACCACTTTCTAGAATGCCCGGAAGAAATTTATTAATGCATGTTGAGTGTTGAACTAACATGGACATGTTTATGTACGAGAGATTCTGTTTGAATGATGCTAAATGCACTCTCACTTTTTATTTTTTTCTTGGTATTTCTTTACTCATGATATGATGTAATATGGATGATACGACTTTTTCAAAAAATTTTATAAATGTTTTGATTTTGTTATTATTATTTTATTTATTTTGGATTTATTTATTATTATTATTATTATTATTTTTTAGCACTGTTATCTCTTCTATCGGATTGCGTAGCTACTTAGCTTACAAAGAACTTGAAACCAGGCTAGCTAAAAGGCAGACTGTCCGAGATAAAATAATGGCTTTATGTGAATGAATAATATTTAGCGTCCCTTATCTCTTCTGTCGGACTGCGTGGCTACTTAGCTTACAAAGAACCTGAAACCAGGCTAGCTAAAAGGTAGATTGTCCGAGATAAGGGTGTTTATTGCAAAAAATGTTTTTTTTTGTGATTTTTTGTTGTTGTTTTGTTATGCTATGCATCAGACAAATGCAACAAACAGGTGCAGACACAATTCGATCATCCACGAACTGGCGAGAAGTCGTTTTAATCACGAGGTAGGGTTTTCCTGCAGAAAAGTGCATTGGCGAAGGTAGGTTCTAACTGTTCTCACCAAGGCTAAGGCCCCCAAGGTGCCCCCATTATAGGGTCCCCACTCTCCAGCCTTCTGACCATGCTTATCACTAAGGCCATAGTCAGTCTTTGTGCCAAAAGATGAAGGTTATCACCTTGAGTGGTGGTTTCTGATCACACTGGTGGGCACAAGGCCATCACTACAGTGAACCGTACCTGCCACCCACTCCCTATGGATTTCTCACTTGCCCCCGGGTATAGAGGGAACTGTAGTGTGCAAGGGTTTGTGTACAGTTTGTATTTCAAACAATTGCGTAAGTATAAACAAACAACAGTTATTAAAGCCAAGAATTAAAACATGTTATAATACAAGGTAGGGTGAAAGCGTAATTTTCTTGGTTTATTTACTTTAGACTGGCCCATCACTAAATGGGATCAACTCTCTAGGCTTCCCAAGTGGTTCCGACATTCCAATTTTCGCATTTTTATGGGTGTGTTTACAACGCCTTTAGGTTGTCCGATAACCGACCTGAATATAGGGGCGAAGTTTTCGAAAAGGCGCTTTTGGATTGTCCGATAACCGGGCTAACCCAAGAACTAATTTTGAAGGGTTCTTCTGGAGTCGCCACCGATGTTTTTACCGGAAACATCGGAAAAGGAGTGAAAAGGCGTTGGTTTTTGAAAAACCAACTTTGGTCATTAGAACTAGAGTTGGGTAAGGGAGTTAGTTACGTGTAAGGGAAGTGTTAGTTCCCTTAAGATGCCCCTTTCGGGTTCCCTATGATAGGCCAGCTACTTTGAATAAATAAACTGGTGAAAAATACGCTTTTACCCTTTATTTGCGGAATTTAAAATTACGACTACATGGCCCTAATATCTATTGCATAATTAAAAATAAAGCGATAAAGGAGAGAGAGAGAGAGTGTAGAAACCTCCGAGGCAAGCTTTCTATTAATTTCTTGACAATTTGGGTACTTTTTGGCAGCCCTTCACTTTCTACAGCGCCGGAAACCTCTCAAAAATGCTATAAAAACTCTTAGAAAGCTCTCAGAAACTCCGGAAATGCTTTGGAGGGATTCTAGAAAGTGAATTTGAGGAGGTGACTAGAGACAGAATGGAAGAACTGTGTGAAATGAGGGGAATGGCGCGGCTATTTATACGGATTCGCGCCTGTCAGGTTGAGACGGTCGTCTCGTCTGACAAGGTCGAGACGGTTGTCTTGCCATTCGAGACGGCCATCTCGCCTTTCAGAAATGGCGAGACGGCCGTCTCGCCAAACGAGACGGCGGTCTAGCCACTTTCGCAAGGCAAGACGGCGGTCCCGAATCCGAGACGGCGGTCTCGACCCTAAAAGGCGAAAATCCTTATTTTTATGCCGAAAATCCCTCCTATCCTAGTATGGGGCCTAATAGTCTCTCCTAGTGGCTTCTTAGGCTTCATCCATCTTCGAATAGAAGGTCTTCTGGTCTTTATTATGAGGTCGGGCAAGATTTGGGGTCTACAGCTATCAAAGGTAGTCCCCTAGCATACTACCTAGCACACGGATCAACAAACGAATATCAATCCCTACAAGAAGATTTTCTAGATGAACACATCATACATATCCAACAAGAAGTACCTGAGGATGATGCATGGACTATGTTCTTCGACAAAGCCTCGAACATGCTTGGACATGGGATAGGAGTTGTTTTAATATCCCCTGAAAAGAAGTACATCCCAGTAACATCCAGGCTAAATTTTAACTGCATCAATAACATGGCTGAGTATGAAGCCTGCGCCTTAGGATTCCAAGCAGCTCTAGATCATGGGGTGACCAAACTCAAAGTTTTTGGTCACTCATCGCTTGTTATCTGTCAACTCAAGGGTGAATGGGAAACCAAAAATTCCAAATTGATCCCATATCTAAAGTACATCCGGAATATGGTTTCGAGGACAGAAAACGTCACTTTTGAGTACATGCCTCAGGAAGACAATCAGTTTGCAGATGCCCTCGCTACTTTGTCATCTATGTTCGCCCTAGATCAAGACCGTGAGATACCGATTATCCAAATTAGAATGCATGATAAACAAGCTTTTTGTATGGCAGTAATTAGCGAGGAAGACAAATCCCCTTGAAGGGCGAATATCCCGAGGGAATTAATGATAATGATAAAAGGACCATTCAGAAGAGAGTCATAGGATTCATGCTGATTGGAGGAACCCTTTATAAGAAAATTTTTGACTCCAGCTTGTTGAGGTGTGTGGACCGCGAAGAGGCTCAAACCCTAATTAAGGAAATTCATGAAGGAGCTTTCAGAACCCACACGCCAGGGCATGTCATGACAAAAAAGATCCTAAGGGCAGGATACTTTTGGTCCACGATGGAAGGTGATTGTCATCAATACGCCAAGCAATGTCATAAATTTCAGGTCTATGCCGACAATGTTCATGTCCCACTGGCACCTCTCAATGTCTTGGCTACACCATGACCATTCTCCATGTGGGGCATGGATTTTATTGGATCCATCGAGCCCAAAGCATCCAATGGTCATCACTTCATCCTGGTGGCCATTGACTACTTTACCAAATGGTTAGAAGCGGCATCCTACGCACATGTGACCAAGAAAGTAGTGACCACCTTTGTCAAGAAAAATATCTTGTGTCGGTATGACATCCCCCATCGTCTCATTACTGATAATGGGACCAATCTGAACAATAAGATGATGCAAGAATTATGTCAAGATTTCAAAATTCAACATCACAATTCCTCTCCATACCGACCCAAGATGAACGGTGCAGTAGAGGCAGCCAACAAGAACATCAACAAAATCATCCAAAAGATGGTAATGACATATAAATATTGGCACGAAATGTTACCCTTTGCCCTGCACGGATACCGAACTTTCGTACGGACCTCCACAGGAGCCACTCTATTTTCCCTCGTGTATGGCATGGAGGTCATACTACCAGTAGAAGTTGAAAAACCCTCCCTACGAGTTATTACGGAAGCAAAGTTGACAGAAGTAGAATGGGTCCAAAATCGGTATGATTAGTTGAACCTAATCGAAGAAAAACGATTGGACGCCATATGTCATAGACAAGCCTACCAAAAGAAAATCAAAAGAGCTTACGACAAAAACTTCAACCCCCACACTTATCACAAGGGGGATCTAGTAATAAAGAAACTGCTTCCGGCCCAAAAGGATAAAATCGGAAAATGGGCGGCAAATTATGAGGGACCCTTTGTGGTCAAGCGAGCTTTCTCAAGAGGAGCTCTTATCCTCACCAATATGGATGGAGAAGAACTTCGGCACCCAGTCAATTCAGATGCAGTGAAGAAGTATCACGCTGGAAGACATTACTCATGATCCTCCAGGATGAAAACCAACAAAGGGTGTCCTGGGAAAAATCTAGGATCCACACACCTCGCTAGGACACGTCCTAGGCAAAACTTGGAGGGTTCAAAAACAAAAATAAAATATAAAGAGAAATGGTTACCTTAGCTGAAAACCGCAAGGCGACTAAGGTAACGTCCTTCCAGAAGCAGGCAACCTATGCATAGTCTTCACTCCAGGCTCAAGCATCTCGACTAAGGTAACTAGGAGAACCAGGGGGCAGATGTTAGAGGCATGATTTTTATAGCTTATACAGTGTAGCCAACCTTGGCCAGCCATGCTTCTAAATCCCTTTGTAAATCCTTCTGTAAAAAATAAACTATTTGTTTATATCAATAAAATTGTCTTTCATATATTTTCTCTTGACCCAATTATGAAAATGCCTCTGTGTTAAATGAATCATAAGCATACATAAAAAACCAATGCAAGAAAGAAAAAGAAAAATAAAGATAAAAAGAATGATGCCTGCTAGGAGATTCATGGCCAAAAATTAGGGTAGACTGCTAGATCGAAAACCCACAAAGGGCGGTTTAGGCGAAAGTTAACGCACTCATAAAAAGGAAAAAGCCCGCTAAGATATCCTAGGAAAAATTAAGGCAACCCGCTAGATCGAAAACCCCAAAAGGGCAGTCTAGGCAAAAGATAGGGCTTAATAAAAAGAAAATGAATACAAGAAGAGTCCATCAGCATAATCATGAAGGTCCAGTAGAGAATGCTAGTCACTTATCTAGATGCATCGAATAAAAATAGATTGCATTTAAGGCATCCACACAAAGTAGTCGTACAAAACGACTTTGTCAAAATCGAAAAAACAAAAAATAAAATAATCGCCTCAAATAAATAACAAAAAATGAAAAGCATTCATGCATATAAGGAGACTACCTCCATGTTTGTGTTTGAAAATAGGAAGCACCCAAAACAAGTCTCCAAATGAGGTTCTACCCCCAAGCGATCAGCCTACTCAGAGGCAAAACAACGCAAACCGAAAGCCTTCACTTCTGATGAAGCAATCCGCCTACTCAGAGGCATCGTCCAAATCGAAAAATCCCCAATCAATTCCTGCCTACTCCAGAGGCATTTACCAAGAATCTTCGGAAGTCAACACACCAGATGACTACAAAGAAGGGTCAAGAACAATCACTCCCCATGGAGTCGGCGCATGAGCTAGAGTAGTAAGTCGCCACCACATACATCGTCCAAAGAACCAACTCCGTTGCAAGGGAGTGTCCTGAAGACAAGTGCTGGCACATGAGTTAGAGCAGTAAGGCGCCACCACCTTCTCTATCACAAGGATCAGCCATCACAACAAAAGTGGCATCATAAGATAGATTTTTACACATCATCTAGAGGATCAACTCAGTCGCAAAGGAGTATTTTGAAGGAGTATTTTGAAGGAGTATTTTTACACGTCATCATCCGACATATAAACTCCACTACAAAGGAGTATTTTGAAGGAGGGATGCACATCATCCAAAGGATCAGCCCTGTTACAAAAGGGTATCCAGAAGATACAACCCGCCTTTACTATCCTAAGGGTCAGCTACCGTAGCATGGGAGCATCCTGAAGACAAGAGTTCACCACCTAGGGGTCAGCTGTCGCATCAAAGGAGCATCCCAGGGGAAAAGAAAAGTCTTCATCTTCCAAAGGGTCAGCTACCGCACCAAAGGAGCATCCTGAAGCTTCACACATATCGTCCGAAGGGTCAGCCTCCGCAACAAGGAAGCATCCTGAAGACAACACCAGACTACATTCACAGTCTCGAGGGTCAGCCACCACGACAAGAGGAGCATCCAGAGGACAACCGGGCAAGAGGGTTAACTCCTTCACCCGCCAATCAACCTTATGGTACGTTAGCCCATATTAAATAGGTCGGGTGAAAGGGAGCAGCTGTAGACCCCAAATCTTGCCCGGCTCTCCAATAAAGCCAGAAATCGCCCATTTCGAAGATGGTCAAGACTTTATTAAGTCCCTAGTAGCTTTTTCTAGGTTCCATTTAAGATAGAAAAGGTTTTTAGAGGCAATAAAAATCGGAAAATTTGTCAGAGACAGTAGATGGTCGCCCACTTAGCTTGGATGGCCGTCCATGCCACTTTTTGCGATGGACGACCGTCCACTAAGTCCAGACGGTCGTCCACTTTTTCCTGGTTCAGTTCCCTATAAATAGGAGCCCCCATTCCTTGAAATTACACACCTTTTCACTCCTACCACTCTCCAGGAAGCCTTTTGGCACTTTAGAGTGACTCTAAGCATTATTCCGGAGTTCGAGTGAGCTTTTCGATTTCCATTTAAAGTTGAAATCGATTAAGGAAGTCTCCTATTGAGACGTCCAACCCTCAGTAGAGTGATTTTTCTTTCTTTTGCGGGAGGAGCGTGCTTGTAGAGTGCGGGGACTGCCAAACAGCGTCCTCAAGTTTCGAAGGGTTAATATAAAGCTTGCTTCAGAGGTTCCTTCCCTATTCTCTCTCTCTTTTACTGCTTTCTTTATCGCTTTCTTTGTATGCATTAGATAATGGGGCCATGTAAATATTTAAATTCTGCAAGTAGATAGTATAATAGGGTAAAAGCATAATTTCTTTAACTATTTATTTTCTTAACTAGTCCATCATAGGGAACCCGAAAGGGGCGTTGTGGGGTGCTAACACCTTCCCCACACGTAACCAACTCCCTTACCCAACTCTGGTTGTAACAACCAAAGTTGGTTTTTTTCTAAAACCACTGCCTTCTTATTTATTTATTTTTACCTTTTTCAGTGTTTAAGGTTAAAACACTGATGGCGACTCCTCGAACCTTTTCGAAAACCTCGCCTTTAGGTCCAACCCGGTTATCGGACAACCTAAAGGCGTTAAACCACTTCTTTCAAAAAATGCGAGCCAATCCAAAACCATCGCGTCGCTTTGACCACCTTTTCTAACGGTGGTGACAGTCTCTCATGTTTTTGCTTTTCTTAAAATTCCAAATCTTTCCATCTTCAAGATTTCCCTTATTCCTAAATGGCTTCATCATCTAGAAGAACATTTCCAACAAGGAAAAGATCTGCTCCTTCTTCTCATCCAGCCCAAATTCTATTAAAGGGTGGATCTCTGACGAAGAGAAGATACAAGAGTTTCTTACGTTCTGGAAAGAAAGAAGTATAATCTCTCAAAAATATCTGATAGGATATAAATTTATCAATCAGGGTGTCATCTTCCCCAATCTTCTTGAAAATAAAGGTGTTCTACCTTTTATTGAAATGTAGGGTACATATTATCTAGATTTAGTACAGGTATTCTACTCTCGCTTTAAGTATAGAGATCATGTTGTTACTTATCGGGTTAAAGGAGTCACCATCATTCTTGATGATGACATATGGGAGAACGTACCTCACTTTCCTATTCGCGATGATGTTGTTAATGTTCTAGAAGATCTTGATGACTTCAACCGCATTCTAGTGTATCGCTCTTTCCTCTGCAATCCTGCCATGGAGATCGAAAGACAACTTCTTGCAGGACCTCTGAAGAAAGAGGAATGTATGCTACTTCATCTCATTGTCTAGATTCTTTGTCCCAGAGCCACAAATCAGCCTCAATGTTTTACTATTGATCTCCGTATTATTCATGCTATTATGAACAATGAGCAAATTGATTGGCCCAGTCTTATTACTTTGATAATGATCAAAGCCAAGAGACATCCAACCTTTAAGATTCGTTATGGTCTTCTCATCTCCCAGATTTTAGAATACAAGGAAGTTAATGTTAAAGGTGAACAAAGGTCCCGAACACTGAATACAAATCGGATGCTTGATAGCACACTCACTCAGCTGCAGATGGTCAATGTTGATGGAACATACTATCATAAGGATGAAATGCCAAATGTTGTTGTTGCTGCAGATTCTGCTGATGAAGAGATGCCTACTGCTGATGTTCCCGAAGCTGGACCTTCCTCTGGTCCTCATTTTGAACCCCGCTCCTCCATTGAGGATATGCTTTCCAGCATGAATAAAAGAATGCAAGATTTCTTTTCAATCTCTGCTGAACGACATCAAGAAATTATCCATCGTATTTCGAAAGTCGATGAACGTATGTCAAATTTTCAAGACAGATTTGACACAAAATTTAATAGTGATTCTAAAAGTGAAGAGTTTTAGCATTTTTCTTCTTCTTTGTCTCTTTTTGGGCTTATAAATTTTTTCTTTCTTTTCACATTTCTATATGTTGTATTGTTGTTGCTCAACTTCAATAAATATCACCTTTTTGCACATTTTTTTAGGGGGAGTTGATTATTTTTATGCACATGTTGAGGGGGAGTTTATATTTTTTATTATGTTAAAATAGGGGGAGAAAATCTTTAAAGCTTGGTATGGTTAATCTCTTCTCTATGTTAGTTGTGACAGTAAAAATAGGTTATTACGAAGAGCTTTAAAGGCAGGTTTTAATCATCATAAAAAAGGGGGAGATTGTTGAAAATACAAGGATATGATGCCTGAAGATTTTGATGATGCTTTAGAGTCAAAGGACTTCAAGATTACAAGACTCATATATTGTTGTATCTACTTGTAATAACCTTGTTTTATCTTTTTGAGTCTGTAAAAATATAGTCCAAGATAGCCAGCACACAATTTTTTCATAGAAAGTTCATTTTTATCCAAAATCCATTGTGATAATCGATTATCACCTAAGGATAATCAGTAATCAGTAATCGATTATTGATAATCGATTATCACTCGTGATAATCGATTATCTTAGCTCTCTTGGGTGTCTAAAGGTCTCTGGAATAATCGATTTTCTTTATCAATAATCGATTATCCTGGCTAAAATGTGTTTTCTATGAAATTGGCTCTGGAATAATCGATTATCACTTATGATAATCAATTATTTGTGTCCGTTATGATTTTGAATTTCAAATTTCAGACTTAATTTCAAAAAACCTAATTTTTAAACCCTAAAATCTCTATTTAAGGAACTCTCACGCTCTCTGTAAAATACAACCTTTTTCATACTATAGTTAAGAGTTGTGATTGTTAGAGAACTTTGAGTAAGGAAGAAAAAGGGGCTTTTGTAACCTAGAGTGGGCTAGAAGCGATAAGAATCACTAAGTGGGTTTCTTGGTGGATTGTGTGTTGTGTTGTGTCGTGTCTAGGAAAAGCTATCATCATCCTTTGTGGATTCAAAGGAGGTTTTCATCTCTTGTGTGACTCAAGAGAGGTGTTTTCTTATCCTTATCTTTTGTAATTTGTAATTTGTGTTAAAACTGTGATTATAGTGACTGCGTTAATCCTCTTTTAGAGTGATTAACAACTAGACGTAGGGTCTTTTGATCCAAACCAGTATAAATGAACTGTGTAATCTTCTTTCCCTTATCTCTTTACTTTTCAGTTATCGTTTAATCAATAAAACTTGCTCTAGACCCCAAATCTTGCCCGACCTCAAAATAAAGAGCAGAAGACCTCCAATTCGAAGATGGGCGAGTCCTAAAAGGTCCTTAGAATAGACTATTAGCCCCCATATTAGAGTAGGAAGGCTTGTTGTACGAAAAAATAAGGATTTTCACTTGAAGGGTCGAGACTATCGTCTCGCTTATCGAGACCGCCGTCTCGCCATTAGCAAGGTCGAGACTGCCGTCTTGTTTGGCGAGACACCGTCTTGCCACTTGCTGTGGCGAGACCACCTTCCCATTTGGTCAGACGGCCTTCTCGCCACTTGATAAATCGATACCGCCATCCCGAATGGTGAGACGACCGTCTCACCATTTTCCAAAGGCAAGACCACCGTCTCGATTGACGAGACGACGGTCTCGACCTGACAGGCGTGGATCCCGATAAAAGGGGGGGCGCTCTCCCCTTCGTTTCATATAGTTCTTCCACCTTTCCTTCTAGCATTTCTTAGAATTCTTCTCCTAGAGCCCCTCCGAAGCATTTCCGAAGTTTTCTGAGTGTTCTTAGAGAGTTTTTATAGCGTCGTAAGAGAGAAAAGTCGACGTTGTAGAGCGAAGGGCTACCAAAACGCGTCCTATTTTTAAGAGAATTAATCAAAGCTTGCTTCGGAGGTTTCTTCACTTTCTCCATCTCTTTTACCGTCTTTTTTACTTATATTTATTTGTGCCTTAGCTACTAGGGCCATCTAGTCACTATCTTTTAATTCCACAAATAAAAGGGTAAAAGGGTCATTTTAAAGTTTGTTTATGAAATAACTGGCCTATCATAGGGAACCCGAAAGGGGCGTTGTGGGGAAGTTAATACCTTCCCTACATGTAACTAACTCCCTTACCCAACAATGGTTATAACGACCAAAGTTGGTTTTTCTTAAAAACCAACGCCTTCTTTTCTTCCTTTTCCGATGTTTTCGGTAAAAACATCGGTGGCGACTCCATAAGAGTCCTCTTCGAAAACCTGCTTTTAGGTCCAGCCCAATTATCGGACAACCTAGAGGCGTTGTAACCTCACCCATCTAAAATGTGAAAACGGAAGTCGAAACCATCGTGTCGCTCCGACCGCCTCTTTTGACGGGGGCGACAGATGGCGACTCTACTGGGGAAGCCTAGAGAGTTGATCCCATTTAGTGATGGGCCGATTTAATAAATAAACTTAGAAATTTCACTTTTACCCTACCTTGTCTTATAACATGTTTATTTGCTTGGCTTTAATAACTGTTGTTTGTTTATTTTATGCAATTGTTTGAAATACAAATTGTACACAAACCCTTGCACACAACAGTTCCCTCTATACCCAAGGGCAAGTGAGAAATCCATAGGGAGTGGGTGGTAGGTACGGTTTGTCGTAGTGAGGGCCATGCAGCCCATCGGTATGATTGGAAACCACCACTCAAGGTGATAACCTTCTTCTTTTGGCACAAAGACTGACTATGGCCTTAGTGCTAAGCATGGTCGGAAGGCTGGAGAGTGGGGACCCTATAATGGGAGCACCTTGGGGGCCTTAGCCTTGGTGAGAACAGTTAGAACCTACCTTTGCCAATACACTTTTCTACAGGAAAACCCTACCTCATAATTAACATCATCTCACGTGTTCGCGGATGAGTGAATTGTGTGTGTGCATTTGTTTGCTGCATTTGTTTGCATAGCATAACCAAACAATAGATAAAAATAGAAAAAACCACAAAAATATTTTCGTAATAAACATCCTTATCTTGGACAGTCTGCCTTTTAGCTAGCCTGGTTTCAGGTTCTTTGTAAGCTAAGTAGTCATGCAGTCCAACAGAAGAGATAAAGGACGCTAAAATTATTCTTTCGCAATAAACCATTTTATCTCGGATAGTCTACCTTTTAACTAGCCTGGTTTCAGGTTCTTTGTAAGCTAAGTAGCCACGCAGTCCGACAAAAGAGATAAAAGGCTAATAAAACCATAAAAAATCAAATAAAAACCCAATCAAATAAAAATGGGACCTTGTTCATAAACAATAAATTCATAAAACATCCATATAGGTAGTTTATTTTTGAAAAAAAAAATACACGAATGCTATCATACATCATGTAGGAATAAAACATGATAAACATTTAGAAAAAAAACAAACACTCACATGCATACCTACAATAAGCATCATGTTCATAAGCATGCATTTTGGTTTTTAGAAAATGGAGGGGACTATTAGACAATTGAAGAAAGTGGACATTCCCCGATACTATGCAGAGAAACTGGAACGGCTTTGCGCATTGATGCCACCAGAGGTCCACTCCGATTTTGAAAAATCCAATGGACGGATTCTCGACCTGCTGAAGATCTGTGTCGATCCTACTTTTATCAGGATTCTAGTTCATTTTTGGAACTCTAGTCTGCTCTGCTTCGAATTCCCGCAGTTTGATATGGTGCCTACTTTGGAGGAGTATGAGATTATGCTAAAATGACCAAAATCAGCCAGGGTCCATATCCTCATGGAGCATATACTTCTGCAGCACAAGTTGCTGCCATAATCCGATTGCCGTTTCGGCAGACTACCCTGATAGCAAAAGGGAATGTCCAGGGTTGGAAAGTCGTAATGTTAGAAGACCATCTGTCCTCTTTGGTTGAAAGGGTAGAATGAGCTGCCGTTAACAAAACCCTGGTTTTAATCATATTTGGAACAATTTTTTTTCCCTTCCATATCGACACAGTAGACTAAGCCGTCATGGACACCTTCTTCGCCTGGGACGCGAACTCGAAGAGTCCCCTGCCTGCACTTCTTGCCAACACCTTGCTTTCGGTGGAATTCTGCCACCAGAAGCAAGGAAAACCACTTAGATGTTGCTCTTCACTGCTTTTTGTGTGGGGTATCACACATTTCTACGCCTCTAGTCACATGGGGATGTTCCCCGATCCTTTGAGAAGCTTCTCCAAAATCCCTCTCCACCGATGCACGACCATGCAGTGGAAGGTCGAGTTAGAACAATGGGACGTTAGCCGATTATCCTGGGTAAGCCCTTGGTTCCGACCCGGCCCAGTCCTCATCAGATGTGGAGATTATTCGAGCATACAATTAATAGGACTCATGGGTTGCATAGCCTATTCTCCAAGGGTGGCTATGAGACAACTCATGAGGACCCAAACTGCAATATCCCGGGAAGAGCTCGGAGGACTGTATTTCTTCGGAGACCCATGCGCTGTCGCTAATTCACTTGTTGTACGAAGAGCATGGGAGAAACCAGTCTTCATTGGAGATAGAGAGCTAGGAAAAGCTCGAGTAGCTGCCTCAAGTGACTACGAGGAGTGGAGAAGAAGCAGAGGGATGTCACAACCATCCACCTCACCTGTTGTGCTTTCAAACAGTGAAGAGCTACAAACCCAAGTCGATGCCTTGACCCGGAGGATAGAAATTATAAGAGCCCAGATGAGGGCCCTTGAAGAAAGAGAGCAAGAGTCTATCCTCACCATAGATGGTCTACAGAGGCAATGCAAGAAGAAGGATCATGAGATAGAGCGCCTCAAGGATCAGTGATTCTAACGAGAAAGTTATCCGAGCATCCAAAATTGCTAGAACTAGCTCGGATAACCAACTTCAGGAAATAACCACCAAATCAGCATGCCTTGAGGCCAAATGTGCAAAATAGGCTCAGACGATCAAGGAGTTACTACAAGACCTCACAAGGACTCAGTCTGAAATACGCCAAGAGCGGGAGGCCAACCAGAGGCTCAACAGAAGTCTCACTGAGCTACGTTGTAAAGAAAGAGATGGGTTAGCTCAATATGGTCAAGTACTACGGGAAAAGGACCGAGCCCTTGCAAAACTTGACGAGTTACAAGCCTTGGTTGTTCATCAAGAGGCGAAGATCAAAGAAGTTCAAAAATACAGTGAAGATATGAGCCAGGTGGTCCAAAAGCAAACCGAAACACTCGCTCGTCACGTCCGGGAAGCCAAAAGAGAATTACATAGACATCAAGACCCGCCTGTGGGTTTCTTTAGGCTTTTCCGTTTCTGTCAAAAGTTGCTTCATAATGTGGAGTAGGGAAGTGTACATTTTCTACGAATAAATAAAAATTTCTTTATGTTAGAATCGCGCAGCAGAATGTTTGCGTATCTAGACAAAAACCAAGAGCGGGGGGTGAATTGGTTTCTTAAAAAAAATTAGGGTTTTAAAAATTTCTCCAAATTTTACCGATTAAAATGCTGTGTAAAGTAAATAGAGCAAGGATAGAGTCTTACACACATAATTTATACTGGTTCGGATCATAAGACCCTACGTCCAGTTGCTAATCACTCAAATAGAGGATTAAGGTTGTCACTATAATCACATTTTTACAAACAGATAACAATTGAAAAGATAAGGTAACAAAAACACCTCTCTTGAGTCACACAAGAGTGAAAGTGATGAAGATCTTATTGAAATATTCTGGCAAAGATCTTGTTGATTTGATGAAGTCAAGAATGAAGTCAAAGGCAACTTTGTGGCAGTCAAAAGTCACTTAGATAAAAGAGTAGAGGGATTAGTGTGTCTGCAGTCTCCGCTTAGGTATAATCATTTTTATCTTTTCTCACTGCATGAGGTTTCTTCACTTAAAAGATTTTGCAAAATGCTTCTAAAAACGTCTAAACAGTTAAAAACAAAGTATTTTGATAAAAGCTTTTGAATTAACTATTTTTAACTAATAGCATATATGTTATATCAACTAAAATGTTCTTCACATTTTTATAAACAAGTTTTTAACTGATATAATTTCGAAATAACCGATTAAAATCACTTAAAATGTTCAGAGAAGTGTTTTGGCAGTATTTTAATCGATACAACTTCATTTTAATCGATTAATTTCATTTGGTATACTGTATGACCGATCAGAATGCGATTATGACCGATCAGAATCCGATATGATCGATCAGAATTTAGTTATGACCGATCAGAATTATTTCAATCGATTAAATTACGTTTCAATCAATTAAATCAACTTAAGAAAATTTAAACTACGCGTTTTAATCGATTAATACGATCTTTTATCAGTTAAAATCACTTGAAAAAGTTTATAAGAATATCTTGCAGTATTTTAATCAATTGAAAGACGAAACAATCGATTAAAACAAATTAGAAGATTTTTTACAAAGAGTTTCAATTGATATAAACGTTGTCGTATCAGTTAAAACAAATCTGGAAAATAATCAAGAACGTTTTAATGGATTAAAAGAAGTTTTAACAGATTAAAACAAGGCTTTTAACAGATTAAAAGATTATTTTAACATATTAATTAAACCAGCAGTTTTGAAAATCTTCTATATAAACAGAGTTGCTTGATCATTTTAAAATAGATCTGATACACATCCTTTTGCAATCAATCAAGCAATCAAAATCACTACTTTCAAGAAAGAATCACGCTAGTTTTTGTGAAGATCATCAAAATTCTTTCTTGAGGCAAAATTGCATTCTTTTGGAGAAGAAACACATATTGCAGAACTGCATAAAACTGGTTTGAGCGTTTTAGTTTCTTCTGTTTGTTTCTTTACATTCTTTTCTGTATTGTTAGTGCCTGGAATTGTGGGCACTGGTTTCTCTGCAGCTGGAATTTGGTTGTAGAGGTTGTCAAGAACTGGAATTTGGTTCTTGGTGAAAGGTTAGGTGCAGGAACTGGAATTGTGGTTCTTGTGCTAGATTGAGTGTAAGGTTAAGGTTGTAATCTGTAAAACATTCAATCTAGTGGAACCCACTGGAATTTGGCTGGAGACCGGACGTAGCCCTGGGATTGGGTGAACCAAGTATAAAACTTGGTGATATCTTTCTAAACCTTTCTTTTCTTTAATTCTGTTGCTGCATTTATTTTTTTGATTGCTTGCTGTGTGATTCAAAAACAGATCTGAAATCTTAATTTTTGAAATAGAAAATCTGTTAATTGCGAAAATCTTTCAAAGATCAATTCACCCCCCCCCCCACTTGATCTCAGCCTCTTTTTCTAACAAAGAGATGAATAACAACTTTCCCTAGAGACGGCACAACACACAATCCACCAAGAAAACCCACTTAGTGATTCTTATCGCTTCTAGCCCACACTAGGTTCCAAAAGCCCCTTTTTCCTCCAATAAACAGTTCTCTGGTAGTCACAGCTCTCAACTTTTGTTTTGAAAAAGGTTTTTCACTTTGCAAAGAGCCTTAGAGAACCTTAAGTAGACAGATTAGGGTTTGGGAATTGGGAATTTTCGAAACCTGATGAATTGGGACTAGGGTTTTCGAAACTTGGTCCAATTTTGAAATTTAAAACACATATTTGGCTTAAATAATCGATTATCTTGAGTGTTAAATCGATTATTACAGAGCCAAAATCACCAAGAACCCATAACCACACGGTTTAATCGATTATTTAAGCTGTTAATCGATTAACAAGAGCTTTAATCGATTATTCCAGAGAACTGATACAGAAAATGGTTTTTCTCTCTGTAATAATCGATTATCCTACCTTTTAATTGATTAATCCAGTGTGTTTTTGATAAAAATGAGTTTTTGAAGCTTCTAAAGAGTAGACTATGTGCTGGCTATCTTAGACTATAATATTACAGACTCAAAATCATCAAAACAAAGTTATTACACAATATTACAAGTCTTCAAATCTTTAAGACCTTTGTTCTTATATCATCATCAAAATCTACAGGTTTCATATCCATGTATGTTCAACATTCTTATCCTTGTATGTTCCAACAATCTCCCCCTTTTTGATGATGATCAAAATTTTCTTTTAAAGCCCTGTAATAACCTGTTTTATCTTACACACTAATAAAAACATTAAACATACCAGATAATATTTAAATTTAATAAACATTATAAGAGGCTTTAAATAAATTTCTCCCCCTATTTTGATTATGATCAAAAAATTGAAAGCTCCCCCTCAATAGATGCATAATTTAAAAAATAACTCCCCCTCAAACAAAGCAAAGAAATACAAATTTTATTTCATAAAGAAACGTCATTACAAACAAAGAGATATGTGGAAGAGATTAAAACTCTTCATTGGCATCGCTATTAAACTGAGCGTCAAACCTAACCTCTAGATTATAGACCCTATCATCTACATCAGAGATACGATGAATGATTTCCTCATGCCGTACTTCAAAAAGGGTGAAAAATTCCTGCATTTTCTGATTCATATCAAACAACATCTCTTCCATAGATTATCGGGATGCAGGAGGGGTAGAAGATGTTCCAGCATTATGAATATGTTCAGAGGGAAACTCAGCAGCAGGAGGCATCTCTTCGTCGGAATCTTCAGCATTGTCATCCATGTTGGGAACGTCGTCTTTGTGAACATAAATGTTATTGACTCGCACCATTTGAAGTTGAGTTAGTGTACTATCAAGCATTCGGTTTAAGTTAGTGGTTCTTACCTTTTGTTCCCCTTCAACATTCACTCCTTTGTACTCTAAAATGTGAGAGATAAGAAAAGCATAGGGAATTTTAAAATTAGGATGACGCTTCGCCTTCAGCATGGTCATTTTGATAAGGCTGCCCCAATCGATTGGTTTATTATTCATGATTGCATGAATAATGCGAAGATTTATGGATGAGCATTGGGCATGGTTGGTTTCCCGGGGACATAAAATCCAGACAAGTAGATGCAATAGCAGACGTTCCTCCTTATTTAATGGGCTGGGTAGAAGAAGACGCCCAATCTCCATGGGGGGGTTGCGAAGAAAAGAACGGTAAGCCATAATTTTGTCAAAATAATCTAACTCCGTAAAAATGTTAATAGCATCATCTCTTACAAGAAAATGTGCAACATTTTCCCATATATCGTCATCAAGGATGATAGTTACACCCTTGACACGAGAAGTGGCTACTTGATCCCTAATTTTGAAACGAGAATAAAATACCCTAACTAAATCAGGGTAGTATGTACCTTGCATTTGGATAAAAGGGAGGACACCTTGAATTTCAAGAAGATTCGGAAAATTGAATCCTCTATTGATCACCAATAATGAATTTTGGAGTAATGATACCTCTTTCCTTCCAGAAGGTGAGAAATTCCTGACGGCCCTCATCGTCTGAGATCCATCCTTCGACAAAATTAGGATGGGGATGAGAGGCAACTTTTAAATATTTTAAAATTCTTTTTACTGTAGTTAAATGAGATTCTTTTGGGCATGCTTGAAATCTAGCACACACACAAACAGAATGCATAATATCAGGTCTACTTGCAGTTAAGTATAATAGTGAACCTATCATACCTCTATACATGGATTGATTAATTTCCAAACCTGATTCATCCTTGTCTAAATAGCATGAAGTTCCCATGGGTGTGTTAGCTTCCTTTGAAGTGTCCATTCCAAACTTTTTGAGAATCTCTTTGCAGTATTTGGTTTGAGAGACAAAAATGCCATCTTTAAGTTATTTGATTTGAAGTCCAAGGAAGAATGTTAATTCTCCCATCATAGACATTTCAAATACTCCCTGCATTATCTTAGCAAATTCTACACACAAAGAATTATCAGTTAATCCAAAAATGATATAATCAATATATACTTGAACTAATAAGATATGTTCTTTTACTTTCTTTATAAACAAAGTAGAATCAATTTTTCCTCTAGAAAAATCATTTGAAGTTAGAAAACTACTTAATCTTTCATACCAAGACCTTAGCGCACTTATCTCTCCTAGGAAGGTTATAAACGCACTTGGGTCTCTTTCGTTATTGTCTAAAGATATCTATTACATCCTATAATGAATGTGTTTATGTATGAGAGGTTTTATTATGATGATGTTTATGCATACTTTTCTTAGTGCATTTATTTTCTCTCTTAGTTTTACCACTTATTGGATGATGTTGTATGAATGATACGACTTTTGTCAAGAATCTTTTTATTATAAAAGGCATTTTTATGGGTTTGAATTGTTTTTATGTTTTTTTATAACCCTTTATCTCTTCTGTCGATCAACGTGGCTACTTAGCTTACACAGAACCTGAAACCAGGCTAGCTTAACTGAAGACTGTCCGAGATAAAGTTGGTTTATCCTTATCACTTTTATGGTTTTTTAGAATTTTTACTATTTTTGTCTGTTGTATGATTACCCTATGCTAATGCATCAATACAAATGCAACAAACGAATGCACACACAATTCATTCATCCACGAGCAGAGCCACGCTATTTTCGAGGTGGGGTTTTCCTGCAGAAACGTGCTTGGTTAAGGCGGTTATAAACTGTTCTCACCAAGGTCAAAGGTCCCCAAGGTGCCCCCATTTTAGGGACCTCTCAATCTCTCAGTCCTTGGGTCATGCACGGAACTCTGTGTCGACATCCTTGGACCAAAAGAAGAGAGTTATCACCTTGAGTTGGTGGTTTTCCGACAACGGTTGTAGCCCCGTGTGCCAACAAGCCGGTTGTATCTGCCACCCACTCCCTATAGGTATTCACTCTTGCCCCCGGGTGTAGAGGGACTGTAGTGTGCAAGGGTTTTTGTGTGCAATTTATATTTCAGACAATTTGTAGAAAATAATCATACAGCAATTATTAAAGCCATACAATAAAACATACAACAGAGGGTAAAGGCGTAATTTCAAATCTTTACTTAGTTTGAATTTATCCGCCACTAAATGGGATCAACTCTCTAGCTTCCCCAGTGGAGTCACCATCTGTCGCCGCCGTCCATTCCGACGTCTAGGGACATCTTGAACATTTATGCGAGCGGTCACGAAAAGATGATTTAGACTCGCGTTTTATGTTAAAATATGTTCATTGCTTCCGAGGTGCTCAACAACTGAACTATCCTCTAATAAAAGCAAGGTTTTTGCAAAAGGGTTCTTATGGAGTCACCACCAATGTTTTACCATAAACATTGGAAAAGGATAAAAAGGCGTTGATTTTA
This sequence comes from Sphenostylis stenocarpa, assembly GCA_963425845.1. Classification (NCBI taxonomy): domain Eukaryota; kingdom Viridiplantae; phylum Streptophyta; class Magnoliopsida; order Fabales; family Fabaceae; genus Sphenostylis; species Sphenostylis stenocarpa. The sequence goes on from OY731403.1 coordinate 75,088,057, forward strand.
ATAAAAACCAAACTTGGCCATTATAACTAGAGTTAGGTAAGGGAGTTAGTTACGTGTGGGGAAGGTGTTACCACCCCACAACGCCCCTTTTGGGTTCCCTATGACGAATTAATTCATTAAGGAAAGATTAGGAGAAATTACGCTATTACCCTATTTTATTTATACAATATTTAAAAATGGCTATCTACATGATCTTATTTTCTATTGCATACATAAAGTAATAAATAAAGCAATAAAAGAGAAGAGAAGTGAAAAGAACCTCCGTAACAAGCTTTGTATTGCAAATCTTTAACTGTGAGGATGCGTTTTGGAAATCCCCGCTCTACAAAGACTCTCCTCCCCGAATACAATATCGACTCTACTAAAATTTTAAGAAGAATCGAATGCTGGAATAATATTCCTTAACCAATTGTTACCTTTTTTTAGGCAATCAGAGAGTTCATTCGAAGTAGGGAGAGAAGACAAGTGTCTGGAGTGTGAAAAAGTGGCAAATGAGCCTCCTATTTATAGTTTTCGCAGCCTGGCAGCTCGGGACGGCCGTCTGGGGCTTGGAAAATAGGGATGGGCGTCTGGGGAGGCCGAGATAGCCGTCTGGGATTTGGGACGGTCGTCCCAAGCATCAAATTTGGCTGAGACGATCGTCTGGCATGTGGGACGGCCGTCTGGGCTGGCTGGGACGGCCATCCCGACTTCTGGGATGGCCATCTCGACTGTTCTGGCCAGATTTTGTGTTCTGGGACTTCCGGGAAGCTTTCCTTTCTTTATTCGGAAGTCGATTGATGCTGATAGACGTCCGTCAAAGTTTTATCTTCATAGAGGAAGTCTTCTTAGCCTTTATTGAGAGGTCGGGCAAAATTAGGGGTCTACAGCTACCCTCCTTCACCTACCTGACTAATTGTTGGCCTAATATGCCCACAAAGTTAGTTGGTAGGGGAAGGAGTTAACCCTTTTTTCCCGGTTGTCCTTTGTCGCCGCCGTCCCTTTCGACGTCCGGGGGGACGTCTCGAACGTTTATGCGAGCGGTCGCGAAAAGATGGTTTAGACTCGCGTATTTGTTTTAAAATATGTTCATTGCTTCAACATTGAAAAAGCAAGGTTTTCGAAAGGGGTTCTTATGGAGTCGCCACCAATATTTTGACCATAAACATTGGAAAAGGAGGAAAAGGCGTTGTTTTTAATAAAAAACCAGTCTTGGCCATTATAACCAGAGTTAGGTAAGGGAGTTAGTTACGTGTGGGGAAGGTGTTAGCACCCCACAACGCCCCTTTCGGGTTCCCTATGACAGATTAATTCATTTAAGTAAAGACTACGAGAAATTACGCGATTACCCTATTTTATTACATAATATTAAATGGCTATCTACATGATTTTATTCTATATTGCATGCATAAAATGATTAATAAAGCTAAATAAAGCAATAAAAGAGACAAAATAGCTATCTACATGATTTTATTCTACATGGCATAAATAAAGCTAAATAAAACAATAAATAAAGCAATAAAAGAGAAGAGAATTGAAAAGAACCTCCGTAGCAAGCTTGATATTGAGAATCTCGAACCGTGAGGATGCGTTTTGGCAACCCCTCTCTCTACACGTACTCTCCTCACCAATACAGGATCGACTCTACTAAAAATTTAAAGAAGAATCGAATGCCTGAATATAATTCCTTAACCGATTGTTACCTATTTAAGGCAATCTGAAAGATCATTCAAGAGAGGGAGAGAAATAGACAAGTGCTCCGAGTTTTAGAAAGTGTTTCGAGCTCTCGGGATGTCTCGTGGTGTGAAAAAGTGACAAATGAGCCTCCTATTTATAGTTTTCGAAGCCGGCGCACTTCGGACCACCGTCTGGACCGACGGCCGTCCGGACCGGGACGCCGTCCCAAATGGCAAAATTACACAGGCCGGGACCCCGGGGACCCGGACGGCCGTCCCACTTTTCTCGGGCTTGGGACGGCCGTCCCAACCTCGGACGCGCGTCCCAACCGGCCGGAGCAAGTTGGGACGGCCGTCCCACCTTTGGGACGGCCGTCCTCGACCGTCTCCGGCCGGCTCGCGCGTTGCGGACTCCGGAAGCTTTCCTTGCCTCGTTTTGGACGCGCTTGATGCCGATATGCGTCTCGTTGAAGCTTTATCTTCATGTAGGAAGTCTCCTTGGCTCTTATTTGTAATGCTAGACGAGCTTTATCTTGTTACTGGTGATCTCTTTTATCTTTATTTGAGAGACCGGCAAAATTAGGGGTCTACAGCTGCTCCCTTCTTCTCGCCTAGCTAATTTATCGGCCTAATATGCCGATAAAATTAGTCGGTAGGAGAAGGAGTTAACCCTTTTTGCCCGGCTATCCTTCTGGATGTCGCTTTGCCGACGTTGTTGATCCTCCGGATGATGAATAGTTTTGATAGGTACCAACCCCTATCTCGGTTTGATGAGAATGAACCCTCGTCTGGTAAGCTCCTTTTTGTAAGGCTTGATGAGTATACACCCCCATCCGGTGTTTGATGAGTACGAACCCCCATCTAGTTTTTGAGTTTCACTATATAATGTTCTCGGTGAGTACTTACCTTCACCCGGTAGGAGTCTCGCATTTTGACTAACTCCGATGAGTACTTACCCCCATCCGGTATGAACCCCGTTCGCAAGGTTTTTGATAAGCCTCGCTCTACAAGGCTTAGGTGAGTACATACCCCCACCCGTATGAAGTTTTTGTAAGCCCCGTTTCGCAAGGCTTAGGTGAGTATGTACCCCCACCCGTATGAAGTTTTTGGTAAGCCCCGTTCTGCAAGGCTTAGGTGAGTATGTACCCTCACCCGTATGAAGTTTTTTGGTAAGCCTCGTTTTGCAAGGCTTAGGTGAGTACGTACCCTCACCCGTATGAAGTTTTTGGTAAGCCCCGTTTTGCAAGGCTTAGGTGAGTACGTACCCTCACCCGGTATGAAGTTTTTGGTAAGCCCCGTTTCGCAAGGCTTAGGTGAGTACGTACCCTCACCCGGTATGAAGTTTTTGGTAAGCCCCGTTTTGCAAGGCTTAGGTGAGTACGTACCCCCACCCGGTATGAAGTTTTTTGGTAAGCCCCGTTCTGCAAGGCTTAGGTGAGTACGTACCCTCACCCGGTATGAAGTTTTTGGTAAGCCCCGTTCTGCAAGGCTTAGGTGAGTACGTACCCCCACCCGGTATGAAGTTTTTGGTAAGCCCCGTTTTGCAAGGCTTAGGTGAGTACGTACCCCCACCCGGTATGAAGTTTTTGGTAAGCCCCGTTTTGCAAGGCTTAGGTGAGTACGTACCCCCACCCGGTATGAAGTTTTTGGTAAGCCTCGTTTTGCAAGGCTTAGGTGAGTACGTACCCCCACCCGGTATGAAGTTTTTGGTAAGCCCCGTTTTGCAAGGCTTAGGTGAGTACGTACCCTCACCCGGTATGAAGTTTTTGGTAAGCCCCGTTTTGCAAGGCTTAGGTGAGTACGTACCCTCACCCGGTATGAAGTTTTTGGTAAGCCCCGTTCTGCAAGGCTTAGGTGAGTACGTACCCCCACCCGGTATGAAGTTTTTGGTAAGCCCCGTTCTGCAAGGCTTAGGTGAGTACGTACCCCCACCCGTATGAAGTTTTTGGTAAGCCCCGTTTCTGCAAGGCTTAGGTGAGTACGTACCCCACCCGTATGAAGTTTTTTGGTAAGCCCCATTCTGCAAGGCTTAGGTGAGTACGTACCCCCACCCTGGCTTCGGCGACTTATTGTCTCTCGATCATGCGCCTATTCCATGAGGAATGATTGATTTTCTTTCTTTTTGACTTTTCTATTTTAGTTATCCTAGCTTTACCGGGATTCTTCGTTGGTTGCCTTTTGGGCAGTGAATTTATTGGGGACTTTGATTGTGCCTCTTGATTAGGCAATTGCTTCAGCGATGGTGAAGACTTTTATGCTTTTGGGCTTGCATTACCTCTCGCATAGGTTGATTTCCCATTTCTCTGGGATATTAGCTCTTTGCTTATTTTGAGCAAACAAGTAGTTCTGTTGTAAGCTCACCTAGTGAAATTTTTCTTTTGAGAATTTGATTGCTCCGACTCGGATCTCTTTTGAATTGCCCCTTAGAGGGAAAATGGAGTTTTTGACTCCTTATTGCTTGAACTCGGCTTTTGTCTATGCTTTTATTTCTGCTGGGAATGGGTTCGTATGTGTGCCTTTTATGCACGTTAGATGGAATGATCCTCGAGGAATTTTATTGGTCTCCTAGGGATGGAAATTTCTTATTTTCTTTTATAGATTTTTCTTGATGTGCTCTTCCCGGGGATTTTCTTTTGGCTTTTTCATGCAAGTGGCCTTTGTTAGAGGATGAAAGGCTTTTCTCTTCTTTCTTTTGTTGCCCCCAGTGATTTGGGTGATTTGATTCTCGTGCTTTCTTTCGATGGACTCTTGTGTAGTCCTTATTCTTCTTTGGGGAATGAAATGGAGACTCTTGTGTGAGTGTGCTTGGTGATTCATGTGGTGATGAAGCTGAGTCGCGAAGTAATCTTTTTGTCTTGCCTCCGGAGTAGGCAAGGATCCGCTTGGGGATGATCAAGCCTTTCCGTTGGCCATTTTTCGTTTTGATGGCTTCCTTCTTTTATTATTGTAGAAGGTTGATGGTTGGAACTAGTTTCTTTGAAGTTCCTTATGTTGCCGAAATGATTTTGATTTCGCTTTTCGCGATTTTGATTTTCATATGGAGACTCGGATTCCGGCGCTTCTCGCTTTCAATCACAAGTGCGGAGACTAACCTCCTTATATGCATGTTTAATATTTTTGTTTGAAGAAAATTATTTTTCTTGATTTTGACAAAGTCATATTATGCAACTATTTTGTGTGTGAATGTCCTAAATGCAATCTATTGTTTATTTATTTTTAATGCATTTAGAAAGTAACTGGCCTTCTCCCGTTGGCTTCTTATGAATATGCCTATGGGCTCCTCTTTTTATGACCTTAATGATGGGCTCATCTTTTACTCATCTTTTGGTTTTAGCCCTATCTTTTGCCTAGACCGCCCTTTACGGGTTTTCGATCTAGCTGGCTGCCTCAATTTTTGCCTAGGATATCTTAGGGGGCTTTTGCCTTATTTTTTGCCTAGACCGTCTTTTTTTGGGGTTTGCGATCTAGCGAGCTACCCTAGTTTTTACCTAAGAATATCCTAGCAGGCGTTTATTCTCTTATTATTTTTATACGCTTCCCTTTTTTAGATGCATGTTTGATCTTTGATTAAAAGTCTTTGCGCATATCAATAAAGAGGCATTTCCATAATATTTGGTCAAGAGAAAGGAAATGGAAGGGAATTTTATTGATAAATGAGCAAAATTTTATTTCTTTTATAGAAGGATTACAAAAGGTATTTAGAAGAATGGGTAGTCAAGGTTGGCCGTATCGTTTAGGCTTATACAAGTCATGTCCATGATATCTCGCCCCTGGTTCTCCTAATTACTTCAGCTGAGATGCCCGAGCTCGGAGTGAAGACTATGCAGATCGCTTGCTTCGGAAGAATGTTACTTTAGCCGCCTTTTCTGCTTTCGACTAAAGTAACAACCGCTCTTAGTTAGATTTTTTTTTTTTTTTTTTTTTACCTCTACTTTTTGCCTAGGACGTATCCTAGCGAGGAATATGGACCCTATCTTTTGCCCAGGAACGTCCTTTGCGGATTTTCATTCCCGACGGGTCTTGAGCAATGTCTTCAAGCATAATACTTCTTCACCGCGTCTCGAATTGATTGGGTGTCGAAATTCCTCTCCATCCATATTGGTGAGGATAAGTGCCCCTCCCGAGAAAGCTCTTTTGACCACAAAGGGTCCTTCGTAATTTGTCTGCCCATTTTCCAATTTTATCCTTCTGGGTTGGAAGCAATTTCTTTATAACTAGATCCCCTTCTTGATAAGTATGAGGGTGGACTTTTTATCATAAGCCTTCTTGATCTTTTTTTGATAGGCTTGTCCATGACATATAGCATTCAGCCGCTTTTCATCGATAAGGTTTAATTGATCAGTATCGACTTTGAATCCATTCGGCTTCTGTTAGTTTTGCTTCCATTATGATTCGCAAGGAAGGTATTTCGACTTCTATTGGTAACACGACCTCCACACCATATACCAGGGAAAATGGAGTAGCCCCCGTTGAAGTCCGCACAGATGTTCGATAACCATGAAGAGCAAAAGGTAACATTTCATGCCAATCTCTATAGGTTTTAACCATCTTTTGAACAATCTTCTTGATATTTTTATTGGTCGCTTCGATCGCGCCATTCATTTTGGGCTCGATAAGGAGAAGAATTATGGTGTTGAATTTTGAAATCTTGACATAATTCTTCCATCATCTTATTATTCAAATTGGACCCGTTATCGGTAATGAGACGATGCGGGGTACCATATCGACATATGATATTCTTTTGAACGAAGGTGACCACTACCTTTTTAGTCACATGCGCGTAGGATGCAGCTTCTATCCATTTAGTGAAGTAGTCAATAGCCACCGTAATAAATCGATGACCATTGGATGCCTTAGGTTCAATGGGACCAATAACATCCATGCCCCACATGGCAAATGGCCATGGGATAGCCATAACATTGAGAGGTACCGGTGGAACATGCACGTTGTCCGCATGTACTTGACATTTGTGACATTTTCTCGGTATACCGATGACAGTCCTTTTCCATTGTGGACCAAAAATATCCCGCCCTGAGGATTTTCCTAGCCATGATATGCCCTGGGCGTGCGTCCCGAAGGCTCCTTCATGTATTTCCCTAATCAGCTTCTGAGATTCTTTGAGATTGACGCATCTTAGCAAAGTGGAGTCAAAATTCTTTTATAAAGGGTTTCTCCTATCAACATAAACCCTACGGCCCTTTTCCGAATAATCCTTTTATCATTGTCACTCGATTCCTCTGGGTATTCACCCTTTGTTAAGTATCGCCTTATGTCATGATACCAAGGGGTTTCATCTTTTTCACTGTCTATCATCATACAAAAGGCTTGTTTATTGTACCTTTTGACTTGGATGATGGGCATCTCATGTTCTTGTTCTAATGTGAACATGGATGATAATGTTGCCAATGCATCCGCAATTTGGTTGTCTTCCCGAGGGACATACTCGAAGCCGATGTTTTCCATTTTTGAAGTCATGTTACGAATGTGTTCCGGATAAGGGATTAACTTGGAATTTTTAGTTTCCCATTCACCCTTGAGTTGATAAATAACAAGGGAAGAGTCACCGAATACTTTGAGTCTAGTTACCCCATGATCCAAAGCCGTTTGAATACCTAGAGCACAAGCTTCAGTATTCTGCCATATTGTTTGTGCAATCAAAGTTTAATCTGGTCAGTATCGGTATATACTTCTTTTCGGAGATATTAAAATAGCTCCGATCCCGTGTCCTAGTAAATTTGAAGCTCCATCGAAGAACATGATCCACTCATTATTCTCTAGTTCTTCATGTTGGATGTGCATTATGTGCTCATCTCGGAAAATCATCTTGTATGGATTGATATTCGTCTATTGGTCCATGTGCTAGATAATCTGCTAAAGGGCTTCCTTTGATAGCTTTTTGAGTGACATGAACGATATCAAATTCTGATAAGAGTACCTGCCATCCGGCTATCCTTCCGGCCAAAACGGGTTTTTCAAACAGATATTTGATTGGGTCCATTTTGGAAATCAACCAAGTTGTATGTCCGGCCATATATTGTCGAAGACGTTGAGTTGCCCACACCAATGCACAACATGTTTTTTCGAGTGGTGTATAACGAGTCTCATAGTTTAGAAATTTTTTATCGAGGTAATATATGGCTTGTTCTTTTTTACCCGTATCATCTTGTTGACCGAGCACACATCCCATGGATTCGTCGAGTACCGAAAGGTAAAGAATCGTGGGCTTTCCTTCCACGGTGGTACCAGGATCGGGGATTGGTTAGGCACATTTTGATTTTTTCGAAAGCTTGTTGACATTCGTCGCTCCAAACTTTCGGTTGGTTTTTACGCAATAGCTTGAAGATAGGCATGCACTTGTCCGTTAATTGCGCGATGAACCGTGCGATGTAGTTTATTCGACCCAAGAATCCTCTCGATTTCTTTTTCTCGTCCTTGGTGGGGGCATTTCTATGATTGCCTTTGTTTTATCGTGGTCCACCTCAATTCCTCTTTTACTAACAATAAACCCAAGGAGTTTTCCCGATCGCACTCCGAATGTGCATTTAGCCGGTTGAGCTTAACTCGGTATTTTCGAAGTCGATTGAATAACTTCTTTAAATATTGGAGGTGATCTATTTCATTTTTGGACTTGGTGATCATATCATCCACATATACTTCGATTTCTTTGTGAATCATATCATGAAATAGTGTGACCATAGCCCTTTGGTAAGTAGCCCCCGTTCTTGAGTCCAAAAGGCATTACTCTATAGCAGAATGTACCCCATGGTGTAATGAAGGAAGTTTTTTCTCTATCTTCGACAGCCCAATTTAATCTGGTTATACCCTCGCATATCCATCCATGAAAGAATAGAGAGTATTTGTAGCAAGATGATCTACCAAGCATATCGATATGTGGTAAGGGAAAATCATCTTTCGGACTTGCACGGCTTAAATCCTCGTAATCTACGCATACTCGATTTTTCCATTTTTCTTTATGACTGGCACAATGTTGGCCAACCATTCAGGGTATTTTGATACAATTAGAAAATTGGCATCCAATTGTTTTTCTACTTCTTCTTTAATTTTTAAGGACCATTCTCGGTTTTACTCTTCTGAGTTTTTGCTTGACGGCCGAATTCCCTCTTTTATTGGTAACCGATGCTCTACTATGCTCTTGTCAATCCTAGGCATATCATGGTAGGATCAAGCAAACACGTCCATATATTCTCTTAGTAATTGTATTAACCTTTCCCTCGACGTCATTATTAATTTGGGTACCGATGTTTACTTCTTTCTTATCGTCTTCTCGATCCCAAATTGATAGCCTCAGCTCTCTCCCGATGGGGCCGTATTGATTGAGCTTCTTTTTCTAACAGCTCTTTGCATATCCGGGAAATGGTCCCCTCCTCACTGTCTCGACTCAATCCATTCGTCTTCAGCCTTTCAGATCTTCCAAGGAGTTTTCAATCACGTACATGACTCGTATGGGTTATGCTTTGTTTTAGATTCTTTTATTAAATGTATGAGAGAGAAAAGAATGAAAGAGAATATGTATATTAAAAAAATGCCTCATTGTATTGATAGAAGAAAATATTTACAAAGCCCAATTTAACCAAAAATCTCATGATCATGGATAAGGATCACGAGAAATACATCTGAAGCTTTTATTATTTCTTTATTTTTATTGCAAAAAAAAGTAAAAATGATGAGCCCTAATCTGCCGGTCTCCCTTATCCCGTCTTTTACTCAGGCTTTGATAAGGGCCGGTCGTCCACCTTTGGAGTAGATGCGTCAAAGGTGATCCATCCCGCATCTATTAAATCTTGGACCTTATGCTTTAAGGTTATGCAGCTTATCTCGTAGAATGTCCCGGAGCGTCCGAATGATAGTTGCATTTTTCATTAAGCTTATACCATTCTCGGATATGGTGGCTCCATCTTCTTGGGAGGGATGCGTACGAGGAGCTTGGCGTCTAGTAATTTTAACAAGCAAGCTTGCATAAGAAGTGGGTATTGGGGTGAACTTCCTTTCTGGTCTACGTGACTTAGTTTGCCGAGAGGAGGAAGAAGGAATGGCCAAGTTGATTGCATTTACTGCTCCTTCTTTCTTTTTCCCGAGGCTCTTTTTAATGAATGGAGTAGAGGAGTTGGAGGAGTTCTCGCTGTGCAATCCTTCCGCTCTTCGGACCTTGCTCTACTCTTTCTCCTATAATGACTATATCTCGCGAAGAGTGTTGATGTGTTCCCTATCATTTTGTCATAATAAGGACCCGTCAAAGAATTGATGAACAGGATGTAGTCTCTTTGTCTGATAAAGGAGGTTCCACTTGTGCCGCCAATTCCCTCCATCTTTGGGCATATGCTTTGAAGGATTCATCATCTTTCTTGCTTAATAGTTGTAGATCTCGCTCTTTCAGGGGTCGATCTATATTGTATTTATATCGACGTAAGAAAGGCATCTCGCCAGGTGTCTCCGTGTTTGGATTTGGCCCCTTCTAGTTGCATATACCAGCTTAAGGCCGATTCAGCCTAAACTCTCCGAAAGCAATGGATCAGGAGTTTCTCATTATCAAGATATGCAGCCATCTTACTAGCAGACATTGTAAGATGGTTTTTGGGACAAGTTAACCCTATGTATTTCTGGAAGTCCTGAGTTTTGAACTTGTTAGGGAATTGGATGTCTTTAACGAGGCACATATCACCGCCTCTCTTATATCAAAGTTATGTCCTTCCATAGCTCTCACCTCTCTTCAAGAGCAATGATTTGTTGTTTTGATATTTCAGAGCATGAATATGTACTCGCTTCTTGTGCTAGATGGATCATGCTCACTCCGAGGTTCCTCTTCTTCTTCCCGGTGAGAGGCTTGTCCATTCCGAGGACCCTCCCGATGAATATTTTGTTGATGCATCATATCTAACATTTGAGCCATTTGCTCTTTCAGCGTATTAAGCTCCGCGGTGAGCTTTCGGTTTTGTTCTTCTAGCTGTTCCATCTTCTTGGCTTTTTGAGCACGAGTGAGGACTGGCGTAAGACCAACCACCTTCTAAATGATTTTAATGATTCTTATTATAACTTTTATTTTAAATGATTATTGTGGAATAGATATGTCCTAGGATGAATGTGTTTATGTATGAGAGATTTTATTATGATGATGTTTATGCATACCTTTCTTAATGCATTGGTTCTCTCTCTTGGTTTTACCACTTATTGAATGATATGGTATGAATGATACGACTTTGTCAAGAAAATTTTTTTTATAAGGTATTTTTATGACTTTAATTTGATTATATATTTTTATGATTTTTAGGTTTTTTCATTTTTTTTGTTGTATGATTATCCTATGCTAATGCATCAATACAAATGCAGCAAACGTATGCACACACAATTCATACATCCACGAGCAGAGCCACGCTATTACGAGGTAGGGTTTTCCCGCGTAAACGTGCTTGGTTTGGGTGGTTCTAAACCGTTCTCACCAGGCCAAAGGTCCCCAAGGTGCCCCCATTATAGGGACCTCTCAATCTCTCAATCCTCGGGTCATGCACTGAGCTCCGTGGCGACACCTTTAGACCAAAAGAAGAGAGTTATCACCTTGAGTTGGTGGTTTTCCGACAACTAGCAGTAGCCCCGTGTGCCAACTAACCGATCGTATCCGCCACCCACTCCCTATAGATATTCACTCTTGCCCCCGGCATAGAGGGACCGTTGTGTGCAAGGGTTTTGTGTGCAATTTATATTTCAAACAATTTGCGTAAATAATCATACAAGCAGCTTATTAAAGCCATACAAGAAAAAAATATGAAGGGTAAAGGCGTAATTTCAAATCTTTACTTAGTTTGAATTTATCTCGTCACTAAATGGGATCAACTCTCTAGCTTCCCCAATGGAGTCGCCATCTGCCGTCGCTGTCCCTTTCGACGTCCGGGGGACGTCTCGAACGTTTATGCGAGCGGCCGCGAAAAGATGGTTTAGACTCGCGTATTTGTTTTAAAATATGTTCATTGCTTCAACATTGAAAAAGCAAGGTTTTCGAAAGGGGTTCTTATGGAGTCGCCACCAATATTTTGACCATAAACATTGGAAAAGGAGGAAAAGGCGTTGTTTTTAATAAAAACCAGCCTTGGCCATTATAACCGGAGTTAGGTAAGGGAGTTAGTTACGTGTGGGGAAGGTGTTAGCACCCCACAACGCCCCTTTCGGGTTCCCTATGACAGATTAATTCATTTAAGTAAAGACTACGAGAAATTACGCGATTACCCTATTTTATTACATAATATTAAATGGCTATCTACATGATTTTATTCTATATTGCATGCATAAAATGATTAATAAAGCTAAATAAAGCAATAAAAGAGACAAAATAGCTATCTACATGATTTTATTCTACATGGCATAAATAAAGCTAAATAAAACAATAAATAAAGCAATAAAAGAGAAGAGAATTGAAAAGAACCTCCGTAGCAAGCTTGATATTGAGAATCTCGAACCGTGAGGATGCGTTTTGGCAACCCCTCTCTCTACACAGTACTCTCCTCACCAATACAGGATCGACTCTACTAAAAATTTAAAGAAGAATCGAATGCCTGAATATAATTCCTTAACCGATTGTTACCTATTTAAGGCAATCTGAAAGATCATTCAAGAGAGGGAGAGAAATAGACAAGTGCTCTGAGTTTTAGAAAGTGTTTCGTAGCTCTCGGGATGTCTCGTGGTGTGAAAAAGTGACAAATGAGCCTCCTATTTATAGTTTTCGAAGCCGGCGCACTTCGGGACCACCGTCCGGACTCGGACGGCCGTCCTGGACTGGGACCGCCGTCCCAAATGGCAAAATTACACAGCCGGGACCCCTCGGGACCCGGACGGCCGTCCCACTTTTCTCGGGCTTGGGACGGCCGTCCCAACTCTCGGACGCGCGTCCCAACCGGCCGGAGCAGCTGGGACGGCCGTCCCACCTTGGGACGGCCGTCTCGACCGTTCTCGCCAGTTCGCGCGTTTCGGACTCCGGAAGCTTTCCTTGCCTCGCTTTGGACGCCGCTGATGCCGATATGCGTCTCGTTGAAGCTTTATCTTCATGTAGGAAGTCTCCTTGGCTCTTATTTGTAATGCTAGACGAGCTTTATCTTGTTACGGGTGATCTCTTTTATCTTTATTTGAGAGACCGGGCAAAATTAGGGGTCTACATCCTTCAGATGCTCCTTCGCTTGAAGTTTGCTGATCCTCCGGATGATAAATATTTTCGATAGGTACCAACCCCTATATGGTTTGAACCTTCTCTTATAAGGCTCTGGTGAGTACTTACCCTCACCAGGTATGAGCCTGCATTTTGCTAGACTCTTGTGGGTATTTACCCCCACTAGGTATGAATCCGCTATTGCTAGATTCTGATGAGTACCTACCCTCATCCGGTACGGACCCTATTCTATAAGGCCCTTGTGGGTACTTACTTCCGAGGTGCTCAACAACTGAACTATCCTCTAATAAAAGTAAGGTTTTTGTAACCCATTTTGTAATGCTCTGGTGAGTATCTACCCAACCTGATACGAATCTGCATTTTGCTAGATTCTGATGAGTACCTACCCTCATCTGGTACAAACCTTATTTTATAAGGCTCTGGTGGGTACTTACCCCCACCTGGTATGAACCCTGTTCTGCAAGGCTCTGGTGAGTACCTACCCTCACCTGATACAAATCTGCACTTTGCTAGATTCTGATGAGTACCTACCCTCATTCGGTACAAACCTTAATTTATAAGGCTCTGGTGGGTACCTACCCCCACTTGGTATGAATCTACATTTTGCTAGATTCTGATGAGTACCTACTCTCATTCGGTACAAACCTTATTTTATAAGGCTCTGGTGGGTACCTACCCCCACCTGGTATGAATCTGCATTTTGCTAGATTCTGATGAGTACCTACCCTCATCCGGTACGAACCTTATTTTATAAGGCTCTAGTGGGTACCTACCCCCACCTGGTATGAACCCTGTTCTGCAAGGCTCTGGTGAGTACCTACCCTCACCTGGTACGAATCTGCACTTTGCTAGATTCTGATGAGTACCAACCCTCATCCGGTACAAACCTTATTTTATAAGGCTCTGGTGGGCACCTACCCCCACCTGGTATGAATCTGCATTTTGCTAGATTCTGATCAGTACCTACTCTCATTCGATACAAACCTTATTTTATAAGGCTCTGGTGGGTACCTACCCCCACCTGGTACGAACCCTATTCTATAAGGCTCTTGTGGGTACCTACCCCCACCTGGTACGAACCCTATTCTATAAGGCTCTTTGAATGCTCTTTTTGGCATTCAATCTTTTGATGAGTGCAAACCCTCATCCTGTTTTTGGAAATGTGTTGGCGGCTTACTGTCTCTGATCATGCGCCTATTCCATGGGGAGTGATTGATTTTTCTTTTTGACTTTTCTGTTTTAGTCATCCGGTTTTACCCAGGATTTCTTTGTTTTTGGCTTTTCTTGTTTAGTCATCTGGCTTTGCCAGGGATTCTTTGTTTTTGGCTTTTCCTTTTAGCCATCTGGTCTTGGCGGGGATTCTTTTTTTTTTGGCTTTTCTTTTTAGCCATTCGGTCTTGCCGGGGTTTCTTTGTTTTTGGCTTTTCTTTTTAGCCATCCAGTCTTGCCAGGGATTCTTTGTTTTTGGCTTTTCTTTTTAGCCATCCAGTCTTGCCGGAGATTCTTGTTGTTGTTTTTTTTGTTTAGCCATCCGGTTTTACCGGTGATTTCTTGTTGATTGCCTCTTGTTTTAGGCAGGAATCCCCTGGGGATTTGTTGATTTTTGTTGATTGTGCCTCTTGATTTAGGCAAATGCTTCAGTAGTGGTGAAGACTTTATGCTTTGGGCTTATATTGCCTCTTGCATAGGTTGATTTCCCGTTTTTTGGGGATATTGGCTCTTTCTTGCCTTTGAGTAGGCAGGGGCTTCATTGGAAGTGAAGGCTTTGCATTTCACTGGGGATATCCATATTGGGCGTTTATAGGCGATTAACTCCCTGAGGATATGAATTTGTAGTTTGCCTGTGTCATAGGCTCACTGGGGGTAGTTTTTTCCTTTTGATGATCCATCGGGGATTTGATTGCTCTCCCGGAGGTCTATTTTGACTTGCCACCTAGGGAGGAATGGAGTTTTTGACTCCTTGTTGGATGTTGTTATTTTGAGCTGACTTTGCCTATGCTCTTATTCCGCTAGGGAATGGGTTTTTACCTTTTTCTCGCGATTTTATCTCTTTTTTCGCGATTTTGAAAATTTGGCTTTCTTAAATGCGTGCGCCTTTTTTATTTCTTTTATGCACGCAGACTTTTTTATTATCTGTTAGGGATGAAGAGATTTTCTTTTTTTTTTTTTTTAGCGATCCCGGGGTGTTTATTGGCTTCCTGGGGATCCAACTTTGATTTGATTTTTATGACGGAGTCTTGGCTCCTGACTTAGTGAAGCTCTTTATTGAACTAGAGGATATGAATTTTCTTGTTTTCCCTTTTTGTAGATTTTTCTGAAATTTATTCGGCCTTTTTCATGCCTTTATTGGGGAATGAAAGATTTTTCTTTTCTTTCTTTTTGTTGAACCCCTAGGGATATGGAGATTTTGACTTCATATCTTCTTTGGTTGATCTTTGTGTAGTCCTTTTTCTCCTTTGGGGAAGTGGCGGAGATTCTGGATGAGTTTGCTTGATGACTCATGTGGCGATGAAGATGAGTCGCGAGGTAATCTTTTGTTTTGCCTTTGGAGTAGGCAAGGATCCGCTTGGGGATGATCAAGCCTTTTCGTTGGCTTTTCTACGTTGATGGCTTCCTTTTTCTTGGATGGAAGGATGTTGATTAAAGCTTCAAATGATTATGTTTGACGACTCATGTGGTAATGCTGAATCGTGGAGTAATTTTTGTTTTGCCTTTGGAGTAGGCAAGGATCTATTTGGGGATCATCGAGCCTTTCCGTTGGCCTTTTTCGGTATACCCTCTTTTATTGGGGTAGAAGGTTGGAGCTATTTTCCTTGAAGCTCTTTATTCTACAGCAATGGTTTTGATTTCGCCTTTTCTTTCGCGATTTTGATTTTTATTTGGAGGCTGGATTCTGGCGCCTCCTATTTTAAATCACAAGCATGGAGACTATCCTCCTTATATGCATGTTTATTATTCTTGTTTGAAGAAAATTATTTTTTCTTGATTTTGACAAAGTCGTATTATGCAACTACTTTGTGTGTGGATGTCCTAAATGCAATCTATTTGTTTATTAATTTTTGATGCATTTAGAAAGTAACTAGTCTTCTCCCGTTGGCTTCTTATGAATACGCCGATGGGCTCCTCCTTTATGACCATGATGATGGGCTCCTCTTTTATTCATCTTTTGGTTTTAGCCCTATCTTTTGCCTAGACCACCCTTTACGGGTTTTTGATCTAGCGGGCTGCCTTAATTTTTGCCTAGAATATCTTAGGGGGCTTTTGCCTTATCTTTTGCCTAGATCGTTCTTTTGGGGTTTCCGATCTAGCAGGCTACCCTAGTTTTTTCCTAAGAATATCCTAGCAGGCATTTATTCTTTTTTTTTATGCTTCCCTTTTTTAGATGCATGTTTGATCTTTGATTAAAGGTCTTTGCGCATATTTATGATTTATCAATAAAGAGGCATTTCCATAATATTTGGTCAAGAGAAAGGAAATGAAAGGGAATTTTATTGATAAATGACCAAAAGTTTATTTCTTTTATAGAAGGATTTCAAGGGTATTTAGAAGAATGGTTGGTTAGGGTTGGCCATACTGTTTAGGCTTATACAATCATGTCTATGATATCTGCCCCCTAGTTCTCCTAATTGCTTCAGTTGAGATGTCTGAGCTCAGAGTGAAGACTATGCAGACCGCTTGCCACCTTTTCGGTTTTCGACTAAAGTAACTGTAGACCCCTAATTTTGCCCGGCCTCTCAAAATAAAAGCTAGGGAAACTTCATACAGTTCACCCGGCTTCATATCAAAGAAAAAACCGAGAAAGACCTCCCGCAACAAGACGGAGTTCACCCATCCACATAATAAAGATTAAAGAGACTTCCTACACGAAGATAAAGCTCGCCCGACATCTTAATGAAGGCCAAAAAGACTTCCTATATGAAGATAAAGCTTCAACGGACACACATCGGCATCAAACGACGTCCGAAAAAGGAAAGGAAAGCTTCTCGGGAGTCCCAGAACGCAAAAGCTGGCCAAGACAGGTTAGGACAGCCGTCCCAAACTGGGACAGTCGTCCCAAACACCAAAAGCCAAGTGAGACGCACGTCTCACCTTTGGGACGCACGTCCCAAGCCACAAAATTCAAATGGGACAGCCGTCCCAAACCCAACTGGCCGTCCCAGATTGGCTCAGTGCAAATTTGGCAGTTGAGACGGCCGTCCCAACTCAGACGGCCGTCCCAGATGTCCAGGCTGCAAAATCTATAAATAGGAGCCTCATTTTTGTCATTCTCCACACCCCAGACAACTCCAAGACTTGTCTTCTTCTCTCCCTCCTTCGAATGATCTCTCTGATTGCCTTTAATAGGTAACAATCAGTTAAGGAATTTGTATTCCGGCATTCGATTCTTCTAGAAAATTTTAGTCGAGTCGAGTTTATTCGAGAGGAGAGTCGTTGTAGAGTGAAGGATTGCCGCAAAGCGTCCTCTGTATAAAAGACTTATAATATAAAGCTTGCTTCGGAGGTTATTCTCAATTCTCTTCCCTTTTATTGCTTTATTTACTGCTTTCTGTATGCAATGTAGATAAAATCATGTAGATAGCCATATTTAAATACTGTATGAATAAAATAGGGTAATAGCGTAATTTCTTGTAATCTTTACTTAAATGAATTAATCCGTCATAGGGAACCCGAAAGGGGCGTTGTGGGGTGCTAATACCTTCCCCACACGTAACTAACTCCCTTACCCGACTCTGGTTATAATTGCCAAGTTTGGTTTTTATTAAAATCAATGCCTTTTTCTCCTTTTCCAATGTTTATGGTCAAAACATTGGTGGCGACTCCAAAAGAACCCTTTTCGAAAACCTTGCTTCTATTAGAGGATAGTTCAGCGTTGAGTGCCTCGGAAGCAATGAACATATTTTTAACAAAAAACGCGAGTCTCAACCATCTTTTTGCGACCGCTCGCATTAACGTTCGAGACGTCCCAGGACGTCAGAACGGACGGCGGCGACAGATGGCGACTCCACTGGGGAAGCTAGAGAGTTGATCCCATTTAGTGACGGATAAATTCAAACTAAGTAAATATTTGAAATTACGCCTTTACCCTTTTCTATATTTTTATTGTATGGCTTTAATAACTGTTGTATGATTACTTCTGCAAATTGTTTGAAATATAAATTGCACACAAAAACCCTTGCACACAACAGTCCCTCTATACCCGGGGGCAAGAGTGAATTCCTATAGGGAGTGGGTGGCAGATACGACCGGCTTGTTGGCACACGGGGCTACAACCATTGTCGGAAACCACCAACTCAAGGTGATAACTCTCTTCTTTTGGTCTAAGGATGTCGACACGGAGTTCCGTGCATGACCCGAGGACTGAGAGATTGAGAGGTCCCTATAATGGGGGCACCTTGGGGACCTTTGGCCTTGGTGAGAACAGTTTAGAACCGTCTAAACCAAGCACGTTTCTGCAGGAAAACCCTACCTCGTGATTAAATAAGCGTGGCTCTGCTCGTGGATGTATGAATTGTGTGTGCATACATTTGCTGCATTTGTATTGATGCATTAGCATAGGGTAATCATATAACAAACAAAAAAATGAAAAACCCTAAAAATCACAAAAGTGATAAGAGTAAGACCAACTTTATCTCGGACAATCTTCAGTTAAGCTAGCCTGGTTTCAGGTTCTTTGTAAGTTAAGTAGCCACGTTGACCGACAGAAGAGATAAAAGGTCATAAAAAATATTAAAAAAAAACATACAATTTAAAACCATAAAAATATCTTTTACTTTAAAAAGATTCTTGGCAAAGTCGTATCATTCATACCACATCATCCAATAAGTGGCAAAATTAAGAGAGAAAATAAATGCACTAAGAAAGGTATGCATAAACATCATCATAATAAAATCTCTCATACATAAACACATTCATTCCAGGATACACCAATCATTTAAAAAGCTATAATAAAAATCTTTAAATCATTTAGAAAGTGGCTGGTCTTCCGCCCGTCCTCACTCGTGCTCAGAAAGTTAAGAAGATGGAACAGCTGGAGGAACAAAACCGAAAGCTCACTACTGAGCTTAATACACTAAAGGATCAAATGGCTCAAATGCTGGAAATGATGCTCCAGCAGAATATCCATAAGGAGGGTCCCCAAAGTGGACAAGCCTCTCACCAAGAAGAGGAAGAGGGACCCAATGATGAGCATAACCAATCTGATACAAGGGCGGTGCATATTCATGCTCCGGAAGTATCAAAACAACAGCTACTGCCCTTGAAGAGAGATTGAGAGCCATGGAAGGGCATAATTTTGATGTTAAAGAGGCGGCTGACATGTGCCTCGTCAAAAATATCCAATTCCCTAACAAGTTCAAAACTCCGGATTTCCCAAAATACATGGGACTAACTTGCCCTAAAAGCCATCTTACGATGTACTGTCGTAAGATGGCTGCATATGCTGAAAATGACACTACTACAGAAAACACTTACTACGACAGCATCCAACGTCGGTTTTTATGAAGACCGACGTTGTACAAGACGCGGTGGCAAACTTGTAATTAAGAAACAATATTTAACGTCGGTTATAAAAAATCCGACATAGTAACGGACAAATAACGTCGATTAGATGATAGACGACGTTAAATGTTTAAATTTAACGTCAGTTATGTATAACCGACGTTGAAATCCCAAAATCAATGTCGGTTCCATGATTTACCCGACGTCGAAAGCATTATCCACGTCGGGTTTTTAATAACCGACGTTGAATGTCCTATGATACCTAGACTCCAAGGCGCGAAGTTGTTCTTCTGCTTCTTCTTCGTGCCCACATACCTCCCTCCTTCTGCTTCTTCTTCGTGCCCACATACCTCCCTCCTTCAGTCCTCACTGCCGTGCACTGCTACCTCAGTTCGCTGTGGTCTGCTGCCTCAGTCCTCACTGTCGTGCTGCCTTAACCCCTTGCCAAAGATATGGCATAGATGAGGAGACTTGGAAGAAGTTTGTACATAGTAGGACTGGTTCAGAGTGGGAGGTAATGTTAATTGCTTAATTGACTTGAACATTTTATAATGAGTTGTGTATCTAATATTGTGTTCAATTATGTTGTAGGAAAGAAGACAAAAAGCAAAAGACATTCAGAGCAAGAATGTCGCCCCCCACCTTCTGTCTCGTGGTGGGTACGACCTATTGACAAAGAAGATGATGGAGGAGAAGATGAGACTTCGACAGTCGGAGTTAGCCTCTTCTGGTTTAAGCGAAGAGCAGATTCCTCCACCATCTCCTCCAAAACGTCACCAGAAGTGGAAGAGGGCTCGTACAAAGCCTTCTGGTGACATGACATCGCAGGAAGCCCGAGAAATTGCTGCTCGGATTGTAAGTAAAAGAAGTTAATTTACTTTGAATTAGTTATATGTAACTTGTTCATTAATAAAATTAACTTTTATAATGTAGGATGCCTTGGAGGAGAAGTGTACACAGGGAACTTTTATCCCTTCTGGTCGTCAGGATATCTTGACCACTGCTATTGGACGACCAGAACATCCAGGTTGTGTTTGAGCTGTTGGCCAAGGTGTGGGTGTTCGACAGTATTTTGGACCACCATCACAGGATATCCGCACCTCCACATCCCTGAGCCAAGAAGATATTGCTGCCTTGGAGATGGCTCTCACAGAGAAATTGACACCAGCCATCAGGGCAAAATTGGAGGAAGAGTTGACTCCTGCCATCAGCACACGACTTGAGGAGACCATCACTGCACGTGTGCAGGAGCAGTTCCTGCGTATGACCTCCATGGGTACTTCATTTGCTGATGCTCATCCTCCATCAGGTGCATTTTCAACCACAAATTGGTACTTGACTTATGTTTCTAAAATCTTAGTCCTTATTGGAATTTACTATATTTGTAGGTCCAAGAGTTAGCACAAAGGGCAGTTGTGCCGAAGCCACTATCGAGGTCACACCTGAGGTGGCATCTATTCATCCTGAATCCACAAAGGATGATCGATATGGCTTTTGGGTTGAGGTAGATGAAGGTCTAAGGCTAGTGGCCCATGGATCAGTTCATGAAGGGGCTTCAACCATCCACAATATGCCTTTGGATCCTAACTTGGTCAAAGTAGTGGTTGAAAAGGTGGTTGACGCTGCGGCTAGTGTCCCTATCCCCACTGAAGAGGTGCAGACAGTGGGCCAAGCCCTTCAGACCTTCATTACTTGGCCCCGACATTTAGTTAGGTCAATAATGGCAAAGGTATGTATATGTATGGTTATAATACATCTAACACATAAATAAATTGATTTATTGTTTATGATTATATTTTATAAAATATGTAGGATGTTCGGCAGCCAAAAGACTTGGGTAAAGCTATTGCCACTCCTTCCGCATCTAAGGAGAAGACACCAGTTGTGGAGACTTCTCCAAATCCAATTTTTGATCTCTTGTCTCTTTCCCCACAATTGTATCTACAAGTCATTCCAAGTTCCATGGGATTGTACATTATTTGGGATGGCTTCTAGCAATATCCCCCTATACATTTCCCACACTGATGCCCTGGAGATTGGGATGGGCAATCAATGTCTAAATATAGCTGTTTTACAATTTTGGACATTGTAAGTTCATATCTTTCATGACTCTTTTCATTTTAGTAAATATATAAGTTATAAGTTCACTTAAATTGGCATATTTTAGGATGATGCACGAAATGATAGTGGAGCAGGGCATTGGTCATGTGTATGGATTCTTCGAGCCTCAATCCATACAAATGTCTCGGAATAAGCGTGATCAAATTCTCAGCTACATGCAGAATTGGATCACCGATTCTAAAAGAGATATTTACCTTGGAGCATACCATCATTCGTAAGTTATCCCAGCCTCTTCCGGTTTTACACAAGTTTTTTTAATAGATTCTAATCGTGTGTATATACGAAACCACTGGCAGCTATTAGTTATTTGTCCAAAGCAGAATCGTGTGTGTTGGTTCTCGCTCATTGGGAAGGAAACCTGACATGGAGCTAAAAAATATTGTAAACGAGTAAGTATTTCTTATATTATGTCTAAACATCTTGATTATTCTATTTCTAACCCCATTCTTTTCAATATATAGTGCTCTAAAGGTTTGTAGTACATTAGGTGGAAAACACACAAGTAAAAGCACAACTCCAAATTGGAATTTTATCAAAGTAAGTAGCCTTTATATATATTATACTATCTATTAATTTATGTTCAAATTTAATAGTTATTTTTAACATATTTAGTCATTTTTAGTGTAACAAACAAAATGGAGGATACGAAGTGCGGCTACTATGTAATGTATTGGATGTGGCTCATCATTTTTGGTAGCATTCAGGATAGTTGGAATGAGGTAAGTTGACATTTGCTATTATATTCAATTCCTTTATTTTTATTGCTTAGGGTTTACCATTCTATTATTATGAACTTCTTACAGGCATTTAAAGATATAGAACCTTTGCCTATGGATACTATAGACATGGTTAGAAACAAATGGGCAGAAAAGTTTGTACAAGTAGTTAGGAATAGGATTGATTGATAATTTTTTGTGTATTTTGTACATAATTTGGCTGATTTTGACATATATATCTATCATTTTATATATTAGTGATTAGCTGAAATAAATATACTGTCTGGACTGAGATTATATAGCAGGTCGTGTGTTGGTGGCACTAAAACAGACCAACATTTAAAAAAAAAAAGGGATATTCTACGTCGGTTATTGCATTAACCGACGTTGTAACGTCGGTCGCTTGAGCGATACAGATGTCGCTTGAGCGATACAGAACCCGAGAGTCCCCTTTGTTTGAAGGCTTCGTCGCTCAAGCGAGTACACTGGTCGCTTGAGCGAGAAAGGACTTTCAACGTCGGTTAGTTCGATAACCGACGTAGAATTTACTAATTTCTACGACGGACATTTGGTTACTCGACGTAGATATATATCACTTTCAACGTCGGGTATTCTGAACCGACGTAGAATCCTTTGACATTCAACGATGCCTGAATCAACGACGTCATTGGAACCGACGTTGAATGCCTTGTATAACCAACGTTGAATGATCATTCTGTAGTAGTGTGAGAAGCTCCTGATCCATTGCTTTCAGGAGAGCTTAGCTGAATCAGCCCTAAACTGGTATATGCAACTACAAGGGGGGCAAGTCCAAACCTGGAGACATCTGGCAGATGCTTTTCTTCGTCGCTATAAATACAATATTGATCTGACCCCTGAAAGAGCAGATCTACAACTACTAAGCAAGAAAAACGATGAATCTTTTAAAGCATATGCTCAAAGATGGAGGGAATTGGCAGCACAAGTGGAACCTCCTCTGTCCGACAAGGAAACTACATCCATGTTCATCAATTCTCTGACTGGTCCCTATTATGACAAAATGATAGGGAACACATCAACACTCTTTGCGGATGTAGTCATTATAGGAGAAAGAGTAGAGCAAGGTCTGAAAAGTGGAAGAATTGCACAACAAACCTCCTCCAATTCCTCTACTCAAAACTTTAAAAAGAACTTTGGAAAGAAGAAGGAAGGAGACGTGAATGCTATCAACTTCGCCACTCCTTCGTCCACCTCGCAGCAGACCAAGTCACGCAGGACGGAAAGGAAGTTCACCCCAATACCCACTTCCTATGGAAGCCTGCTGCTAAAATTGTTGGATGCCAAACTCCTAGTACGCGTCCCTCCCAAGAAAATGGAGCCACCATATCCAGAATGGTATAAGCCAAATGAAAAATGCAATTATCATTCAGACGCTCCGGGACATTCTGTAGATAACTGTATGGCCTTAAAGCATAAGGTCCAAGATTTAATAGACGCAGGATGGATTACTTTCTACGCGTCAACTCCAAAAGTGGATGACCAGCCCTTATCAAAGCCCGAATGAAACACGGGATAAGGAAGACCAGCTATCTAGGGCTCATCATTTTTATCATCTTTAAAAATGTAATAGAAAATATATAAAAATATATCGAAAAGCTTCCGATGTACTCCTCATGACCCCTGCCCATGATCACGAGATTTTTTTGTTAATAAGGGCTTTGTAAATATTTCTTTTTTGTCAATACAATAAGGTATTTTTCATAATATTCGTATTCTCTTTCATTCTTTTCTCTCTCACATTTAAATAAGAAATCTAAAACAAAGCATAACCGTACAGCCATGTCTCGTGATTGAAAACTCTCTGGAAGATCCGAAAGCCGAAGGCGAATGGATTGAGTCGAGACAGTGAGGAGGGGACCATTTCCCTGACATGCAAAGACTCGTTGGAAAAAGAATCTCAATCAATACAGCCCTCATCAGGAGAAAACTCGAGGCCATCAATTTGGGACAAGAAGATAATAAGAAAGAAGTAAATATTGGAACCCAAATTGACGATGATGTCGGGGAAAGGCCGATACATCCGCTAAAAGAATATGTGGACGTGTTTGCATGGTCCTACCATGATATGCCTCGGATTGATAAAAGCATAGTGGAACACCAATTACCACTAAAAGAGGGATTTCGGCCCGTTAAGCAAAAACTTAGAAGAGTAAAACCGTAATGGTCCTTAAAAATTAAGGAAGAAGTAGAAAAACAAGTTGGACGCCAATTTTCTGATTGTATCAAAATACCCTCGAATGGTTGGCCAACATTGTGCCAGCTTGTAAAGAAAAATGGAAAAATCGTAGTATGCGTAGATTACAGGGATTTAAACCGTGCAAGTCCAAAAGATGATTTTCCCTTACCACACATCGATATGCTGGTAGATCATACCGCTACAAATACTCTCTATTCTTTCATGGATGGATATGCAAGGTATAACCAGATTAAATTGGCTGTCGAAGATAGAGAAAAAACTTCCTTCATTACGCCGTGGGGTACATTCTGCTATAGAGTGATGCCTTTTGGACTTAAGAATGCAGGGGCTACTTATCAAAGGGCTATGGTTACATTATTTCATGATATGATCCACAAAGAAATCGAAGTATATGTGGATGACATGATCGCTAAGTCCAAAAACGAAATAGATCACCTCCAATACTTAAAGAAGTTATTCAATCGGCTTCGAAAATACCAGATTAAGCTCAATCCGGCTAAATGCACATTCGGAGTACGATCAGGAAAACTCCTTGGGTTTATTGTCAGTAAAAGAGGAATTGAGGTAGACCCTGATAAAACAAAGGCAATCGTAGAAATGCCCCCACCAAGAACAGAAAAAGAAGTCAGAGGGTTCTTGGGCCGAATAAACTACATCGCACGATTCATCGCGCAATTAACGGATAAGTGTACGCCCATCTTCAAGTTATTGCGTAAAAACCAACCGAAAGTTTGGAATGATGAATGTCAACAAGCTTTCAAAAAGATCAAAATGTGCCTAACCAATCCCCCAGTATTGGTACCACCTGTTGAAGGAAAGCCCCTGATTCTTTACCTGTCAGTACTTGACAAGTCCATGGGATGTGTGCTCGGTCAGCAAGATGATACGGGTAAAAAAGAACAAGCCATATATTACCTCAGTAAGAAATTTCTAAACTATGAGACCCGTTATACACCACTCGAAAAAACATGTTGTGCATTGGTGTGGGCAACTCAGCGTCTTCGACAATATATGGTCAGACACACAACTTGGTTGATTTCTAAAATGGACCCAATCAAATACCTGTTTGAAAAACCCGTCTTGACCGGAAGGATAGCTAGGTCGCAGGTACTCCTTTCATAATTCGACATTATTCATGTCACTCAAAAAGCTATCAAAGGTAGTCCTTTAGCAGATTACCTGGCACATGGGCCAACTGACGAATATCATTCCCTCCAAGATGATTTTCCAGATGAACATATAATGCACATCCGACACGAAGAGCTTGAAAATGATGAGTGGAGCATGTTTTTCGATGGAGCTTCAAATTTACTAGGACATGGGATCAGAGCTATTTTAATATCTCCCGAAAAGAAGTATATCCCAGTAACAGCTAGACTAAACTTTGATTGCACGAACAATATGGCAGAA
The DNA here is from genome assembly GCA_963425845.1 of Sphenostylis stenocarpa. Lineage (NCBI taxonomy): Eukaryota > Viridiplantae > Streptophyta > Magnoliopsida > Fabales > Fabaceae > Sphenostylis > Sphenostylis stenocarpa. Next base: position 75,113,863 of record OY731403.1, read on the forward strand.
TACGAAGCCTGTGCTTTAGGTATTCAAGCAGCTTTGGACCATGGGGTGACTAAACTCAAAGTATTCTGGTGACTCATCCCTTGTTATTTACCAACTCAAGGGTGAATGGGAAACCAAAAATTCCAAATTAATCCCTTATCTCGGAGCACATCCGTAGCATGACTTCCAAAATGGAAAACATCAGTTTCGAGTACATCCATCGGGAAGATAATCAGATGGCAGATTCACTGGCAACATTATCATCTATGTTCGCATTAGGACAAGAACATGAAATGCCCATCATTCAGGTCAAAAGGCATGACAAGCAAGCCTTTTGTATGATGATAAACAGTGAAAAAGATGAAAACCCTTGGTATCATGACATAAAGCGATACTTGACAAAAGGTGAATACCCTGAGGGAGTCAATGACAACGATAAAAGGATCATTCGGAAAAGGGCCATAGGGTTTATGTTAATAGGAGAAACCCTTTATAAAAAGAACTTTGATGCTACGTTGTTAAGATGCGTCAATCTTGAAGAAGCTCAGACATTGATTAAAGAAATACACGAAGGGACCTTCGGGACCCATGCACCAGGGCATATCATGGTTAGGAAAATCCTCAGGGCAGGATATTTTTGGTCCACAATAGAAAAGGACTGCCATCAGTATACCAGAAAATGTCACAAGTGTCAGATACATGCAGACAATGTACATGTCCCGCAAGCACCTCTCAATGTTATGGCTATCCCTTGGCCGTTTGATATGTGGGGCATGGACGTTATTGGACCTATTGAGCCTAAGGCATCCAATGGCCATCGATTCATTTTGGTAGCTATTGACTATTTCACTAAGTGGGTAGAAGCTGCATCTTATGCACATGTGACTAAAAAGGTAGTGGTCGCCTTTGTTAAGAAGAATATCATATGTAGATATGGCATCCCACATCGTCTTATTACTGATAATGGAACCAACTTGAATAATAAGATGATGGAGGAACTATGCCAGGACTTCAAAATTCAACATCATAATTCCTCTCCATATCGGCCCAAGATGAATGGCGCGGTCGAAGCAGCCAATAAAAACATCAAGGAGATTGTTCAAAAGATAATTAAAACCTATAGAGATTGGCATGAAATGTTACCTTTTGCTCTTCATGGTTATCGAACATCTGTACGAACCTCGACAGGAGCTACTCCATTCTCCCTCGTATACGGAATGGAAACGTATTGCCAATAGAGGTTGAAATACCTTCCTTGCGAATTATAATGGAAGCAAAATTAACAGAAGCCGAATGGGTTCAAAGTCGATATGATCAATTAAACCTTATCGATGAAAAACGGCTAAATGCTATATGCCACGGACAAGCCTATCAAAAGAAGATCAAAAAGGCTTATGATAAAAAGGTCCACCCTCATACTTATCAAGAAGGTGATCTAGTGATAAAGAAACTGCTTCCGGCCCAGAAGGATAAAATTGGTAAATGGGCAGCAAATTACGAAGGACCCTTTGTAGTCAAAAGAGCTTTCTCAGGAGGGGCACTTATCCTCGTCAATATGGACAGAGAGGAACTTCGACACCCAATCAATTCTGATGCGGTGAAGAAGTATTATGCTTGAAGACATTGCTCAAGACCCGTCAGGAATGAAAACCCGCAAAGGGCATCCCTGGGAAAAAGATAGGGTCCATATTCCTCGCTAGGATACGTCCTAGGCAAAAAGAAGAGGTAAAAAAAAAGTAAATAAAAAAAAAAAGAAACTAAGAGCAATGGTTACTTTAGTCGAAAACCGAAAAGGCGGCTAAAGTAACATTCTTCCAGAAGCAAGCAGTCTGCATAGTCTTCACTCTGAGCTCAGGCATCTCAACTGAAGCAATTAAGAGAATCAGGGGGCAGATATCATAGACATGACTGTATAAGCCTAAACAGTACAGTCAACCCTGACCACCCATTCTTCTAAATACTTTTGAAATCCTTCTATAAAAGAAATAAAACTTTTGTTCATTTATCAATAAAATTCCTTTTCATTTCCTTTCTCTTGACCAAATATTATGGAAATGCCTCTTTATTGATAAATCATAAATATGCGCAAAGACTTTTAATCAAAAATCAAGCATGCATCTAAAAAGAGGAAGCATAAAAATAATGAAAGAATAAATGCCTGCTAGGATATTCTTAGGTAAAAACTAGGGTAGCCTGCTAGATCAGAAACCCCAAAAGAACGATCTAGGAAAAAGATAAGGCAAAAGCCCCCTAAGATATTCTAGGCAAAAATTAAGGCAGCCCGCTAGATCGAAAACCCGTAAAGGGCAGTCTAGGCAAAAGATAGGGCTAAAACCAAAAGATAAATAAAAGATGAGCCCATCATCATGGTCATAAAGGAGGGATCCATCGGCGTATTCCTGAGAAGCCAACGGGAGAAGGCCAGTTACTTTCTAAATGCATCAAAAATAAATAAACAAATAGATTGCATTTAGGTCATCCATACACAAAATAGTTGCATAATACGACTTTGTCAAAATCAAGAAAAAATAATTTTCTTCAAACAAGAATATTAAACATGCATATAAGGAGGCTAGTCTCCATACTTGTGATTAAAAACAGGAGGCGCCAGAATCTAGTCTCCATATGAAAATCAAAATCGCGAAAGGCGAAATTCAAAACCATTCCAGCAAAATAAGGAGCTTCAAAGAAACTAGTTCCAACCATTAACCTTTTACACCAATAAAAGAAGGAGAAGAAAAGCCAATGGAAAAGGCTTGATCATCCTCAAGAGGTTCCTTGCCTATTCAAAGGCAGAAAAATACTCCCTGACTCAACACCACCACATGAGTCATCAAACATAAATCACTTGGAGTTGCAATCAGCATCCTTCCACCAAGAAAAGACATCAACAAAGAAGAAAGGCTGTCGGAAAGGCTCGACCGTCCCCAAGAGGATCCTTGCCTATTCCAAAAGCAAAAAAAAAAAATTTTTTACTCCATGACTCAGCTTCATTACCACATCAGTCATCAAGCAAACTCATCCAGAATCTCCGCTTCATTCCCCAAAGGAGAATAAGGACTACATAAGAGTCCATAAAAAAAAAATACGGAGTCAAATCCTCCACATCACCAGGGGGCAACAGAAGGAAAAGAAAGAAAAACTTTTCATCCCCTAATAGAGGCCACTACAGAAAAAAGGCCAAATAAATGTCTCTAAACAGAGCATATCAAGAAAAATATCCACAAAAAAGGAAAAAACAAAAATTTCCATCTTGCAGATCAAATAAGAGCTTCACAAAGCCAGGAGCCAGAACTCCATCATACCCCCAGGAAGCCAACAAATTCCCCAGGGCCAATAAAAAGGAAAGAGAAGAAAAGAAAACCTCTTCATCCCCAGCAGAAGATAAAAAGCCTGTGTCCACAAAAGAAAAAAGGAACACGCATCCAAAATCAAAAATCCAAAATCGCAAAAAAAGAGAAATCGCGAGAAAAGGGTAAAAACCCATTACCCAGCAGGAATAAGAGCTTAGGCAAAACCAGCTCAAACAACAACAACCAATAAGGAGTCGAAAAACTCCATTTCTCCCTAGAAGGACAATTCAAAACAGATCTCCGGAATGAAATTAATTCCTCAGTGGATCATCAACAAGAAAACTACTCCAGTGAGCCTACGACAAAGGCAAACTACAAAATTATATCCACAGGGAGTTAATCGCTCATAACACCCAAAGACGGATATCCATAGTGAAGCACAAAGCCTTCACTTGCAACAAGCAAGCAAAAAACTAATATCCCCAAGAAATGGGAAATCAACCTATGCAAGAGGCAAATCCAAGCCCTCAAAGTCTTCACCACTATTGAAGCATTTGCCTAATCAAGAGGCACAACAAAATCCCCAAATGAATCTTCGCCTAATCAAGAGGCACAATAGAGAAGAGAATTCAAAATCCCCAGAGGATTCTCGCCTAAAAAGAGGCAATCAACAAGAATCCCCGGCCAAGACCGGACGGCTAAAAGGAAAAGCCAAAATCAAAGAAATCCCCGGCCAAGACCGGATGGCAAAAAGAAAAAGCCAAAACAATGAAATCCCCGGCCAAGACCGGATGGCTAAAATAAAAATCCAAAATAAGAATCCCCGGCAAAGCCGGATGGCTAAAACGAAAAAGCCAAAAACAAAGAATCCCCGCCAAAGCCGGATGGCTAAACGAAAAAGCCAAAAACAAAGAATCCCCGGCAAAAGCCGGATGGCTAAACAGAAAAGCCAAAAATCAAAAATCCCCGGCAAAGCCGGATGGCTAAACGAAAAAGCCAAAAACAAAGAATCCCCGGTAAAACCGGATGACTAAAAGAAAAGTCAAAAAGTTAAATCAAATATTCCCCACAGAATGGGCGCATGAACAGAAAATATAAGTTGCCAACATATCTCCAAAAACAGATAATCACAAGATTAACTACCAAAAAGTGCATCCTGAGAACCTTGCAGAACGGGGTTCAGACCGGGTGGGGGTACGTACCCATCGTAGCCTTGCAGAACGGGGTTCGGACCGGGTGGGGTAGGTACCCATCGAGCCTTGCAGAACGGGGTTCTGGACTGGGTGGGGGTAGGTACCCATCGGAATCTTGCGAACGGGATTCGGACCAGTGGGGGTAGGTACCCATCGAGCCTTGCGAACGGGGTTCGGACCGGGTGGGGTAGGTACCCATCGAGCCTTGTAGAACGGGGTTCGGACCGGGTGGGGGTAGGTACCCATCGAGCCTTGCGGAACGGGGTTCTGACCGGTGGGGGTAGGTACCCATCGAATCTTGCGAACGAGATTCGGACCGGTGGGGTAGGTACCCATCGAGCCTTGCGAACGGGGTTCGGACCGGGTGGGGGTAGGTACCCATCGAATCTTGCGAACGGGATTCGGACCGGGTGGGGTAGGTACCCATCGAGCCTTGCGTAACGGGGTTCGGACCGGTGGGGGTAGGTACCCATCGTAATCTTGCGGAACGGGATTCGGACTAGGTGGGGGTAGGTACCCATCGAGCCTTGCAGAACGGGGTTCGGACCGGTGGGGGTAGGTACCCATCGAGTCTTGCGAACGGGATTCGGACCGGTGGGGGTAGGTACCTATCGAGAATCTTGCGAACGGGATTCTGGACCGGTGGGGGTAGGTACCCATCGGAATCTTGCGGAACGGGATTCGGACCGGGTGGGGTAGGTACCCATCGAGCCTTGCGAGAATGGGGTTCGGACCGGGTGGGGTAGGTACCCATCGGAGCCTTGCGGAACGGGGTTCGAACCGGGTGGGGGTAGGTACCCATCGAGCCTTGCGTAACGGGGTTCGGACCGGGTGGGGTAGGTACCCATCGAATCTTGCGTAACGAGATTCGGACCGGGTGGGGTAGGTACCCATCGAGCCTTGCAGAACGGGGTTCGGACCAGGTGGGGGTAGGTACCCATCGAATCTTGCGAACGGGATTCGGACCAGGTGGGGGTAGGTACCCATCGAGCCTTGCGGAACGGGGTTCGGACCGGGTGGGGTAGGTACCCATCGAATCTTGCGAACGGGATTCGGACTAGGTGGGGGTAGGTACCCATCGAGCCTTGCGGAATGGGGTTCGGACCGGGTGGGGTAGGTACCCATCGGAATCTTGCGAACGGGATTCGAACCAGGTGGGGGTAGGTACCTATCGAATCTTGCAGAACGGGATTCGGACCGGGTGGGGGTAGGTACCCATCGAATCTTGCGGAACGGGATTCGGACCGGGTAGGGGTAGGTACCCATCGAGCCTTGCAGAACGGGGTTCGGACCGGGTGGGGGTAGGTACCCATCGAGCCTTGCAGAATGGGGTTCTGGACCGGGTGGGGGTAGGTACCCATCGAATCTTGCAGAACGGGATTCGGACCGGGTGGGGGTAGGTACCCATCGAGCCTTGCAGTAACTAGGTTCTGACCGGGTGGGGGTAGGTACCCATCGAGCCTTGCAGAACGGGGTTCGGACTCGGATGGGGGTAGGTACCCATCGGAATCTTGCGTAACGAGATTCGGACAAGGTGGGGGTATGTACCCACCGGAACCTTGCGGAATCGGGTTCGGACCGGATGAGGGTAAGTACTCATCGAATCTAGCAAAAATGCAGATTCGCACCGGGTGGGGGTAGGTACCCACCAAAACCTTAAAAATAAGGTTTGTACCGGATGAGGGTAGGTACTCATCAAAACTTAGCAGAATGCATTAGGTGGAGTAAAAATACTCACCTAAGCATTTCAAAAATGGGTCGCAAAGACCTTACTTCTATTAGAGGATAGTTCAGTGTTGAGCACCTCAGAAGTAAGTACCCACAAGAGTTTAGCAAAATGCGAACTCATACCGGGTGAGGGTAGGTACTCACCAAAACCTTGCAGAACAAGGTTCATACCTAGTGGGGGTAGGTACTCACTAAAGTCTAGTAAAATACAGACTTATACCTAGTGAGGGTAAATACTCACCAAAGCCTTATAAAAGGATGCTCAAACCAGATAGGGGTTGGTACCTATCAAAATATTTATCATCCGGAGGATCAGCAAGGAGCAACATCCGAAGGATGACCGGGAAAAAGGGTTAACTCCTTCCCCTACCAACTAATTTTGTCGGCATATCAAGCCGACAAATTAGCTAGGCAGGTGAAGGGGGGCCAGCTGTAGACCCCTAATTTTGCCCGGCCTCTCAAAATAAAAGCTAGGGAAACTTCATACAGTTCACCCGCACTACTACAAAATATGCTTTCAACGTCGCCATTTAACGTCGGTTAAAGCTGAGCCGACGTTAAATACACTTTCAACGTCGGTTGGTTAAAAAATGACGTTGAAAGTTGAATGTTGGACACTTTTAACGTCGGTTCCAAGTCAACCGACATAGAAAGTACATTCAACGTCGGTTCTAGATGAACCGACGTTGAAAGTCTTTGTATGGACACTTTCAACGTCGGTTCCAGATGAACCGACGTTGAATGTCATTTTATTGACACATTCAACGTCGTTTCCCTGATGAACCGACGTTGAATGTGTCTTCACCAAAAATTCTTTTAAGTTAGAGAATTGTCACTGACAGGGTTCGAACCCAGTACTTTAGAGTTAAAAGTTGATACTCCAACCACTAAACTACTGTAATTTTCCGATAATAACTTACAAATTAATTATATTTATATACAAATAAATATATATTCTGTGTAAATATATATTTATTTATATTTTCTCGGAAAGTGATTTTATTTTTTTCAGCCAAAAATTCACTTAAGTTAGAGAATTGTCACTGGCAGGATTCGAACCCAATATTTTAGAATTGAAAGCTAATACTCCAACCACTAAACTACTGTAATTTTCTAATAATAACTTACAAATAAATTATATTTATATACAAATAAATATCCGTGTAAATATATATTTATTTATATATATTTTTCGGAAAGTGTTTTTATTTTTTTCATAGAAAATTCACTTAAGTTAGAGAATTGTCAACTGATAGGATTCGAATATAGTATTTTATAGAGTTGAAAATTGATACTCCAACCACTAAACTACTATAATTTTTTGATAATAATTTACAAATAAATTATATTTATATACAAATAAATATATATCCGTGTAAATATATAAATATAGAATATATAAATACAAATATATTTATATATTTTGATACATTTATATATTTTTATGTTGGATGTGAGGCGCGATCGAGGGTGAAAGTGAGATTGACTCTCGCTTAAGTGAAAATACGTTAAAGCTCACGAAATTCACTCGTTCAATCCTAGCTTGAGCGAAAATTGGTATTTTTCGCTTGAGCGAATGTGTCACTTGAGCGAATGATGCGTTTCCCAAATTTATTTTATATCATTATATAAATAAATTATAAATATTATATTCTGTCATTAAATTACAAACCCATATAAAGAGACTCGCTCACAAATTTGGCATCAAATTTTGAAAACCCACTCGACACACACTTTCACCTTCGAGCGTGCCCTCACATCCAATATATAAATATATAATTATTTAAATATATCAAAATATATAAATATATTTGTATTTATATATTTACATGGATATATATTTATTTGTATATAAATATAATTTATTTGTAAGTTACTATCAAAAAATTCGAGTAGTTTAGTGGTTGGAGTATCGACCTCCAACACTAAGGTACTGGGTTCGAATCCGTCGATGACAAAAAAATAATTTGGTAATGCTTTAAACTTTAAAAAAATATGATAAATAATAAAAATATAATATAAAAGAGAGAGGGACCTAATAAAAATATAATATAAAAGAGAGGGGGATTTCTAGATAAATAGAGGGGTTGGAAATAAATAAAAAAATTTGATTTGAAAAATAAGACTTTCAACGTCGGTTCTATTTAACCGACGTTGAAAGTCTAATAACTTTCTACGTCGGTTAAATAGAACCGACGTTGAAAGTCTTAACTTTCAACGTTGCCCGATACAACGTTGGTTCTGGAACCGACGTTGAAGGCCTTCCAGAACCGACGTTGAAGGCCTTATTTGTAGTAGTGCCGGCTTCATATCAAAGAAAAAACCGAGAAAGACCTCCCACAACAAGACGGAGTTCACCCATCCACATAATAAAGATTAAAGAGACTTCCTACACGAAGATAAAGCTCGCCCCGCATCTTAATGAAGGCCAAAAAGACTTCCTATATGAAGATAAAGCTTCAACGGACACACATCGGCATCAAACGACGTCCGAAAAAGGAAAGGAAAGCTTCCCAGGAGTCCCGAACGCAAAAGCTGGCCAAGACAGAGTTGGGACAGCTGCTCCCAAACCGGGACAGCCGTCCCAAACACCAAAAGCCAAGTGAGACGCACGTGTCACCTTTGGGACGCACGTCCCAAGCCACAAAATTCAAATGGGACGGCCGTCCCAAACCCAACAGGCCGTCCCAGATTGGTTTAGTGCAAATTTGGCAGTTGAGACGGCCGTCCCAACCCAGACGACCGTCCCAGATGTCCAGGCTGCGAAATCTATAAATAGGAGCCTCATTTTTGTCATTCTCCACACCCCAGACAACTCCAAGACTTGTCTTCTTCTCTCCCTCCTTCGAATGATCTCTCTGATTGCCTTTAATAGGTAACAATCAGTTAAGGAATTTTTATTCCGGCATTCGATTCTTCTAGAAAATTTTAGTCGAGTCGAGTTTATTCGAGAGGAGAGTCGTTGTAGAGTGAAGGATTGTCACAAAGTGTCCTCTGTATAAAAGACTTATAATATAAAGCTTGCTTCGGAGGTTCTTCTCAATTCTCTTCCCTTTTATTGCTTTATTTACTGCTTTCTGTATGCAATGTAGATAAAATCATGTAGATAGCCATATTTAAATACTATATGAATAAAATAGGGTAATAGCGTAATTTCTTGTAATCTTTACTTAAATGAATTAATCCGTCATAGGGAACCCTAAAGGGGCGTTGTGAGGTGCTAATACCTTCCCCACACGTAACTAACTCCCTTACCCGACTCCGGTTATAATGGCCAAGTTTGGTTTTTATTAAAATCAATGCCTTTTTCTCCTTTTCCAATGTTTATGGTCAAAACATTGGTGGTGACTCCAAAAGAACCCTTTTCGAAAACCTTGCTTCTATTAGAGGATAGTTCAGACGTTGAGCGCCTCGAAGCAATGAACATATTTTTAACAAAAAACGCGAGTCTCAACCATCTTTTCGCGACCACTCGCATTAACGTTCGAGATGTCCCGGGACGTCGGAACGGACGGTGGCGACGAGTAGCGTCGCCACCGGTCAAAACGAGGGCGGTCGAGCGACGCGATGGTTTCGACTTTCCAATTTTCGCGTTTTTATTGGTGGTTACAACTCCTTTAGGTTGTCCGATAACCGGGCTGAACCTAGAGGCGAGGTTTTCGAAAGGGCGTTCTTGGATTGTCCGATAACCGGGCTAAACCAAGAACTAGTTTTTTAAGGGTTCTCTGGAGTCGCCACCGATGTTTTTACCGAAAACATCGGAAAAGGATTTAAAAGGCGTTGGTTTTCGAAAACCAACTTTGGTCATTAGAACTAGAGTTGGGTAAGGGAGTTAGTTACGTGTAAGGGAAGTGTTAGTTCCCTTACGACGCCCTTTCGAGTTCCCTATGATAGGCCAATTATTCTGAGTAAATAAACCGAAAAATACGCTTTTACCCTTTTATTGTGCGGAATTTAAATTATGACTACATGGCCCTAATGTCTATTGCATAATTAAAATAAAGCGATAAAGTAGAGAGAGAGAGTAGAAACCTTCGAAGCAAGCTTTTCTATTAATTCTTTGATAATTAGGGTGCTATATGGCAGCCCTTCACTCTACACAACGTCGAAAACCTCTCGAAACGCTAAAAAACACTCTTAGAAACACTCAAAAACTCCAGAAATGCTTCGGAGGGGTTCTCGAGAGAGAATTTGAAGAGATTTCTAGAGAGAAGGAGGAAGAACTGTTGGAAATGAAGGGAATGGGGGCCCTATTTATAGGGATTCGCGCCTGTTAGGTCGAGACGAGCCATCTCGTTTGACAAGGTCGAGATGGCGGTCTCGCCTTGCTGGAATGGCGAGACGGTGGTCTCGCCAAACGAGACGGCGGTCTCGCCATTTGCGCAAGGGGAGACGGCGGTCCCGAATCTGGGACGGCGGTCTCGACCTTTAAAAGGCAAAAATCCTTATTTTTGGGTCAAAAATCCCTCCTATCCTAGTATGGGGCCTAATAGTCTCTCCTAGTGGCTTCTTAGGCTTCATCCATCTTCGAATAGAAGGTCTTCTGATCTTTATTATGAAGCCGGGCAAGATTAGGGGTCTACAGCTGCCCCCCCTTTACTGACCAGTCGGCTGTTGACCTGTTGTGCCAAGAAGAATGACTGGGAGGTAAAGGAGTTGACCCTCTTGCCCGGTTACCCTTCAGATGTTCCGTCTTGCGGCGGTGGATCTTCTGGGAAAAATTTGTGTTGTGCACCTCCAGGATACTCCTTTTGACGGTAGCCGATCCCTTTGGTTGACACGTGGTAGAACCTCAAGATACTCCTTCTGACGGTAGCCATGAAAGTGATCCTAGCAAAGATCTCATTGATTTGATGAAGTCAAAAATAAAGTCAAGGGTCAACTCTGCAGCAGTCAAACAAGTCACTCAGAACAAAGGAGCTGAAGACTTAGTGTGTCTAAACAGAAAGCTTAGGTAAAACCACTTTACCTTTTCCACCGCATAAAGCTTCTTCACTCATTTTGCAAAATGCCTCAAAAACAGTTTTTAACAAATCAAAAACAAAAGCATTTTGGCAAAGAATTTTCTTAAACAAGTTATTAACTGATAAAGGTTTGAAAGAATCAATTTAAAACACTTAGAATGTTTTAAAAAGTGTTTTTACAATATTTTAATCGATACAAACTTCTTTTAATCGATTAAAACTCTTTATGACCGATTAGAATTCGAATGTAATAGGTCGAATGCAATATAATCGATCAGATCTTAAATATGAGCGATTAGAATTATTTTAATCGATTAAAACACGTTTCAATCGATTAAAATCACTTTGATGTCAGTATGATCGATCGGAATGAGATTATGACCGATCGAAGTTGGTTATGATCGATCGAATTGAATTATGACCGATCAGACTTATTTCAATCGATTAAAACGTATTTCAATCGATTAAAATAACTTAGAAAATCTTTTCAATCGATTAAAACGAACTTTCAATCGATTAAAATGACTTGAAAATATATGTGCAGTTTTTCAATCGATTGAAACGACTTTATATCAGCTAAAATAACTTGGAAAGTTTTATAAAGAGGTTTTTAAACAAATCAATCGATTAATACGCGATTCAATCGATTGTTTTATACTTAGAAAATGTTTGTAAAACGTTTTAACCGATATAAACATGGTTGTATCAACTAAAACATTTTCTCGTTAAAGATCAAGAATGCATTAATGGGTTGAAAGGACTTTTAACAGATTATAACGGCTATTTCAACAGATTAAAACAAACTTTCAACAGATTAATTAATGCAGCTAGATTTGAAAATACTCTTTTATAAACAGAATTGCTTGAAACTTTTAAACAGAGATTGAATATCAGCTTTTACACAATTCAAGCAATCAATACAAACAACTATTAGCATTTTTCAAGAAAGATACACAACCTGTTTTTGTGAACTTCTTTTGAAATCTTTCTTGAGGCACTTTGCATTTCTTTGAAGAAGAAACTGACGTGGATTGGTGTAATCCGGTTTGAGCTTTCTTTGTTTCTTCTTTTAAATTTCTATTCATTCATTTGTACTGTTTTGTACCTGGAATTTGGGTACAAGTTTTCTGCAGATTGTTGTAGAAAGTTGCCAAGAACTGGAATTTGGTTCTTGGTGGAAAGGTTAAAGCAAGAGCTGGAATTTGGTTCTTGTGTGTGGTGCCTGGAATTTGGGCACTCGGTTTCTCTCGCTACTGGAATTTGGTTGCGAGAGGTTTCCAAGAGCTGGAATTTGGTTCTTGGTGGAGAGTTAGAATAGGTGTAAGAGGGTGAGTCTGTAAAACATCTATTCTAGTGGAACCCAACTGGAATTTGGTCGGAGTCCGGACGTAGCCCTGGTATTGGGTGAACCAAGTATAAAATTACCGGTGAAATCTTTCCTAACCTTTCTCTCTTTAATTTCAGCTGCTCGCACTTAAATTGTTTGATTGCTTTGTGATTTGTGAATTGATAAGTAATCTTAATTTTCGAATTAGATAATCTGTGTATTGCGAAAAACTTTCAAAAATCAATTCACCCCCCTCTTGATTTAAAACTACTTTTCTAACAATTGGCATCGAGCGAGGTGCTTGAAAGTTACTCAAGTTACTTCGATCCATGGCATTTTCTCGAGGGAGCGTACATTGATAGACCTCCACCGTTGTGTGGAACAGATTATCTATTCCGGAAAATAAGGATGAAAATCTTCATTGAATCTGTTAGTATAAATGCTTGGAATGTTATTGAACAGAAACCGATATTGCTAACGAATTCAAGATGATTGTATTGCCAAAAATATCATCTCTTCCGCTCTTAACGTAAATGATTTTTTTAGGATTGCACATTGTCAAACTGCTGCACAAATGTGGAAGATCCTTGAAAAGACCTATGAAGAAGCACCGGAGATATGCTTAATGGTCAACTCAGAATCACCAAATACCAAGTGGCCATGTCGGGATAGAATGCCCGTGAAAATTCTGATCATGTAAGTTCTAGCTCCTCTTCAAATTTAGTTAATTATGATGCATTACAAGAATCATTTAATGAAATGCATGAAGAGGCTAAGAAACTTCAAAAAGAAAATAGTAGGTCGAAAGGGCTAAACAACTCGGCTAGTAAATAAAGTTGATTCTCTAGAAAAACAAATTCTTGAAAATGAAACTCGAACGTGACTTCTTGAAACCGATTCATGCTAATTCTGATTGTGAATGCAATAAACCATGCAATAACCGTTCCGAATTGCAAAAGAAAATTGACTTTCTATCTCAAACTAATTCAAGATTCACACAAGGGCAAGCCAATCTAGATGTATTACTTGGATCTCAAAAATTAATTTTTGACAAATCTGGAATAGGATTTAAATCTAGATCCAAGAAAACAAAAACAAATAGGAATTCATACTCTACAATCAAATGTTTCTACTGCATGAAGAAAGGGCATTCGATGAAAATACCTGCAGAATTAAAAAGTATGCTATTCCTAAAGGGAGAATGAAATGGGTTCCAAAGATTAATTCTTTTCAAATAACATGATCAGGACCCAATAATTATAAAGGGTACCAGTAAAAATACTTAATTGTTTTGCAGGAACAAGTCTCGGGAATCCCTTGAAGATCGAAGTCGCGAAACCAGGTTCTCGTATTTAAATTAATTGTTTTAATTGATATAAATCAATATTAATCGATTAAAATAACTTACTGATATCTCGTCCGTACCATTTTAATCGATTGAAATATCGAAATAATCGATTGAACTGATCTCGGGATTTTGGTTTAATTGTTTTAATCGATTGTAATATCTCGTATATCAACTAAAAACACTTAGGTATCAAAATTAATCGATTCATTTACGTTTTAATCGATTTAAATACTCGGTGATATTTTTTTATTACATTCTGTACCATACAAATCGATTCTTTCATAAAACAATTGATTAATTCACTCGTAGATGTTTACATTTCTCTTAATACTTTACATGGAATGATGCATGGTAATACACTCGAAAATCAAAGAAATTATCAAAGAATGGACTGTAACTTTTCTTATAGACACTAGTTACAAACAGGTCAAACTCGTTAGGACTGAAAACATAGTTTATCATAGATTTTTTCAGTGATAGTTGATTCTGGTAATAAATTGTTGATTACTAGGAAGTTCAATGAACAAATGTTTACATTAGATTTCTTGATATTACCTAGCAATATTTCTGAAATAATCTTGAGCATGCATTGGTTCAAAACTCTTGGTGAAATTCATTGAACTGTGCAACTTTGAATATTTGCTTTAATCATCAATGTCACGAGGTGACACTATAAGGGAACCAATCTGGAACAACAATTCAAAAATTGAATAACGTGGTACAGGGAATGTATGTTTTATGGTCAAGACAGGGATAAATTTTATATTGTTTTAGAATTCTGGATTGATTGTCATCACCTGCCCTCATTACTAATCATTGCCCACTCTACCGAATAAGTTTTTTTTAATCACTTGTGCATATGATACCACTGGAAAACAACAAAGTTAAAAATGACTCATTCTTCAAAAGATAATGATGACTGGTTCACTATAAGTGAGAATAACACCCATCATACTACATTAATAAAAATACGCTTATTTGCTTGGATGATGACAACTCAGAGGTTCAAAATGGGTTTTTAGGAATAAAATGGATGAAAATGGCATAATCACAAGAAATAAAGCCAGATTAGTTGCTAAAGGGTACAATCGAGCAAGAAGGGATAGACTTTGATGAAACATATGCTCCAGCTTGCTAGGTTAGAAGTCGTTAGATTACTCGCTTGCCTATGCTTCTATTAAAAATTTCGAGTTGTTCCAAATGGATGTCAAAAGCGCTTTCTTGAATGGATATTTGAATGAAGAAGTTTTTGTCACTCAACCACACTGGGTTTGAAGATCATATTCATCCGTAATATGTTTACAGAGTTGAAGAAAGCCCTGTATGGTCTCAAACAAGCCCCAAGGCAATGGTATGAAAGGTTAAGTAACTTTCTTATCTCAAAGGGCTATCATAGAGGTTTGGTGGACAAAACTTTGTTTCTAAAGAAACCGAATAATGATATAATTCTGGTTCAAGTTTATGTTGATGACATCATATTTGGTGCTACTAATGAGACTTTATGCAAAGATTTCATGAAAGACATGCAGGGTGAGTTTGAGATGTCAATGATGGGGGAACTTAATTACTTCCTTGGACTCGCAAGTCAAACAACTTCAAGAAGGAAGTCTTCTTCATCAATCAAAGTACCTGCATGTAACCGTCGAAGAGATTTGAAATGGAACACCGCAAGGAGGCATCAACACCTATGTCAACAAACTGCTACCTTGATTCCGATGAAAAAGGGAAATCTGTTGATGAAACCAAATATAGGGGGCTTATTGGTTCTTTATCGTATTTAACGACTAGCGCACTCGACATTATGTTCGGTGTCCGTATGTGTGCCAGGTTCCAATCCGCACCAAAAGAGTCTCACCTTACTCGCTGCAAAAAGGATCCTCAAGTATCTCAAGGGGACTTTAAATGTTGGGTTATGGTATCCAGGTGAGTCTAAACTGAATTTAGTTGGATATTCTGACTCGATTTTGCGAGTCAGTAAACTTGACGTAAAGAGTACCAGTGGCACCTGTCATCTCCTAGGAAGCAGCCTAATCTCTTGGCACAGCAAGAAGCGGTCATGTGTTGCTTTGTCTACAACTGAAGCGTAAAATATTCGTCGCTGGCAGCTTGTCGTGCTCAGCTCTCTGGATAAAACAGCGAGCTTGAGGATTACGGTTTAACCCTCAGGAAAATCCCTCTCTTATGCGATAATACCAAGTGCCATAATGCTAACTAAAAATCCAATTCAACATTCTAGAACAAAGCATATAGAAATAAGGCATCATTTTATTAGAGATCATATTCTAAAAGGTGATTGCGAGATCTTTTTTATAGAAACCAAAAAACAACTAGCAGATATTTTCACAAAACCCCTTGCTAGTGATAGGTTTTTCAAAATTCGCACCGAAGTTAGGCATCTTAGACGCATCAAACATTACTTAGAGTGCAAGTCTCGGTTGTTTTAGTCAATAATAACACCTTTTAATCGGTTAAATAAACTAAACAACAAATTGCATTACTTTTTTAATCGATTTAAAGTTGAAATAATCGATTGTTTTTTCTAAAAATTCATGTTTTCAAAATCTTAAATGTTTTAATCGATTAAACCTTTCTTTCAATCGATTAAAATCATTTACCAAGAACATTTTAACCGATTATGCTCGTTTTTAATCGATTTTTATTCGGGAAGAAAGATTAAAGGCTTTAGTTAATGGTCGTTTCGTAAACATGCTACTAAAGCGTGATTCCCTTATCTTTACACGTGTTAATTGTATTCATTACAAACGTGTTAATGGAGATAAGTTTGAATCAACTTTAATTGATTCTTTTCATGAGTGAAATATTGATTCACTTTTGTATTTTCAAAAACTTGAGCATATTTTTCGAAACCTTACATTCTTTTCTCTTCTATTCCCTATTTTTGATGAAGTCAAAAGGGGGAGAAATAGTTGCATCACTTTAAGATAAATTTAAGAGCAACGATTTAGGGGAGAAATAAGTTTTAGGGGAGAAATAAGTTTTAGGGGAGAAACAAAACTTTATTACATTCTTATATTTCTCACCTAACCGCATTATCAAGTGACTTATTTTGCAGAGATTGTTTTTTTCAAAATGGTGTTTGTCTTCATCAAATAGGGGAGACTGAAAGTGATCCTAGCAAAGATCTCATTGATTTGATGAAGTCAAAAATAAAGTCAAGGGTCAACTCTGCAGTAGTCAAACAAGTCACTCGGAACAAAGGAGTCGAAGACTTAGTGTGTCTAAACAGAAAGCTTAGGTAAAACCACTTTACCTTTTCCATCGCATAAAGCTTCTTCACTCATTTTGCAAAATGCCTCAAAAACAGTTTTTAACAAATCAAAAACAAAAGCATTTTGGCAAAGAATTTTCTTAAACAAGTTATTAACTGATAAAGGTTTGAAAGAATCAATTTAAAACACTTAGAATGTTTTAAAAAGTGTTTTTACAATATTTTAATCGATACAAACTTCTTTTAATCGATTAAAACTCTTTATGACCGATTAGAATTCGAATGTAATAGGTCGAATGCAATATAATCGATCAGATCTTAAATATGAGCGATTAGAATTATTTTAATCGATTAAAACACGTTTCAATCGATTAAAATCACTTTGGATGTCAGTATGATCGATCGAATGAGATTATGACCGATCGAGTTGGTTATGATCGATCGAATTGAATTATGACCGATCAGACTTATTTCAATCGATTAAAACGTATTTCAATCGATTAAAATAACTTAGAAAATCTTTTCAATCGATTAAAACGAACTTTCAATCGATTAAAATGACTTGAAAATATATGTGCAGTTTTTCAATCGATTGAAACGACTTTATATCGCCTAAAATAACTTGGAAAGTTTTATAAAGAGGTTTTTAAACAAATCAATCGATTAATACGCGATTCAATCGATTGTTTTATACTTAGAAAATGTTTGTAAAACGTTTTAACCGATATAAACATGGTTGTATCAACTAAAACATTTTCTCGTTAAAGATCAAGAATGCATTAATGGGTTGAAAGGACTTTTAACAGATTATAACGGCTATTTCAACAGATTAAAACAAACTTTCAACAGATTAATTAATGCAGCAGATTTGAAAATACTCTTTTATAAACAGAATTGCTTGAAACTTTTAAACAGAGATTGAATATCAGCTTTTACACAATTCAAGCAATCAATACAAACAACTATTAGCATTTTTCAAGAAAGATACACAACTGTTTTTGTGAACTTCTTTTGAAATCTTTCTTGAGGCACTTTGCATTTCTTTGAAGAAGAAACTGATCGTGGATTGGTGTAATCCGGTTTGAGCTTTCTTTGTTTCTTCTTTTAAATTTCTATTCATTCATTTGTACTGTTTTGTACCTGGAATTTGGGTACAAGTTTTCTACAGTTGTTGTAGAAAGTTGCCAAGAACTGGAATTTGGTTCTTGGTGGAAAGGTTAAAGCAAGAGCTGGAATTTGGTTCTTGTGTGTGGTGCCTGGAATTTGGGCACCTGGTTTCTCTGTGGCTGGAATTTGGTTGCAGAGGTTTCCAAGAGCTGGAATTTGGTTCTTGGTGGAGAGTTAGAATAGGTGTAAGAGGGTGAGTCTCGTGAAACATCTATTCTAGTGGAACCCAGCTGGAATTTGGCTGAGATCCGGACGTAGCCCTGGTATTGGGTGAACCAAGTATAAAATTACCGGTGAAATCTTTCCTAACCTTTCTCTCTTTAATTTCTGCTTGTCGCACTTAAATTGTTTGATTGCTTTGTGATTTGTGAATTGATAAGTAATCTTAATTTTCGAATTAGATAATCTGTGTATTGCGAAAAACTTTCAAAAATCAATTCACCCCCCCTCTTGATTTAAAACTACTTTTCTAACAAGCCAATCCTTCGGTTGATAGGTATAAACCCCCCATCAAGCTGGTAGTTGCAGTCCGCTGTGTGTTGGACTGGATGGGTATGAACCCCCCATCAGGCTGGTACAGTCCGTTGTGTAGGATTGGTGGTGGTGGCGTCTTACTGTTCAGGTGGCTCATGCGCCGATGTTGAGATGTGTTTTCTTGTTTCTGATTTGGTCATCCGGTCTGCGCCGGGGATTTTGTTGGTGTTCATCCAACTTTGTTGGTTGCTGGGGGTTCTTTTTTTTTGGTCTTTTGATGATGATCATCTGACTCTTGCTGGTTGGTCGGATTGAACTTTGTTTGTGTTCGACTTTTGGTTGGTTGTCGAAGAATTTTTGGTTGTTTTTGGGATACATAATTGACAAGGTCTTACCGGGATACCTTGAGTGTTCACCATGCAAGCATGAAACTCCTCTTCTCATATGAATGCCTTTTTTTGGTCTTTTATTTATCTGAAGTGTATTTGTTTGTTTTGATTCTGACAAAGTCCTTTTTGTGCAATTACTTGTGTGTGGATGCTTTTGATGCAATTTATTTTAGTTGGGGGCATCTAGAAAGTGACCGGTACTTTCTTTTTGTTCTCTCGTGAGTATTCTCTTTTTGTTTTTAACCCTATCTTTTGCCTAGACCACCCTTTGCGGGTTTTTGATCTAGCGGGCTTAATTCTTGCCTGGTGGGCTTTTTTCTGAATGCCTTAACTTTTGCCTAGACCGCCCTTTGCGGGTTTTCGATCTAGCAGGGTACCTTTGCTTTTTCGTGTTGTTTATTTTATGCATGCTCATATTTCGTTAATGCAGAGACATTCACATAGGTAAAGAGAAGAAAAGACAATTTTTATTGATATAACCAAATGGTATGTTTTTACAGAGGGATTTTCAAAGGAATTTGTAAGCAAGGCTGGCCCAGGTTGGCTAAATTGCATAGGGTATAACAATCATGCCTATGATTTCTGTTTCTCTGTTTCTCCTGGTCGCTTTGATTGAGATGCTCGAACTCAGAGTGAAGACTATGCGAAGTCTGCCTGCCTCCATGAAGGTATTACCTTAGTCACTTTTGCGGTTTTCGACTAAGGTAATCATTGCTCTTTTCTTTGTTTTTTTGCTTGTTGTGTGCGTGTTTTTTTTTTTTTTTTTTGGAACCTCTAATTTTTGCCTAGGACGTATCCTAGCGAGGGATGCGGACCCTATCTTTTGCCTAGGACGCTCTTTGCGAGTTTTCATCCTGACGGGTCATGAGCAATGTCTTCAGGCATAGTACTTCTTTAGCGCATCTGAGTTGACAGGATGTCGAAGCTCTTCTCCGTCCATGTTGGTGAGGATGAGGGTGCCTCCTGAGAAGGCTCGTTTGACCACGAAGGGTCCTTCGTAATTTGCTGTCCATTTTCCAATTTTGTCTTTCTGGGTTGGGATTAGTTTCTTTAATACTAGATCCCCTTCTTGGAAAGTGCGAGGATTGACCATCTTGTCGTAGGCTTTCTTGATCTTCTTTTGGTAAGCTTGCCCCTGACATATGGCGTCCAACCATTTCTCTTCGATTAGGTTTAGCTGATCGTATCGGCTTTGGACCTATTCGGCTTCTGTCAACTTTGCTTCCATGACCACTCGCAGGGCGGGTATTTCAACTTCTACTGGTAATACAGCCTCCATTCCATATACAAGGGAAAATGGAGTGGCCCCTGTGGAGGTTCGTACCGACATTCTGTAGCCGTGTAGGGCGAAGGGCAGCATTTCGTGCCAATCTCTGTAGGTTACTACCTGTCGCCGCCGTCCGTTCCGACGTCATGGACATCTCGAACGTTTATGCGAGCGGTCGTGAAAAGATGGTTTCGACTCGCGTTTTATGTTAAAATCATGTTCATTGCTTCCGAGGTGCTCAACAACTGAACTATCCTCTAATAAAAGCAAGGTTTTTCGAAAAGGGGTTCTTTTGGAGTCGCCACCAATGTTTTGACCATAAACATTGGAAAAGGATAAAAAGGCATTGATTTTAATAAAAACCAAACTTGGCCATTATAACCAGAGTTAGGTAAGGGAGTTAGTTACGTGTGGGGAAGGTGTTAGCACCCAACAACGCCCCTTTCGGGTTCCCTATGACGGATTAATTCATTTAAGTAAAGATTACGAGAAATTACACGATTACCCTATTTTATTGCATAATATTAAAAATGGTTATCTACATGATTTTAGTTTACATTGCATACAGAAAGCAATAAAAAAAGCAGTAAAAGAGAAGAGAATTGAAAAGAACCTCCGTAGCAAGCTTTGTATTGCGAATCTTTTAACTATGAGGATGCGTTTTGGCAATTTCCCGCTCTATAAAGACTCTCCTCTCCGAATACAAGATCGACTCGACTAAATTTTAAAGAAGAATCGAATGCTGGAATACAATTCCTTAACTGATTGTTACCTTATTAAGGCAATCAGAGAGTTCATTCGAAGTAGGGAGAGAAGACAAGTATTGGGAGTTGTCTGGGGTCTGAAACAGTGGCAAATGAGCCTCCTATTTATAGTTTTTCGCAGCCTGACACTTTGGGATGCCCCTCTGGGTTGGGACGCCCCTCTGGGTTGGGACGACCGTCTGGGTTGGGACGACCATCCCAACTGAATTTTTTACACTTGGATCAACCCCTGAAAGAGTGGGACGGGCAGTTTCACTTGGGACGGCCGTCCCACTTGGCCAGGGTAGCTTGGGACGGTTGTCTCGACTTTGGGACGGCTGTCTCAACCTGTTTTGGCCATCTTTTGTGTTCTGGGACCCCTGGGAAGCTTTCCTTTCTTTAATCGGACGTCGGTTGATGCCGATAAACGCCCGTTGAAGCTTTATCTTCATATAGGAAGTCTTCTTGGCCTTTATTGAGATGCCAGGCAAGCTTTATCTTGTTGTAGGAAGTCTCCTTTAGCCTTTATTGAGAGACCGGGCAAAATTAGGGGTCTATAGCTGCCCCCCTTTCACCTGCCTGGCTAATTTGTTGGCTTAATATGCCGACAAAATTAGTTGGTAGGGGAAGGAGTTAACCCTTTTGCCCGGTTATCCTTTAGACGCTTCTTTGCTGATCCTCCGGATGATAAATATTTTTGATAGGTACCAACCCCTATCTGGTTTGAGCCTTACTTTATAAGGCTCTGGTGAGTACTTACCCTCACCAGATATGAGTCTGCATTTTGCTAGACTCTTGTAGGTACCTACCCCCACTAGGTATGAACCTTGTTTTGCAAGGCTTTGGTGAGTACCTACCCTCACCTGGTATGAATTCGCATTTTGCTAAACTCCTATGGGTACTTACTTCCGAGGTGCTCAACACTTGAACTATCCTCTAATAGAAGCAAGGTATTTATAACCCATTTTTGTAATGCTTACGTGAGTATTTTACTCCACCTGATGCATTCTGCTAAGTTTTGATGAGTACCTACCCTCATCCGGTATAAACCTTATTTTATAAGGCTTTGGTGAGTACCTACCCTCACCTGGTACGAATCTTCACTTTTGCTAGATTCTGATGAGTACCTACCTCATCCGGTATAAACCCTATTTTATAAGGCTTTGGTGAGTACCTACCCTCACCTGGTACGAACCCTATTCTATAAGGCTCTTGTGGGTACCTACCCCCACCTGGTACGAACCCTATTCTATAAGGCTCTGATGAGTACCTACCCTCACCCAGTACGAACCCTATTCTATAAGGCTCTTGTGGGTACCTACCCCCACCTGGTACGAACCCTATTCTATAAGGCTCTGATGAGTACCTACCCTCACCCGGTACGAACCCTATTCTATAACGCTCTGATGGGTACCTACCCCCACACGGTACGAACCCTATTCTATAAGGCTCTTGTGGGTACCTACCCCCACTGGTACGAACCCTATTCTATAAGGCTCTTGTGGGTACCTACCCCCACACGGTACGAACCCTATTCTATAAGGCTCCGATGGGTACCTACCCCCACCCAGTACGAACCCTATTCTATAAGGCTCGATGGGTACCTACCCCCACCCGTACGAACCCTATTCTATGAGGCTCTTGTGGGTACCTACCCCCACCTAGTACGAACCCTAATCTATAAGGCTCGATGGGTACCTACCCCCACCCAGTACGAACCCTATTCTATAAGGCTCTTGTGGGTACCTACCCCCACACGGTACGAACCCTATTCTATAAGGCTCTTGTGGGTACCTACCCCCACCCAGTACGAACCCTATTCTATAAGGCTCCGATGGGTACCTACCCCCACCCGTACGAACCCTATTCTATAAGGCTCTTGTGGGTACCTACCCCCACCCGGTACGAACCCTATTCTATAAGGCTCTTGTGGGTACCTACCCCCACCTGGTACGAACCCTATTCTATAAGGCTCTGATGGGTACCTACCCCCACCCGGTACGAACCCTATTCTATAAGGCTCTTGGGATGCTCTTTTTCGGCATTCAGTATTTTGATTGATGAGTACAAACCCTCATCCGGTTTTTGGAGATGTGTTGGCGGCTTATTATCTTTGATCATGCGCCTATTCCATGGGGAATGATTGATTTTCTTTTTGACTTTTCTTTTTTAGTCATCCGATTTTACCAGGGATTTTTTGTTTTTGGCTTTTCTTTTTAGCCATCCGGTCTTGCCAGGGATTTTTGTTTTTTGGCTTTTCCTTTTAGCCATCAGGTTTTACGGGGGATTCTTTATTGGTTGCCTCTCATTTAGGCGGGAATCCGCTGGGGATTTGTTGATTTTTGTTGGTTGTGCCTCTTGATTAGGCAGATGCTTCAATAGTGGTGAAGGCTTTTTATTTGTTGTTTTTCGCCTCTGAATAGGCTGATGTTCTACTTGAGGATATTTGTTTTTGATAATACCTCTGAGTAGGCAGATGCTTTTTTTGAAAGCTTTGTGCTTATATTGCCTCTTGCATAGGTTGATTTCCCGTTTCTTGGGGATATCGACTCTTTGCTTGCCTCTGAGTAGGCATAGAAATTCTTGGGAGTGAAGGTTTTGCCTTTCACTGGGGATATTCATATTGGGTGTTATAGGCGATTAACTCCCTGAGGATATGAATTTGTATTTTGCCTTTTGTTTGTAGGCCCGCTGGGGATTTTTCTTTTTGGTGATCTACCAGGGATTTGATCGTTTTCTTTGAGATCTATTTTGAATTGCCCCCTAGGGAGGAATGGAGTTTTTGACTCCTTATTGGACGCTGTTGTTTGAGCTGGCTTTGCCTATGCTCTTATTCCTACTGGGGAATGGGTTTTTATCTTTTTCTCGCGATTTGTATTTCTTTTTCGCGAATTGGTTTTTACATATGTGCGCCTTTTTATGCACATTGGCTTTTTCTTTGGATGAAAAGATATCTTTTTTCTCTTTTCTTTTTGGTGATCCCTAGGGAATTTTTCTTTACTTCTTGGGGATCCAATCCTCGATTTGATTTTTTATGATGGAGTCTTGGCTCCTGACTTTTATGAAGCTCTTTATTGAGCGGGACAAAGAGATTTTCTTCTTTTTCTATTTTGGGATTCACCGAGGAGTCTGTCGGTTTCCTGGGGATCCAAATTTGATGATGGAGTCTTGGCTTCTGGTCTTGTGAAGCTCTTATTTGAGCTGGAAGATGGAAAAATTTTTGTTTTCCTCTTTTTGTAGACTTTCTTGATATACTCTACTTGGAGATTTTTATTTGGCCTTTTTCGTTGTGGCCTCTATTGGGGAATGAAAGTTTTTCTTTTCTTTCTTTTTGTTGCCCCCTGGTGATATGGAGGATTTGACTCCGTATTTTCTTTGATGAACTCTTGTGTAGTCCTTATTCTCCTTTGGGGAATGAAGCGGAGACTTTTGCATGAGTGTGCTTGATGACTCATGTGGTGATGTCGTTGAGTCATGAGGTAATCTTTTTTGTTTTGCCTCTATAGTAGGCAAGGATCCTCTTGGGGATGATCGAGCCTTTTCGTTGGCCTTTCTATGTTGATGGCTTCCTTCTTTTATTGGTGTAGAAGGTTGGAGCTATTTTCCTCGAAGCTCTTTATTTTGCTGAAATGATTTTGATTTCGCCTTTCGCGGTTTTGATTTTCATTTAGAGGCTGGATTTTGGGCGCCTTCTATTTTCAATCATAAGCATGGAGACTATCCTCCTTATACATGTTTATTATTCTTGTTTGAAGAAAATTATTTTTTCTTGATTTTGACAAAGTCGTATTATGCAACTACTTTGTGTGTGAATGTCCTAAATGCAATCTATTGTTTATTTATTTTTTATGCATTTAGAAAGTAACTAGCCTTTTCCCGTTGGCTTCCTATGAATACGCCGATGGGCTCCTCCTTTATGACCACGATGATGGGCTCCTTTTTTATCCATCTCTTAGTTTTAGCCCTATCTTTTGCCTAGACTGCCCTTTACGGGTTTTCGATCTAGCGGGCTGCCTTAATTTTTGCCTAGAATATCTTAGGGGGCTTTTGCCTTATCTTTTGCCTAGACCGTTCTTTTGGGGTTTCCGATCTAGCAGGCTACCCTAGTTTTTTCCTAAGAATATCCTAGCAGGCTTTTATTCCTTTATTATTATTTTTTATGCTTCCCCCTTTTTTTTTAGATGCATGCTTGATCTTTGATTAAAGGTCTTTGCGCATATTTATGATTTATCAATAAAGAGGCATTTCCATAATATTTGGTCAAGAGAAAGGAAATGAAAGAGATTTTTATTGATAAATGAACAAAAGTTTATTTCTTTTTAGAAGGATTTCAAGGGTATTTAGAAGAATGGGTGGTCAGGGTTGGCTGTACTGTTTAGGCTTATACAGTCATGTCTATGATATCTGCCCCCTGGTTCTCCTAATTGCTTTAGCTGAGATGCCTGAGCTCAGAGTGAAGACTATGCAGACTGCTTGCTTCTGGAAGAATGTTACCTTAGCCACCTTTCGGTTTTCGACTGAGGTAACTATTGCTCTTAGTTAGTTTTTTTTCTTTTTTTTTTTTGTACCTCTACTTTTTGCCTAGGACGTATCCTAGCGAGGGATATGGACCCTATCTTTTGCCCAGGGATGCCCTTTGCGGGTTTTAATTCCTGACGGGTCTTGAGCAATGTCTTCAAGCATAATACTTCTTCACCGCATCAGAATTGATCGGGTGTTGAAGTTCCTCTCCATCCATATTAGTGAGGATAAGTGCCCCTCCTGAGAAAGCTCGTTTGACCACAAAGGGTCCTTCGTAATTTGCTGCCCACTTTCCAATTTTGTCCTTCTGGGCTGGAAGCAATTTCTTTACCACTAGATCCCCTTCTTGATAAGTATGAGGGTGAACCTTTTTATCATAAGCCTTTTTTATCTTCTTTTGATAAACTTGTCCATGACATATAACGTTCAACCGCTTTTCATCGATAAGGTTTAGCTGGTCATATCGACTTTGAACCCATTCAGCTTCTGTTAAGTTTACTTCCATCATCATGTGCTTTTTTCAACATGATTAGCTGTACCGATTTGCCGTCTCGGATCTTTGCTATAACCGAAGAGTAATTCTTTTGAATATAGAGCAATTGTCATATCAATGCCCCTCTTCCTTTCCTTAGGGATTTCAATCCTCCTATTGATCACTATATTTCCACATTTCCCAGTCAATTACTTGAATGCTTTATTGTGAATGGTCAAGAGAATAGAAAGAAAGGGATTTATTGCAAAGGCTTGTGTTTTAGTGAGATTTTTTTTTGAAATAATAGTTTTTGTAAGAATGGCTAGCCAAGGTTGGTCAGTGTTTAGGCTAGTTCAAACAAACGTTTTGTTTTTATGAGGTGGCGTCTTCAAATGAATAATCTGGCACCTATTTGTGACTGATTAACTTTCCTAGTCTGCCCTTTTGGGTTTTCGGCCTAGGATGCTATGTTGTGTCATAACTTTTGTCTAGGTTCCCTTTTTTCATTTTTTGGGATACCTAGCAGACTTTATTTTGTCTATGACGCTTTGATTATTTTGATACATTTTGGAACAAAACGTTTGTCTAACACATGGTTATTTAATGGGGTATAGACATGATTAGTGAGAAAAGAAGCAAATAGTAAGAATAGCATTCTTTTGTAATTCAAAGGGAAATGTGTGCCCTAAAGATGCTCGAGGGTCGGGCACACCCCGAGGAGTGATCTCTAATAGTCATTGGGTTTACATCCCTTAAAATCGGAAGAGGGACATCTAATGACTAATACTATCCTTGATGCTAATATCCCTCCTTTTCGGAATATCGTCTTTAAGGTATGGAGGGGAGACTTCTCTTTTCTTTGTACGACTTGATCTTTTGTAGGGTCGTACTTTAAAGGATTATCCTTAAAATCTGGTGGCTCTCTTATTCTTTGAGCATCCTTTCCAAGCCCTTGTCTGGGCTGTATCCATATCTCTTCATTATATGGGCCACTTTTTAAATTTCTAGGAAGTCTTTCCATATTTTCAAATGTCTTCTTCAGCCGCATCCACTTAATCTTCCCCTTGGATTCTTTTTTTCCTTTGTTTTTAGGAGCATTATCTTGTAGTTCCTTGGGTGAATAAATTCTTTTGTTTTTCGTCCTGCCCCCAATGTTGGCTATATTGGAGATATCTTGATGATTCTTCTATGTATCTCCACGGTACAACTTTATTCGATGTATGAGGCATGAATAAGCGCAAAGGTGTTATTGCCCCTTCCCTGACATTATCAATTTGGGTACTGATATTTACTTCTTTCTTATTATCTCTTTGTCCCAGATCGATGGCCTAAGTTTTTTCCTGATGGGGCTGTATCAATTGAGCTTATTTTCCAACAGTCTTTGCATGTCCGGGGAAATGGTCTCCTCCTCACTGTCTGACTCAATCCATCCGCCTTCGGCTTTCAGATCCCGTAGGGAGTTTTCAATCACAGACATGACTGTTTATATGGTCCTTATTTGGGTCTAGATTTTATTTAATTATTTTGGAGTGAGAGAGAAAAGAATGAGAAGCATATGAATATTATGAAAAATGCCTCATTGTATTGATGAAAAGAGAAATATATACAGAGTCCCTTTAATCAAAAGATCTTGTGGCCATGAGCAGAGACCGCGAGAGATGCATCAGAAGATTTTTTTTTTTTTTTTATTTCTTTTAACCAAAATATGCACAAAATGGGAAGCCCTAGTTAGCTGGCCTTCTCTACCCAGGCTCACTATTCTGGTTGTGATAGAGGCTGATTATCCACTTTTGGAGTAGATGCATCAAAGGTAATCCACCCTGCATCTATTAAATCTTGGACCTTATGTTTTAAGGCCATGCAATTATCCACGGAGTGTCCCGGAGCATCCGAATGATAATTGCATTTTTTGTTCGGTTTATACCATTCTGGATATGGTGGCTCCATTTTCTTGGGAGGGATGCGTACAAGGAGTTTAGCATCCAACAATTTTAAAAGCAGACTTCCATAGGAGGTAGGTATTGGAGTGAATTTCCTTTCTGGTCTGCGTGACTTGGTCTGCTGCGAGGAGGAAAAAGGAGTAGCAATGTTGATTGCATTCACGGTTCCTTCCTTCTTCTTTCCAAAACCTTTTTTAACGTTAGGAGTGGAGGAATTGGAGGAAGTATGTTGTGCAATTCTTCCGCTTATTAGCTCTTGCTCTACTCTTTCTCCTATAATTACCACATCTGCAAAAAGTGTTGATGTGTTCCCTATCATTTTGTCATAATAGGGGCCAGTTAGAGAATTGATGAACATGGATGTGGTTTCTTTGTCGGACAGAGGAGGTTCTACTTGTGCTGCCAATTCCCTCCATCTTTGGGCATATGCTTTGAAGGATTCATCGTTTTTCTTGCTTAGCAATTGTAGATCTGCTCTTTCAGGGGTCAGATCAATATTGTATTTATAGCGACGAAGAAAAGCATCTGCCAGATGTCTCCATGTTTGGACTTGCCCCCCTTGCAGTTGAATATACCAGTTTAGAGCTGATTCAGCTAAGCTCTCCTGAAAGCAATGGATCAGGAGCTTCTCATTGTCAGCATATGCAGCCATCTTACGGCAGTACATCGTAAGATGGCTTTTGGGGCAAGTTAGTCCCATATATTTTGGGAAGTCTGGAGTTTTAAATTTATTAGGGAATTGGATGTTTTTAACGAGGCACGTATCAACTGCCTCTTTTACATCAAAGTTATGCCCCTCCATGGCTCTCAGCCTCTCTTCAAGAGCAGTAATTTGTTGCTTTGATACTTCCGGAGCATGAATATGTATTGCTCTTGTATCAGATTGGTCATGCTCATCCTGAGGTTCCTCTTCTTCTTCTTGGTGAGATGCTTGTCCACTTTGAGGACCCTCTTTGTGGAGATTTTGTTGACGCATCATTTCCAACATTTGAGCCATTTGCTCTTTTAGCGTATTAAGCTCAGTGGTGAGCTTTCAGTTTTGTTCCTCTAGCTGTTCCATCTTTTTAGCCTTCTGAGCACGAGTGAGGACAGGCGAAAGACCAACCACTTTCTAAATGATTTTAACGATTTTTATTATAGCTTTTTATTTCAAATGATTAGTGTGAAATAGATATGCCTTAGACAATAGCTTTGGTAGCTTCTCAAAAGCCTATGTTTTAAGGGTACCATACCCACCTTAATGTGCTAACTTCCTTTTTTCAAAGGTTGCCAACATACCTTAGCGCACTTATCTCTTCTAGGAAGGTGATAAACGCACTTGGGTCTCTTTCGCTATTGTCTAAGGATATCTAATACATCCTAGAATGAGTGTGTTTATGAGAGATTTATTATGCATACTTTTCTTAGTGCATTTACTCTTGGTTTTACCACTTATTGGATGATGTGGTATGAATGATACGACTTTGTCGAAAATCTTTTTTTTGTAAAAGATATTTTTATGTTTTTAATTTGTTTTTATATTTTTTATGACCCTTTATCTCTTCTGTCAGTCAACGTGGCTACTTAGCTTACAAAGAACCTGAAACCAGGCTAGCTTAACTGAAGCCTGTCCGAGATAAAGTTGGTTTATCTTATCACTTTTTATGATTTTTAGGGTTTTTCATTATTTTTGTTTGTTGTATGATTACCCTATGCTAATGCATCAATACAAATGCAGCAAACGAATGCACACACAATTCATACATCCACGAGCAGAGCCACGCTTATTTAATCACGAGGTAGGGTTTTCCTGCAGAAACGTGCTTGGTTTAGGTGGTTCTAAACCTGTTCTCACCAAGGCCAAAGGTCCCCAAGGTGCCCCCATTATAGGGACCTCTCAATCTCTCAGTCCTCGGGTCATGCACGGAACTCCGTGGCGACATCCTTAGACCAAAAGAAGAGAGTTATCACCTTGAGTTGGTGGTTTCCTACAACGGTTGTAGCCCCGTGTGCCAACAAGCCGGTCATATCTGCCATCCACTCCCTATAGGTATTCACTCTTGCCCCCGGGTATAGAGGGATTGTTGTGTGCAAGGGTTTTTGTGTGCAATTTATATTTCAAACAATTTGCAGAAAAATAATCATACAACAATTATTAAAGCCATACAATAAAACATACAGAAAAGGGTAAAGGCGTAATTTCAAATCTTTACTTAGTTTGAGTTTTATCCGTCACTAAATGGGATCAACTCTCTAGCTTCCCCAGTGGAGTCGCCATCTGTCGCCGCCGTCTGTTCCGACGTCCAAGGACATCTTGAACGTTTATGCGAGCGGTTGCGAAAAGATGGTTTAGACTCGCGTTTTATGTTAAAATCATGTTCATTGCTTCCGAGGTGCTCAACAATTGAACTATCCTCTAATAAAAGCAAGGTTTTTCGAAAAGGGGTTCTTTTGGAGTCGCCACCAATGTTTTGACCATAAACATTGGAAAAGGATAAAAAGGCGTTGATTTTAATAAAAACCAAACTTGGCCATTATAACCAGAGTTAGGTAAGGGAGTTAGTTACGTGTGGGGAAGGTGTTAGCACCCCACAACGCCCCTTTCGGGTTCCCTATGACGGATTAATTCATTTAAGTAAAGATTACGAGAAATTACGCGATTACCCTATTTTATTGCATAATATTAAAAATGACTATCTACATGATTTTAGTTTACATTGCATACAGAAAGCAATAAATAAAGCAGTAAAAGAGAAGAGAATTGAAAAGAACCTCCGTAGCAAGCTTTGTATTGCAAATCTTTTAACTATGAGGATGCGTTTTGGCAATCCCCCGCTCTACAAAGACTCTCCTCTCCGAATACAAGACCGACTCGACTAAATTTTAAAGAAGAATCGAATGCTGGAATACAATTCCTTAACTGATTGTTACCTTATTAAGGCAATCAGAGAGTTCATTCGAAGTAGGGAGAGAAGACAAGTACTGGGAGTTGTCTGGGGTCTGAAACAGTGGCAAATGAGCCTCCTATTTATAGTTTTTTGCAGCCTGACACTTTGGGACGCCCCTCTGGGTTGGGACGGTCGTCCCAACTGAATTTTTTACACTTGGATCAACCCCTGAAAGAGTGGGACGGGCAGTCTCACTTGGGACGGTCGTCCCACTTGGCCACGGTAGCTTGGGATGGCCGTCTCGACTTTGGGACGACTGTCTCAACCTGTTTGGGCCAGCTTTTGTGTTCTGGGACCCCTGGGAAGCTTTCCTTTCTTTATTCGGACATCGGTTGATGCCGATAAATGCCCGTTGAAGCTTTATCTTCATATAGGAAGTCTTCTTGGCCTTTATTGAGATGTCAGACGAGCTTTATCTTGTTGTAGGAAGTCTCCTTTGGCCTTTATTGAGAGACAGGGCTAAATTATGGGTCTACACTACCATCTTTTGGATGATTTTCTTAATATTTTTATTGGCTGCCTCTACTGCACCGTTCATCTTTGGTCGGTACGGAGAAGAATTGTGGTGCTGAATTTTGAAGTCCTGACATAGTTCCTCCATCATTCTATTGTTGAGATTGTTCCCATTATCAGTAATGAACTTATGGGGAATGTCGTATCGACATATAATATTTTTCTTGACAAAGGTGGTCACTACTTTCCGAGTCACATGTGCATATGATGTTGCCTCAACCCATTTGGTGAAGTAGTCAATGGCCACCAAGATAAAACGATGGCCATTAGATGCTTTGGGTTCTTTGGGTCCGATGATGTCCATGCCCCACATAGAAAATGGCTATGGTGTAGCCAGGGTACTGAGGGGTGCGGGCGGCATGTGGATATTATCGGCGTAAATTTGGCACTTGTGACACTTTTTAGCATACCGGCGACAGTCGGCTTCCATTGTGGACCAAAAGTATCCTGCCCTCAAGATCTTCTTTGCCATGACATGCCCAGGTGCATTGGTCCCAAAAGCTTCTTAGTGGATTTCTTTTAGCAAGGTTTGGGCTTCTTCTTGGTCCACACACCTTAAGAGAGTGGAGTCGAAACTTTTTTTGTAGAGGGTTCCTTCAAGCAATGTGAACCCTACTGCCCTTTTACGAATGGTTCGTTTACCATTGTCATTAATTCTCTCGGGATATTCGCCCCTCATGAGATATTTTTTGATGTCATGATACCAGGGATTGTGGTCGTGCTCTCCATTTACTGCCATGCAAAAAGCTTGTTTGTCATGCAGCTTAATTTGGATGATTGGCATCTCATGTTCTTGACCCAAAGAAAACATGGATGATAGAGTGGCGAGGGCATCAACAAACTGATTGTCTTCCCGGGGAATATACTGGAAGGTGATGCTTTCCATTCTTGAGACTAAACCGCGGATGTGCTCTAGATATGGGATTAATCTAGAGTTGCGAGTTTCCCATTCACCTTTAAGTTGGTAGATGACGAGGGATGAATCACCGAAGACTTTGAGTTTAGTAACCCCATGATCTAAAGCTGCTTGGATTCCTAACGCGCATGCTTCATATTCGGCCATGTTATTGGTACAGTCGAAATTAAGCCTGGCTGTTACTGGGATATATTTCTTTTCAGGGGATATCAGAATAGCCCCTATCCCGTGCCCAAGCATGTTTGAGGCCCCATCGAAGAACATAGTCCATGCCTCTTCTTTGGTCTCTCCGTGTTCAATATGCATGATATGCTCATCGGGAAAGTCATCTTGTAGGGACTGATATTCGTCAGTTGATCCATGGGCTAGATAATCCGCTAGGGGGCTACCTTTAATAGTTTTCTGGGTGACATGAATGATGTCAAATTCTGAGAGGAGGACTTGCCACCTAGCTATTCTTCCGGTCAAAATGGGCTTCTCGAAGAGGTACTTAATTGGGTCCATTTTGGAGACCAACCATGTTGTGTGCTGAGCCATATATTGTCGGAGACGTTGAGTGACCCACACCAATGCGCAATAGGTTTTTTCGAATGGTGTATAACGGGTTTCATAGTCTAGGAATTTCTTGCTGAGATAGTAAATGGATCGCTCTTTCTTCCCGGTTTCATCTTGTTGTCCGAGCACACATCCCATGGACTCTTCGAGTATTGACAAGTATAGGATCAGAGGTCTGCCTTCAACGGGTGGTACCAATACTGGCGGATTGATTAAACATGTTTTGATTTTATCAAACGCTTGTTGGCATTCTTCATTCCACACCGTTGGTTGATTTTTGCGCAACAGTTTAAAGATGGGTATACATTTATCCGTTAACTGTGCTATGAAACGGGCAATGTAATTAATCCGGCCTAGAAAACCTTTGACCTCCTTTTCCGTTCTGGGTAGAGGCATTTCCAAAATTGCCTTGGTTTTGTCAGGGTCCACTTCAATTCCTCTTTCGCTGACAATGAACCCTAATAGTTTTCCCGAGCGTACTCCGAAAGTGCATTTTGCCGGGTTTAGTTTAAGTTGATATTTCCGGAGTCGGTCAAAAAGCTTTTTGAGGTATTGAATGTGGTCCATCTCACTTCTAGACTTGGCAATCATGTCATCCACATATACCTCTATTTCCTTGTGGATCATGTCATGGAATAATGTGACCATAGCCCTTTGATAGGTAGCCCCTACATTCTTAAGCCCAAAAGGCATTACGCGGTAGCAAAAGGTGCCCCATGGTGTAATGAAGGAGGTCTTCTCTCGGTCTTCGACAACTAGTTTAATCTAATTATACCCCGCGTATCCGTCCATGAAGGAGTAAAGTGTGTTGGTAGCGGTATGGTCTACTAGCGTGTCTATATGTGGTAGGGGGAAATCATCTTTTGGAGTTGCCCGATTGAGGTCTCTATAATCCACACATACCCTGACCTTCCCGGTCTTTTTGATGACGGGTACTATGTTGGCCAACCATTCTGGGTATTTGGAAACTATTAGGAAATTGGCGTCCAATTGCCTTTGTACCTCCTCCTTGATCATTAGGGACCAGTCTAGTTTGATTCTTCTGAGCTTTTGCTTTATAGGTCGGAATCCCTCTTTTAACGGTAATCTATGCTCCACTATACTCGTGTCGAGCCCAGGCATGTCATGATAAGACCAAGCAAATACGTCTATATATTTCTTCAGAAGCCGTATCAACCCTTCTTTCATACTACTTTCCATTTGGGTGCCGATGTTTATCTTCTTCTCATCATCCCCTTCTCCCAAATTGACAATTTCTGTCTCTTCTTAATGTGGTTGTATAACGCGTGCCTATTTTTCAAGCATTCTTTGTATGTCCAGAGAAATGGTCTCCTGCTCACTGTCGGACTCGACCCATTCGCTCTCGGTTTCCAAGGTCCACAGAGATTCATCAATCATAGACATGATGTGTTTTAGGTTCTGTTTTAGTCATAGATTTTATTTTTCATTTATTTTGGAAATAATAATAAATAAAAGAGGGAAAAGAATGAATGTGACAGAATGCCTCATGTATTAATGAAAATGTATGTACATGCCCTTTTAATCGGAGTTCCTGCGGCCACGGGCGGGGACCGCAGGAGATACAAGAGAAAGCTTAAAACAAAAACTAGGGCTAATCCTCCCAGTCCTCCCTCTCTGCTACTCTGGCTTTGATAAAGGTTTGGCGTCGACATCGAAAGCAGAGACATCAAAAGTTATCCACCCGGCATCTATTAACTTTTGGACCCGATACTTAAGGGTCAAGCGATTTTCCGTCGAGTGTCCGGGTGAACCCGAGTGGTAATCACATTTCTCGTTTGGTTTGTACCACTCGGGGTAGGGAGGCTCTAGCTGCTTTTTGGGAGGGACGCAGGTCAAGAGTTTGGCCTCCAATAGCTGAGGCAGCAGCTTGCCATAGGAAGTGGATATTGGAGTGAACTTCCTTTCTTTCTTACGAGGCTGCCTAGCTGTTTGTGGGGCAGAAGAAGGAGTGGCAAAGTTGATTGCATGCACGACTTCGTCCTTCTTTCTGCCAGCAGGTTTTCTGAAGGAGACACCAGCTTGGAAAGACTGTGCTATCTTCCCACTCCTCATCCCTTGCTCTACTCTCTCACTCACAGTGACTATATCCGAAAAGAGGTTGGAGGTACTGGCTATTTCCTTGTCGTAGTACGCTCCAGTCAGTGAATCTATGAACATAGCCACTGTCTCCTTATCCGTCAAAGGAGGCTCTATTTGGGTGGCCATTTCCCTCCATCTTTGGGTGTATGCTTTAAAAGGTTCGTCGTTCCTTTTGCTCAAAGTCCTGTGATCTGACCTATCAGGGGTTAGATCAATGTTGTATCGGTAACGACGAAGAAAGGCGTCCGCTAATTGCTTCTAGTTATGGACCTGCCCTCTTTCCAGCTGCATGTACCAATTGAGAGTTGTGTCCGCCAGACTCTCCTGGAAGCAGTGGATCAGGAGTTTCTCGTTGTCAGCATGTGCGGCCATCTTATGACAATACATCGTAAGATGGTTCTTTGGGCAGGTCATCCCGGCGTACTTGGGGAAGTCCGGGATCTTGAATTTGGGAGGGAAATGGATATTTTTTACCAGGCACATGTCTGCCACCTCCTTGACGTCAAAGTTGTGTCCCTCCACCGCCTTCAGTCTTTCCTCCAGGGTGGAGATTTGTTGTTTGGACACTTCCGATGTGAGGATGCATGCAGTCTTAACATCCTTTAAATCGTAGAAGTATTCTTCTTCTTCTTCCTCTCCGTGGCGAGAGTCGTGTTCAGTTTGGGCTTCGCCCTTGTTCTGGCCCTGGCGTACGACCTCCATCAATTGAGCAATTTGCTCGCGGAGAGTATTGACCTCTGCAGTGAGCTTTCGGTTTTGTTCTTCTAAGTGCTCCATTGCTCTGGCCTTTTGTGCGCGAGTTCGGATGGGGAGAGGACCAACCACTTTCTAGAATGCCCGGAAGAAACTTATTAATGCATGTTGAGTGTTGAACTAGCATGGATATGCTTATGTATGAGAGATTTTGTTTAAATGATGCTAAATATACCCTCACTTTTTATTTTCTCTCTTGGTATTTCTTTACTCATGATATGATGTATTATGGATGAGGCGACTTTGTCAGAAGTTTATTTTTTATAAATTTTTTTGATTATTTTGTTTATTTTGGATTTATTTTTTTTATTTTATAGCCTTTTATCTCTTCTGTCAGACTGCGTGGTTACTTAGCTTACAAAGAACCTGAAACCAGGCTAGCTAAAAGGCAGACTGTCCGAGATAAAAAATGGCTTTATGCGAAAGAATAGTTTACGTCCCTTATCTCTTCTGTCGGACTGCGTGGCTACTTAGCTTACAAAGAACCTGAAACCAGGCTAGTTAAAAGGTAGACTGTCCGAGATAAGGGTGTTTATTGCAAAAGGATTTTTTGTGATTTTTCTGTTGTTTGGTTATGCTATGCAACAGACAAATGCAACAAACAGATGCACACATAATTTGATCATCCACGGACAGGCGAGAGGTCGTTTTAATCACGAGGTAGGGTTTTCCTGCAGAAAAGTGCATTGGCGAAGGTAGGTTCTAACTGCTCTCACCAAGGCTAAGGCCCCCAAGGTGCCCCCATTATAGGGTCCCCACTCTCCAGCCTTCCGACCATGCTTAGCACTAAGGCCATAGTCAGTCTTTGTACCAAAATAGGAAGGTTATCACCTTGAGTGGTGGTTTTCGATCACACTGGTGGGCACAAGGCCATCACTACAGCGAACCGTACCTGCCACCCACTCCCTATGGATTTCTCACTTGCCCCCGGGTATAGAGGGAACTGTTGTGTGCAAGGGTTTGTGTACAGTTTGTATTTCAAACAATTGCATTAATATAAACAAACAACAGTTATTAAAGCCAAACATTAAAACATGTTATAATACAAGGTAGGGTAAAAGCGTTATTTTCTTGGTTTATTTATTTTTAGCTAGCCCATCACTAAATGGGATCAACTCTCTAGGATTCCCCAGTGGAGTCGCCATCTGTCGCCGCCGTCAAAATGAGGGCGGTCGGAGCGACGCGATGGTTCCGACTTTCCAATTTTCGCATTTTTATTGGTGGTTACAACTCCTTTAGGTTGTCCGATAACCGGGCTGAACCTAGAGGCGAGGTTTTCGAAAGGGCGTTCTTGGATTGTCCGATAACCGGGCTAAACCAAGAACTAGTTTTTTAAGGGTTCTCTGGAGTTGCCACCGATGTTTTTACCGAAAACATCGGAAAATGAGTTTAAAAGGCGTTGGTTTTCGAAAAACCAACTTTGGTCATTAGAACCAGAGTTGGGTAAGGGAGTTAGTTACGTGTAAGGGAAGTGTTAGTTCCCTTACGACGCCCCTTTCGGGTTCCCTATGATAGGCCAGCTATTCTGAGTAAATAAACTAGAAAATACGCTTTTACCCTTTTATTGTGCAGAATTTAAATTATGACTACATGGCCCTAATGTCTATTGCATAATTAAAATAAAGCGGTAAAGTAGAGAGAGAGAGTAAAAACCTTCAAAGCAAGCTTTTCTATTAATTCTTTGATAATTAGGGTGCTATATGGCAGTCCTTCACTCTACACAGCGTCGGAAACCTCTCGAAATGCTAAAAAACACTCTTAGAAACACTCAGAAACTGTGGAAATGCTTCGGAGGGGTTCTAGAGAGAGAATTTGAAGAGATTTCTAGAGAGAAGGAGGAAGAACTGTTGGAAATGAAGGGAATGGGGGCCCTATTTATAGGGATTCGTGCCTGTCAGGTCGACACGGGTCGTCTCGTCTGACAAGATCGAGACGAAGGTCTCGCGAATCGAGACGACGGTCTCGCCTTGCTGGAATGGCGATACGGCGGTCTCGCCATTCGCGAGTGGCGAGACGGCCGTCTTGCCAAACGAGACGGCGGTCTCACCATTTGCGCAAGGCGAGACGGCGGTCCCAAATCTGGGACGGCGGTCTCGACCTTTAAAAGGCGAAAATCCTTATTTTTGGGTCAAAAATCCCTCCTATCCTAGTATGGGGCCTAATAGTCTCTCCTAGTGGCTTCTTAGGCTTCATCCATCTTCGAATAGAAGGTCTTCTGATCTTTATTATGAGGCCGGGGAAGATTAGGGGTCTACAGTAACCATTGCTCTTAGTTTTTTTTTTTTTACTCTACTTTTTGCCTAGGACGTATCCTAGCGAGGGATATAGACCCTATCTTTTGCCCAGGGATGCCCTTTACGGGTTTTTATTCCTGACGGGTCTTGAGCAATGTCTTCATGCATAATACTTCTTTATCGCATCATAATTGATTGGGTGTCGAAGATCCTCTCCATCCATATTAGTGAGGATAAGTGCTCCTCCCGAGAAAGCTCTCTTGACCACAAAGGGTCCTTCACAATTTGCCGCCCATTTTTATATTTTATTCTTCTGGGCCAGAAGCAACTTATTTACCATTAAATCCTTCTTATGGTAAATATGGGGGTTGACCTTTTTCTGTACGCCCTTTTTTTTTCCTTTGATAGGTTTGTCCGTGACATATAATATTCAGCCGTTTTTCTTCAATAAGGTTGAGCTGGTCATATCTGCTTTGAACCTGTTTGGCTTCTATTAATTTTGCTTCCATCATCCTGTGCTTTTTTCAACATGATTAGCTGTACCGATTTGCCGTTTCGGATCTTTCCTATAACCGAAGAGTAATCATTTTGAATGTAGAGCAACTGCCATATCAATGCCCCTCTTCTTTTCCTTAGGGATTTCAATCCTCCTATTGATCACTATATTTCCACATGTCCCAGTCAATTACTTGAATGCTTTATGGTGAAGGGTCAAGAGAATAGAAAGAAAGGGATTTATTGCAAAGGCTTGTGTTTTAGTGGGATTTTTTTTTTGAAATAGTAGTTTTTGTAAGAATGGCTAGCTAGGATTGGTCGGTGTTTAGGCTAGTTTAAACAAACCTTTTGTTTTAATGAGGTGGCATCTTTAACTGATTACTTTATGGCGCCTATTTGTGACTGATTAACTTTCCTAGTCTGCCCTTTTGGGTTTTCAGCCTAGGATGTTGTGGTATGTCTTAACTTTTTGTCTAGGTTCCCCTTTTCTGTTTTTTTTTTATACCTAGCAGACTTTATTTTGTCTATGACGCTTTGATTATTTTGACACATTTTGGAACAAAACGTTTGTCTAAACATTGGTTATTTATGGGGTATAGATATGATTAGCGAGAAAAGAATCAGATAGTAAGAATAACATTCTTTTGTAATTCAAAGGGAAATGTGTGCCCTAAAGATGCTCGGGGGTCGGGCACACCCCGAGGAGTGATCTCTAATAGTCATTGGGTTTACGTCCCTTAAAATCGGAAGAAGGACATCTAATGACTAACGCTACCCTTGATGCTAATATCCCTCCTTTTCGGAAGATTGTCTTTAAGGTATGGAGGGGGGACTTCTCTTTTCTTTGTACGACTTGATCTTTTGTAGGGTCGTACTTTAAAGGATTATCCTTAAAATCTGGTGGCTCTCTTATTCCTTGAGCATCCTTTCCAAGCCCTTGTTCTGGGCTGTATCCATATTTCTTCATTATATGGGCCACTTTCATATTATTAGGAAGTCTTTCCATATTTTAAAATGTCCTCTTCAGCCGCATCCATTTAAGGTATGGTGGACGACTTGCTGATTCAAATGTAGTCTTTAGCTTGAACCATGATCAACTTGCCGCCTACCACGAATTTGATTTTTCGGTGGAGCGTTGAAGAAACTGCCCTAGCACCGTAAATCCAAAGTCTACTTAATCTTCTCCTTGGATTCTTTTTTCCTTTTCCTCTTCGATTTCTTTATTTTTCCTTTGTTTTTAGGAGCATTATCTTGTAGCTCCTTGGGGGAATAAATTCTTTCACTTCTCGTCGTGCCCCCAATGCCGCCTATATTAGAAATATCTTCATTGACAGACGATTCTTCTATGTATCCCCATAGTACAACTTTATCCGATGTGTAAGGGAAAGGATGAGGCATGAATAAATGCAAAGGTGTTATTGCCTCTTCCCTAACATTATCAATTTGGGTGCTAATGTTTACTTCTTTCTTATTATCTCCTTGTCCCAAATTGATGGCCTCAGTTTTTTCTGATGGGGTTGTATCAATTGAGCTTCTTTTTTCTAATAGTCTTTGCATGTCCGGGGAAATGGTCCCCTCCTCACTGTCTGACTCAATCCATTCACCTTTGGCTTTCAGATCCCGCAGAGAGTTTTCAATCACAGACATGACTGTTTATATGGTCCTTATTTGGGTCTAGATTTTATTTAATTATTTTGGAGTCAGAGAGAAAAGAATGAGAAGAATATGAATATTATGAAAAATGCCTCGTTGTGTTGATGAAAAGAGAAATATATACAGAGCCTCTTTAATCAAAAGATCTCGCGGCCATGGGCGGAGACCGCGAGAGATGCATCGGAAGCTTTTTATTATTATTTTTATTATTATTTTTTTTTAATCAAAAGATGCAATGGGGAGCCCTAGTTAGCTGGCCTTCTCTACCCAAGCTCACTATTTTGGTTGTGATAGAGGCTTGATATTCACGTCGGGGGAGCATTGAAGGTGATCCACCCAGCATTCAACAAATCTTGGACCTTATACTTCAAGGCCATGCAATTCTCCACAGAATGCCCAGGAGCGCCTGAGTGGTAATCACATTTCTCATTAGGTTTGTACCATTCTGGGTAAGGTGGATCCATCTTCTTTGGAGGGGCATATGCTAGGAGATGGTCCTTATCATTTCTGGCAGCAGACTTCCATAGGAGGTTGGAATGGGAGTGGATTTCTTCTCTTGTCTGCTTGACTACTGCGAGGAGGAAGAAGGATTAGCAATGTTGATTGCATTCACGGTTCCTTCCTTCTTCTTTCCAAAGCTCTTTTTAATGTTTGGAGTAAAGGAATTGGAGGAAGTATGTTGTGCAATTCTTCCGCTTTTCAGCCCTTGCTCTACTCTTTCTCCTATAATTACCACATCCGCAAAGAGTGTTGATGTGTTCCCTATCATTTTGTCATAATAAGGACCAATTAGAGAATTGATGAACATGGATGTGGTTTCTTTGTCGACAGAGGAGGTTCTACTTGTGCTGCCAATTCCCTCCATCTTTGGGCGTATGCCTTAAAGGATTCGTCGTCTTTCTTGCTTAGTAGTTGTAAATCTGCTCTTTCTGGGGTCAGATCAATATTATATTTATAACGACGAAGAAAAGCATCTGCCAGATGTTTCCATGTTTGGACTTGCCCTCCCTCCACTTGCATATACCAGTTTAAGGCTGATTCAGCTAAGCTCTCTTGAAAGTAATGGATCAGGAGTTTTTCATTGTCAGCATATGCAGCCATCTTACGGCAGTACATTATAAGATGGATTTTGGGGCAAGTTATTCCCATGTACTTTGGGAAATCCAGAGTTTTAAATTTGTTGGGAAATTGGATGTTTTAAACGAGGCACATATCAACCACCTCTTTAACATCAAAGTTATGCCCTTCCATGGCTCTCAACCTTTCCTCTAGGGCAGTAACCTGTTGTTTTGATATTTCCGGTGCATGAATATGTACTGCCCTTGTATCAGATTGGGCGTGTTCATCATTGGGTTCCTCTTCCTCTTCTTGGTGAGAGGCTTGTCCACTCTGAGGACTGTAGACCCCAAATCTTGCCCAGACCCCTAATAAAGCCGAAGATCGCCCGTTTCGAAGATGGTTAAGACTTTATCAAGTCCCTAGTAGCTTGTTCTAGGTTCCATTTAGGATAGAAAGGGTTTTTAGAGGCATCAAAAATTGGGAAATCTGTCGGAGACAGCAGATGGTCGTCCAGAACAGGCGGATGGCCGTCCAGAGCAGGCGGATGGTCGTCCAAAATAGGCGGATGGTCGTCCAGAACAGGCAGATGGCCGTCCAGGACAAGCAGATGGCCGTCCATGGCAACTTTAAGGCCATGGACGACTGTCCACTTAGCTTGGACGGCCGTCCATGGCCAAAAGTTGCCATGGATGGTCGTCCGCTTTGTCCAGACGGTCGTCCACCTTTTCCAGACCTGAATCCCTATAAATAGGAGCCTCATTTCTTCGTTTTTTCACACCTTTCACACTCCTCCACTCTCTTGGAAGCTTTTTGGCACTTGAGAGTGACCCTGAGCATTATTCCGGGGTTCGAGGGAGCTTTCCGATTTCCGTTAAAGTTGAAATCGGTTAAGGAAGTCTCTTTTTGAGACATCCGGCCCTCGATAGAGTGACTTTCTTTATTGAAAGTGATGAAGATCTCATTGAAATACTTTGGCAAAGATCTCATTGATTTGATGAAGTCAAAGATGAAGTCAAAAGCAACTTTGCAGTGGACAAAAGTCACTAAGATAAAAGAGTAGAAGAAATAGTGTGTCTTCAGCTATGCTTAGGTATAATCATTTTATCTTTTCTGCTGCATGAGGTTTCTTCACTTAAAAGATTTTATAAAATGCATCTAAAAATGTTTTTAACAATTAAAAACAAAGTAGTTTGACAAAAGCTTTCTTAAACAAGTTTTTAACTGATACAACTTTGATAGAACCGATTAAAATTACTTAGAATGTTTAGAGAAGTGTTTTTACAGTATTTTAATCGATACAACTTTTTTTTAATCGGTTAAAACCACTTGGAGTTCAGGATGATCGATCAGAATACAATTATGACCGATCAGAATCAGATATATCGATCAGAATTGAATTATGACCGATCAGAATCAGTTATGACCGATCAGAACTCTTTTAATCGATTAAATCTCGTTTCAATCGATTAAAACAACTTAGAAAATTTCTACACAGCGTTTTAATCGATTAAAACTTATTTTTATCAGTTAAAATAACTTGAAAGGTTTTACAAGAAAGTTTTGCAGTATTTCAATCGATTGAATCGTGGAACAATCGATTAAATCAACTTAGAAGATTTTTTGTAAAGTGTTTTAATTGATATAAACGTTGTCGTATTAGTTAAAACAAATTTGTTAAAGAATCAAGAACGTATTAATGGATTAAAAGAAGTTTTAACAGATTAAGACTGCACTTTTAACAGATTAAAAGAATCTTTTAACAGATTAATTAAACTAGCAGTTTTGAAAATCTTCTATAAAAACAGTTTGGCTTAAACTTTTTAAACATACATTTGAACATCAATCTTAAGCAATCAAGCAAGCAAACTTTAGCATCTTTTCAAGAAAGATTCGCGTCAATTTTTGAGAAGTTCTTTGAAAATCTTTCTTGAGGCAACTTGATTTCTTTTGAAGAAGAAACACTTACAGCAGAATTGCATAAACTGGTTTGAGCATTCTAGTTTCTTCTTTTTTCATTTCTTTACATTCTTTTTGTATTGTTTGGTGCCTGGAATTTGGGCACTGGTTTCTCTGCAGCTGGAATTTGGTTGTAGAGGTTATCAAGAACTGGAATTTGGTTCTTGGTGAGAGGTTGAGTGCAGGAACTGGAATTTGGTTCTTGTGGTAGATTAAGTGTAAGATTGTAAGTCTGTAAAACATTTGATCAAGTGGAACCCAGCTGGAATTTGGCTGGAGACTGGACGTAGCCCTGGTATTGGGTGAACCAGTATAAAACACCGGTGATATCTTTCTTAACCTTCCTCTATTTTAATTCTGTCGCTGCATTTATATTGATTGATTGCTTTGTAATTCAAGAACAGATCTGGAATCTTAATTTTTGAATTAGATAATCTGTTATTTGCGAAAAACTTTTAAAGATCAATTCACCCCCCCTCTTGTACTCAGCCTACTTTTCTAACATTTATTTTGCGGGAGGAGCGTGTTTGTAGAGTGCGGGGACTGCCAAAAAGCGTCCTCACATTTTCGAAGAATTAATATAAAGCTCGCTTCGGAGATTCCTTCTCTATTCTCTGTCTTTTTTTACTGCTTTCTTTATCGCTTTCTTTGTGTGCATTAGATAATAGAGCCATGTAGATATTTAAATTTTGCAAGTAGATCAAATAATAGGGTAAAAATGTAATTTCTTTAAGCGTTTATTTTCTAAGTTAGTCCATCATAGGGAACCCGAAAGGGGCGTTGTGGGGGTGCTAACACCTTCCCCACACGTAACTAACTCCCTTACCCGACTCTTGTTGTAATGGCCAAAGTTGGTTTTTTCTAAAACCACTGTCTTTTTCTTTTTTACCCTTTTCAGTGTTTAAGGTTAAAACACTGATGGCGACTCCTCGAACCTATTTGAAAACCTCGCCTTTAGGTCCAGCCCGGTTATCGGACGGCCTAAAGGCGTTAAACCGTTTCTTTCAAAGAAAACGTGAGTCATATCGAAAACCATCGCGTCGCTCCGACCGCCTCTTTTGATGGCGGCGACAGATGGCGACTCCACTGGGTAAGCTAGAGAGTTGATCCCATTTAGTGATGGACTAGTTTAGGAGATAAAAACTAGAAATTACACTTTTACCCTTTCTTGCTTTTATAACATGTTTTACTGTTTGGCTTTAATAATTGTTGTATGATTATTTTCTACAATTGTCTGAGATAAACTGTCCACAACCCTTGCACACTACAGTCCCTTTATACCCCGGGGCAAGAGAGAATACACATAGGGAGTGGGTGGCAGGTACGGCCGACCATGGTAATGGCTCTAGTGCCAGCAGGTCGTTGTCAGAAACCACCACTCAAGGTGATAACTTTCTTTTTCTCGGTCTAAGAACGTCGACACAGACATCCGTGCACGATTCGAAGACTGGGAGATTGAAGGGTCCCTATAATGGGGGCACCTTGGGGGCCTGGCCTTGGTGAGAACAGTTAGAACCTACCTTTGCCTATGCACTTTTCTGCAGGAAACCCCCACCTCGTAATTAAACGACACTCTGTTTGCGGAAGAGTGAATTGTTTGTGCATTCTTTTGTTGCATTTGTTTGTTGCATAGCATAATCATACAACAACAAAAAATATAAAACAAAATCTCAAAAAATCTTTTCACAATAAAGACCCTTATCTCGGACAATCTGCCTTTTAGCTAGCCTGGTTTCAGGTTCTTTGTAAGCTAAGTAGCCACGC
This sequence comes from Sphenostylis stenocarpa, assembly GCA_963425845.1. NCBI lineage: Eukaryota > Viridiplantae > Streptophyta > Magnoliopsida > Fabales > Fabaceae > Sphenostylis > Sphenostylis stenocarpa. The sequence continues at coordinate 75,158,822 of OY731403.1, forward strand.
AGTCCGACAAAAGAGATAAGGGACGCTAAAATTATTCTTTTGCAGTAACCATTTTTATCTCGGACAGTCTGCCTTTTAGCTAGCCTGGTTTCAGGTTCTTTGTAAGCTAAGTAGTCACGCAGTCCGACAGAAGAGATAAAAGGCTAATAAACAAAAAATAATAATAAAAACAAAATCAAAACATTTATAAAAAGAATTTTGACAAAGTCGTCTCATTCATATCGCATCATGTCATAAGCGGAAAAACCAAAAGAGAAAATAAATGCATAAGGAGAGTCTGCATACGCATCATTTTAATAAACCCCTGAAAAGTGGGTCTTAGAAGCGTTTTTTGGGAAAATTATTGGGCCAAATCCCCTTCGGGCATTTCTACTTTTGTTCTCCACCCTTTTCTCTTCGTTTTGATATATTGTGCGTCCAAATCGGACATCCCAGTCAAAAGTTATGCCACTTTGAACATCTGTTGCCCTTTTGCACTGATGCATGCATAAATACACTCATTCTAAGAGGCATATCTATCCCACACCAATCATTCATGTTTAATAAAAAAACCCTAATTCATGTGCATTCTAGAAAGTGGCTGGTCTTTCTGTGGTCCGAACCCATGCACAAAAGGCCAAAGCGATGGAGCAACTAGAAGAGCAGAACCGTAAGCTCACCGTTGAGCTTAACACTATGAAGGAACAAATGGCGCAATTGATGGAGTTAATGCGCCAACAGAACCTCAATATGGGCGACACTCATGGTGACTGCGCATCTCACCATGAGGAGGAAGAAGAAGAAGGGGCCCATATGCAGTCTGAAGCAAGGGCGGTGCTCATCCAGCCCCTTGAAGTCTCCAAGCAACAAATATCCGCTCTGGAAGAAAGGCTTAGGGCCATGGACGGGCATACCTTTGACGTGAAGGAGGCGGCTGATATGTGCCTTGTTGAGAACATCTGTTTCCCTCTGAAGTTCAAGGTTCCAGACTTCCCGAAGTACATGGGAATGACTTGCCCCATGAGTCATCTCACTATGTACTACCGCAAGATGGCTCCCCACGCTGACAACGAAGAACTCCTAATACACTGCTTTCAGGAGAGCCTGGCTGATTCAGCTCTGAATTGGTACATGCAGTTAGAGAAGGGCGCGAGTTCAGAACTGGAAGTAGCTAGCAGACGCCTTTCTTCGCCGCTATAAGTACAACATTGATCTGACCCCCGATAGGTCAGATCTCCAAACACTGAGCAAGAGAAGCGACAAATCCTTTAAAGCGTATGCCCAACAATGGAGGGAACTGGCCGCCCAAGTGGAGCCTCCGCTATCGGACAAGGAGACCGTGTCTATGTTCATCAACTCGTTGACTGGATCCTATTACGACAAAATGATAGGGAACACGTCAACCCTCTTTGCAGATGTGGTCACCATAGGGGAGAGGGTGGAGCAGGGATTAAGAAAATGCTGGGCAGGAAGGATAGCGCAACCTTCCTCCTCCAACGCATCATTCAAGAAAATGCTAGGCAGGAAGAAAGAAGAGAGCGTAAACGCCATCAACCTCAGCACTCCTTCTTCTTCCTCGAAGCCAGCTAGGCAATCCCAGAGGCAAGAAAAGAAGCTCACTCCCATTCCAACCTCTTATGGGAGTTTACTGCCCAAACTGGTGGAGGCCAAGCTCCTGGCATACGTCCCGCCAAGAAAGGTAGACCCACCTTACGCTGAGTGGTATAAGCCCAATGAGAAATGCGCTTACCACTCAGCCGCTCCTGGGCACTCGGTAGAGAATTGTCGGGCCTTAAAATATAAGGTCCAAGATTTAATAGATGTTGGATGGGTCACCTTTGATGCTCCAGCCCCCAGCATAGAAGTCAAGCCTCTGTCGCAACCAGAGTGATAAGGGTTGGATAGAAAGGACCAGTTGTTAGGGCTATGTCTTTTTTTCATTCTTTAAAAGCTTTCTTTGTATTTCTTGCGGTCCCAGCTCGTGGCCGTGAGATCATTTTGTACCTCTTCCTTTATTTTAATACATGAGGCCTTTTTCATCCATATTCACATTTATTCTTTTCCCTCTTATATTTATTATTCTTTAAAAATAACTGAATAATAAAATCTATACCTAAAACAGAACCCTTAAAACAATCATGTCTGTGATTGATGAATCCCTATGGAATCCGGAAGCCGAAGGCGAATGGGTCGAATCCGACAGTGAGCAGGAGACCATTTCTCCGGACATGCAAAGATTGCTGGAAAGAGAATCTCGCTCCATACAGCCTTATCAGGAAGAGACAGAGACGATCAATTTGGGACAAAAGGACGATAAGAAGGAAGTGAGTATCGGCACCCAAATCGATAGTGACATCAGGGAAGGGTTAATTCGGTTATTGGAAGAATATGCGGACGTATTCGCTTGGTCTTACCATGACATGCCTGGACTCGACAAAATCATAGTGGAGCATAAACTACCATTGAAAGAGGGTTTCTGGCAAATAAAGCAAAAGCTAAGAAGGATGAAACCCGATTGGTCCTTGAAAATTAAGGAGGAAGTACAGAAACAGCTAGACGCTAATTTCCTGATCGTGTCCAAATACCCTAAATGGCTGGCAAACATCGTGCCAGTCATGAAAAAGAATGGGAAAATCAGAGTGTGTGTAGATTACAGGGATCTAAACCGAGCAAGTCCAAAGGACGATTTTCCCCTACCACACATTGACACGTTGGTGGATCACACTGCCAAAAACACACTTTATTCCTTCATGGATGGATATGCAGGTTATAATCAGATTCAGCTAGCCGTCGAAGATAGAGAAAAACCTTCCTTCATCACACCGTGGGGAACATTCTGTTACAGAGTCATGCCTTTTGGACTCAAGAACGCAGGGGCTACCTATCAAAGAGCCATGGTAACATTATTCCACGACATGATCCACAAAGAAATTGAAGTTTATGTGGATGACATGATTACCAAATCCAAGAATGAAATGGACCACATCCTCTATTTGAGGAAATTATTCGATCGACTTCGGAAATATCAACTGAAGCTAAACCCGACCAAGTGTACATTTGGAGTACGGTCAGGTAAACTACTTGGGTTTATCGTCATCAAAAAGGGAATAGAGGTAGACCCCGACAAAACAAAAGCAATTTTAGAAATGACCCCACCAGAAACTAAAAAGGAGATCAGAGGATTTCTTGGCCGGATTAACTGCATTGCAAGGTTCATCGCACAAATCACAAACAAATGCACACCCATTTTCAAGCTGTTGCGCAAGAACCAACCAACAGTTTGGAATGAAGAATGTCAACAAGCTTTTGAGAAAATTAAGTTGTGCTTAACCAATCCACCGGTATTGGTGCCTCCCATTGAAGGAAAACCTCTGATTCTTTGCCCTACACGGATACCGAACTTCCGTACGGACCTCCACAAGAGGCACTCTGTTTTCCCTTGTGTATGGCATGGAAGTCGTATTACCAGTGGAAGTTGAAATACCCTCCCTGCGAGTTATCATGGAAGCAAAGTTGACAGAAGCAGAATGGGTCCAAAATCGGTACGATCAATTGAACCTCATTGAAGAGAAATGACTAGACACCATATGTCGCGGACAAGCCTACCAAAAGAAAATCAAAAGGGCTTACGACAAAAAGGTCAATCCCCACACTTATCACGAGGGGGATCTAGTAATAAAGAAACTGCTTCCGACCCAGAAGGACAGAATCGGAAAATGGGCGGCAAATTATGAGGGACCCATTGTGGTCAAGCGAGCATTCTCAGGAGGAGCTCTTATCCTCACCAACATGGATGGAGAAGAACTGCGGCACCCAGTAAATTCAGATGCGGTGAAGAAGTATCACGCTTGAAGGCATTGCTCATGATCTGCCAGGATGAAAATCCGCAAAAGGGCGTCCTGGGCAAAAGATAGGATCCGTACACCTCGCTAGGACACGTCCTAGGCAAAACTTAGAGGCTTCAAAAAAAAAATAAAAATAAAAAAATAAAAAGACCAATGGGTACCTTAGCCGAAAACCGCAAGGCGACTAAGGTAACTTCCTTCCAGAAGCAGGCAACCTCTGCATTGTCTTCACTCCGGGCTCGAGCATCTCGACTAAGGTAACTAGGAAGAACCACGGGGGCAGATGTTAGAGGCATGATCGTTATAGCTTATACAGTGTAGCCAAACTTGGCCAGCCATGCTTCTAAATCCCTTTGTAAATCCATCTGTAAGAAATAAACTATTTGTTCATATAAATAAAATTGTCTTTCATTTCTTTTCTCTTGACCAAATTATGAAAATGCCTCTATGTTGAACAAATCATAATCATGCAATACAAGAAAGCATAAGTAAAGAAAAAGAGTCAAAACCCGCTAAGATATCCTAGGCAAAATTAAGGCATTCCGCTAGATCGAAAACCCCAAAAAGGCGATCTAGGCAAAAGATAGGGCTGAATAAAAAGAAGATGAATGAAAGAAGAGCCCATCAGCATAATCACGAAGGTCTAGCAGGAAATGTCAATCACTTTCTAGATGCATTAAATAAAAATAAACTACATTTAAAAGCATTCACACAAGTAATTGCACAAAGCGACTTTGTAAAAAAAAAAAAAAAAAAAAAAAACCACCTCAGATAAATGACCAAAAAACGAAAATCATTCATGCATGAAAGGAGGCTAGCTCCGTGTTGAAGCACTTGGTGAATTTGATGAAGACAAGCACTTGGTGGTTTTGATGAAGACATAGATATAGCTTAGGTTGTGGGTGTGTAGATGATTAGGTTTTTTAGTTTAAGCACTTAATCTCTTGATAGGACAATATATTTTGTGATAAGCACCTTATAATGTTGCATCCCATTGAAAATCATTTTTCTGCATGAAAAACTAACATCTAAGTATTAAAAGAACAAACTAAGTTTTTCAATCTGTTGAAAAGGATTTTCAATCTGTTAAAATTACTTAAAAGAATAAGTGATCATACATAATCGTATTTTCAATTGATTGATTCGCGGAATCAACAAGTTAAAATAACTCAATGAATTTTCAATATCAAGTTTCGCATTTTCAATCTGTTGAAATATTTTTAAATCTGTTGAAACAGAAAGACCTTTTTCAGTCTAAGAATTTTTAGATTTTCAATCTGTTGAAATATTTTTAAATCTGTTGAAACAGAAAGACCTTTTTCAGTCTAAGAGTTTTTAGAAAATCAATCTGTTGAAATATTTTTCAATCTATTAAAACAGAGAGGCTATTTTTTTAACTAAGTGTTTGCAGGATTTCAATCTGTTGAAATGACTTTCAATCGATTGAAACAGAAGAGCCGTCATTTTCATTAAGTTGTTTCAATCCATTAAAAACTCGAATCAATCGATTGAATGGAGCTTTAAATGAAATCAATCGATTGAATCGATGTTTTAATCGATTGAATGGAGCTTTAAATGAAATCAATCGATTGAATCGATATTTTAATCGATTAAAATAATATTCTGATCGATCATAGTTTCATTCTAATCGATCATAACTCGATCTGATCGATCATAGTTTCATTCTAATCGATCATAACTCTGTCTGATCGATTATACTTCAGCTCTAATCGATCGAGTCTCTTCTAAACTGTTTTACTTCAATCTAATCGATATTTTGTCTCTCTAAAAACAGCTTTTGACAGCTTGAAGCATTCTCGATTTTCTCGATTTACTCTATATATACAGATTTGATCTATCTTTTGAAAAACACAATACAATACACTACTTGAGAAAACTTGTGAAATCAATATGTGAATCTTTCATACGTGACTTTCTCTCGCATTCAAGAATCCTTTTCATATCATAAGGTGTTGTGATCGAATTGTGGTCATTCAAAGAGAGAAAGTGTCGATAGAATTGGTTCTCGGACAATTAGAAACTTCAAGTCCAGGTTTTTTCTTTCCATATTCTTTTGTAAAAGTTGATTGTGAAGGTTGGATTGTAATCGCACTTGGTACAAGAATCGGATTTGGTTACCTGGGTGGTTTTCAAGATTCTCGTCTTGTGGGTTTTGCAAGATAGTTCTTGGGGTAGATTGGTGAGTATCTACTCGGTTGTAATTTTCACTTGGTATTAGTGGAACTTGACTCGGGTTGTCAAGAACTGGATGTAGCTCTGGATTAGAGTGAACCAAGTATAAATTTGTGTGTTAATATCCTTCTTTCATCTCTTTTAATTTCTGTCTTTAATTGTGCTGTGTTTAAACCAAATTACTTTTGCAAAGATTGAATAAAGATAACTCATTCTTCCAAAAGAAAGTAAGTTTTGCGAAAAGTTTTAAAGTTCAATTCACCCCCTCTTGAACTCAACCATTAATTCTTTCAATTGGTACCAGAGCTGGTTCTTGTAAGTTACTCAAGGAATCGGTCCAATGGCCGAGGGAAAGATGAATTTTTTAGAAGGACCTCCATAAACAGGCCTCCACTTTTTCTCGGTGTGAATTATTCTTTCTAGAAGGTTAGAATGAAAATCTTTATTGAATCTCTTGATAGAGGCATTTGGGAAACAATTGTTAATGGTCCTTACAAACCAACTCATACCGTAGATGGTAAAGTAGTCGAAAAAGATTGGGCTGAATTAACTCGATGTAGAAAATAGGAGAGTCCAATATGATTATACTCGCAAAAAATATTATTACCTCTCGCTTTAAATCTTGATGAGTTTTTCAGTGGTGTCTCAAGTGTGCCTCTGCCAAAGAGATGTGGGAAATTTTAGAGGTTACACATGAAGGAACATCTCGATGTGAAAAGGGCAAGAAAGCATGAGTTAATCAGGGATTATGAGTTGTTTAAAATGCAAGCAAGGAGAAACAATTGCGGATGTGCGTAAAAGGTTCACGCACATAGTCAATCATCTAATCGGGTTAGGAAAGACTTTTGACAAAGAAGAGTTGAACATCAAAATCTTAAAGTGTTTGGACAGAATGTGGCAACCAAAGGTGACAAGCTATATCTCGAATCAAGAGACTTGATCGAAATGACTACCGCTTCACTTTTTGGTAAGTTGAGGGAACATGAGTTGGAAATCAATCAGCTCAAAGAACAAGAGAATGCAGAAAAGAAAAGTAGAAATATTGTTCTCAAGACAATTGAAGAAAATAGTGGATCTCGAAGAAGATGAATCGGAGAACCTCGACTTTATTGGTTAAGAAATTTGGAAAATTTCTTAGAAGAAAGAAACGAACTGGCCAAGTAAAAAGGTACAATGATAAAAAGACTCGAATCTGCTCAAAATAATATTACTTGTTATTCTTGTGGTAAACAGTGGTCACATAAAGAGTGATTGTCCTGAAAAGACCAAGAATCGAACAAGAAAGAATCAAGATACAAAGGGAAAAAGGCTTATATAGCCTGGCAAGACAATGATTCATCTTCCAGCTTCGAATCCGAAAGTGAAGAGGTGAACCCGTGTTTGATGGTCGGTCGTGAATCCTCTTCATCACATGTAAGTTCAACTCCTACAGAGAATGAAATGAATTATAGCACATTACTAAATGCTTTCAATGAAATGCATAGTGAAGCCGTAAATTTATCTCATACAAATAATCGGTTGAAAGGTTTAAATAACTCGGTTAGAAAATAGAGTTAAAGTTCTGGAAAATGAACTATTAGAAAGCAAAACAGATTTAGAACATCTAGATATAATCTATGCATCTCGCGAATAATGTTGCTGCTAATAAGAAGTGTGAAAAGTGTATTATTCTCGCAAGATAAGGTTGATTACTTGATTAAAACTTTGTCTAAGTTTACTCAAGGTAAAGAGAATTTAGATGCACTTCTTGGATCTCAAAATTGTGTTTTTGAACATTCCGGAATCTGGTACAAACCTAAGATTGGGGTAAAAACTAAAAAATATTTGAACTTCTTTTCATACAGAAAAACAACAAGCATCCCCTTTCTCATCTTGTCATTACCGCATGAAGAAAGGACATACTATAAAATACTATTATGCTAGAAAATATTTTGTGCCGCAAGGTAGGAAGAGATGGGTTCCAAAACATGTTAAACAGTAAAAATTGACTCCTAAGGACCCAAAATACTTAAGGGTACCGTAAAAATGCTTAATTTGTTTGCATGGGACAAAGTCTCGGGAATCCCTTGAAGTTCGTAGCTACGAATCAGGTTCTCGTTTGTCTAAACCGATTGTTTTAATTGATATAAACCAAGTATTAATCGATTAAAATAACTTACGTAAGATATTAGTAAATCTGTTCGTACAGCTTTTAATCGATTGAAATGCGAATCAATCGATTAAAATGTTCTCATGATTTGAGTTTTAGTCGTTTTAATCGATTAGAATGAATTTATATCAACTAAAATCACTAAGGTATCAAATTTAATCGACTCATTTTCGTTTTAATCGATTTAAATTCTGGTATCATCTTCTAGATCTCTTCCAATACGTAAAACAATCGATTCTTTCAAGTATTATTCGATCATTTTACTATTGCATTTTCAAAACAAATATTAAAGACCAAATTAGTAAAATAATTTGTTTAATCAGCTTTATTCCTGAAAATCATTTTCAAAACATCCAAATGAAATTCGGCCATGCATATAGAGTTTACAATTTAAGATTGAAATCAGCTTGAAGAATCAAGACATGTTGTGTTTAATGAGTCTCCTCGAGTGTTGCGTAATAGAACAACAGTATCTGCAGATGAAGAAAATTTAACTGATAATTCTTATCAGCTTGAAACTTCCCAAGAACACAGATCGATGTACTCGTTGAAGAAGATGATCCATCGATGGACTCCGCAAAAGCTGATCCACCAACAATTACCGAAGAACAGGAAGAAGATGTTCTGGAAGAGCTTCCTAAAGAGTGGATTGTCCCAAGAGATCTCTCTCTAGACAATGTCATCGGGCAAATTAATAAGGGAGTATCTACTAGACATTCTCTTAACCAATTCCGTAATCATATGGCATTCATTTCACAAATAGAGCCTAAGACAGCTTAAAGAAGCATTAAATGATGAATACTCGGGTTAGTGCCATGCATGATGAGCTTAATCAATTTGAAAGAAATAAAGTGTGGGAATTAGTTCCTAAAATCAAAGATATCAATGTAATTGGTACTAAGTGGGTATTCAAAAACAAGCTAGATGAACACGACATTATTACTAGAAATAAAGCTAGATTGGTAGCCAAAGGGTATAACCAACAAGAGGGTATTGATTTTGATGAAACCTTTGCACCTGTAGCTAGACTTGAAGCCGTTAGATTGTTATTAGCTTATGCCTCGCTTAAGTGGTTTCAGATTACTACGGATGGATGTAAAGAGTGCCTTTCTGAATGGACTCATCAATGAAGAAGTATATGTTTCTCAACCTCCTGGGTTTGAAGATCACAAGCATCCTGACCATGTCTACAAATTGAAAAAGGCCCTTTATGGTTTAAAGCAAGCACCTAGACAATGGTATGAGAGGTTAAGTAACTTCCTAATTGATCAAGGGTACAAGCGAGATGAGGTTGATAAAACTCTGTTCATTAAGAAATCTGGAATTGACATTATTCTGGTGTAGGTGTATGTGGATGATATCATTTTCGGTTCCACTAATAATGCCATGTGTAATAAGTTTGTAAAAGAAATGCAAAGTGAATTTGAAATGTCTATGATGGGAGAATTGAATTTCTTCCTTGGTCTCCAGTGTTAAACAATTAAGAAATGGCATTTTTCTTAGTCAATCTAAATACCGCAATGAATTGTTAAAGAAATTTGATATGCAAAACCGCAAGGTGTCCTCTACACCCATGTCTACTAACTCGTTGTCTAGACTTAGATGAAAAAGGAAAACCTGTTGATCAAACTAAATATAGAGGTTTGATTGGTTCACTACTATATCTAATTGCTAGTAGACCCGACATTATGTTTAGTGTGTGTCTTTGTGCAAGATTTCGTGCAAATCCAAAGGAATCTCATCTTACCGCCGCTAAAAGGATTCTCGAAATACCTTAAGGGAACAAGTTAATGTTGGACTATGGTATCCCGATGGTGCATCCCTTAAACTTGTTGGATTTTCTCGATTCTGACTTTGCAGGATGTAGATTGGACGTAAAAAGTACCTCTGGTACTTGTCATTTACTCGGGGAGCAGCTCTTATATCGTGGCACAAGCAAAAAGCAAGCGTGTGTTGCTCATCAACCGCAGAAGCTGAATACATTGTACTGGGAGTCGTTGTGCTCAAAGCATTTACCTCAAGCAACAACTAACAGATTATGGAGTGACTCTAAACAAGGTACCTCGGTTTGTGACAATACTAGTGCAATAAACTTAACTAAGAATCCTATTCAACACTCTAGAACTAAGCATATTGAAATTAGACATCACTTTATTAGAGAACACGTATCTAGGGGTGATTGTGAGATATTATTCGTTGAATCAAAAACAAGCTTAGTCGATTTATTCACTAAACCACTTCCTAGAGACAGACTTAATATGCTTAGGACTCGAATTAGGAATTCTAGATATATCTAGTATTGCATAACTGATTCTTTACAAGTAAGTGTATATTTTTTAACAGAGTTGATAACAAGTTCAATCGATTAATAATTGCATGAATAACTCGAATATTATTTGTTTCAATCGATTGAAATTGCGAAATAATCTGTTGATTTCCCGATTCTTACTCTTTGGTATTGATATGTTATTAGTTCAATTGATTAGATAAACTTTTAATCGATTTATTTCATTAATCTTGTAGCTCTGCACACCTTCTTTTATAAATCAATCGATTAAATCTTCGATTCAATCGATTGAATTCACTAATGGTACTCGAATAATTTTCTTTTACAAAATAATCGATTTAATTTTTGATTCAATCGGTGTATTTCACTTATAAGTATCTACGATTACAAAATCAGTTGGTTTCACGAAATATCAATTGATTATTTTTCTTCTAGGGCTAGTTGTATGTACTTTGTCTCTAACCAATTTCTCGCAGAGTAAACCGAAAGCATTTACAACAAGATAAACTTCAACTACTCTCTTCAATATCCAAGATATCCAATAAAAGCTAATTGATACTGATTGGATATCTACTGAGAAGGTAATTAAGTTGTACAGTAGCAATTTCTTCTCTCTCCACCTTTATCATCACTGCGCAGTAGCAGTAATATAGTAAAGACAAAAACCTTGAAGCTGAAAAAGATTGTGTATTCTCATTCCTATAGTATTATTTTCTTCTTTGAGCTTCTCTTTTCTTGGTTCTTCTCTGTTCTGCTCATTCCAAAAATCAAATATGTTCAAGCGCACAAAGTCTGGTAGGAAGAAGTCCAGCAGAGGCGAGTCCTCTACTGCAAGGCAAGAACAGAATGTTGAAGGAAGTTGCTGGAATAAAAGATGTAGGTGTGAAAGTCACCAAAGGGTGTACTTCGGATGTTGAAGAATTTAATAAAGTTCAGTATTTCCGCTCTTGCTTGAAGAATAGGCATGATTCTGTAAGTTCATTCAACACTGGGAAGTTGAAACTGGAAGAAAGGATTCTCGCTTTCATCGTTTCCTGGCAGCTTACACCCAGGGGGAGCAATCATGCGGTGCTAAATGAAGGAGATTTAGTTCTGATGTACCGCATTCATCACGTAATCACGTGTGAACTGGGTCTTTGTCATCAAGGATCACATGATCAAAGCCAAGAGACTTAGTGACTTCAGGTATCCCTATGCTATTCTGATTTCTAAATTTTTAACACATTTTGGTGTCGATGTTGAAGGAGAACTTGTTGAAACCGTCCGATCAACAAATGAAATAAATAACTCTGTGCTTCACAAAATGGGATTTATTAAAGTTGATGGTGAATGGATCTCGAAAGAAGATGCTGGGAGAAGTGAAGAAAGTGAAGAAGAAGAGCAAGAGGAAGGAATAAACACCGATATTCCCGGAACTTCGCAACGACGTCCTTCCGATCCAATGGAAGAAGAAGTAAACCCAATGGAGATGATTCCATACAATCCACCGCCTGACCGTGGCACGCCTCTGTCTCAGTTCGAAAGAACAATGTTACATCAAATGAGCGAACCGCAAACCGACCAAAGGAGGCATATGGAGATGACTCGTCGCTCCGAGGGCTCTAGCAAGCATTATTTGGATGAAAATTTCATTGCAAGGTTCCAAGCATATTGATAATCAACTAGAAGACATTTACAACAGGATTGTGGAACTGCAATTCAACCAAGGCCCCGGGACGAATGAAGATTTTCTATGTTTCGTTATTCTGTTTTCTTTTCTTAGTTTTTAATGTTCTGTTTTATATTCGGGGTATCCACGTGGCCCCATTGGACTGTAACTAAAACATTCTATTTGATGCAATCAAATAGGGGAGAAGTATTTTGCTGCTTAAAATCTGTCACTACACACACACCACAAAATATATGTCTCTCGGTCCGTTATTTTTTTATGCGAGTGCAGCGGTTATTTGTCTCCATCAAATAGGGGAGATTGAAGCACTTGGTGGATTTGATGAAGACAAGCACTTGGTGGTTTTGATGAAGACATAGATATAGCTTAGGTTGTGGGTGTGTAGATGATTAGGTTTTTTAGTTTAAGCACTTAATCTCTTGATAGGACAATATATTTTGTGATAAGCACCTTATAATGTTGCATCCCATTGAAAATCATTTTTCTCGCATGAAAAACTAACATCTAAGTATTAAAAGAACAAACTAAGTTTTTCAATCTGTTGAAAAGGATTTTCAATCTGTTAAAATTACTTAAAAGAATAAGTGATCATACATAATCGTATTTTCAATTGATTGATTCGCTGAATCAACAAGTTAAAATAACTCAATGAATTTTCAATATCAAGTTTCGCATTTTCAATCTGTTGAAATATTTTTAAATTTGTTGAAACAGAAAGACCTTTTTCAGTCTAAGAATTTTTAGATTTTCAATCTGTTGAAATATTTTTAAATCTGTTGAAACAGAAAGACCTTTTTCAGTTTAAGAGTTTTTAGAAAATCAATCTGTTGAAATATTTTTCAATCTATTAAAACAGAGAGGCTATTTTTTTAACTAAGTGTTTGCAGGATTTCAATCTGTTGAAATGACTTTCAATCGATTGAAACAAAAGAGCTCGTCATTTTCATTAAGTTGTTTCAATCCATTAAAAACTCGAATCAATCGATTGAATGGAGCTTTAAATGAAATCAATCGATTGAATCGATGTTTTAATCGATTGAATGGAGCTTTAAATGAAATCAATCGATTGAATCGATATTTTAATCGATTAAAATAATATTCTGATCGATCATAGTTTCATTCTAATCGATCATAACTCTGGTCTGATCGATCATAGTTTCATTCTAATCGATCATAACTCTGATCTGATCGATTATACTTCAGTTCTAATCGATCGAAGTCTCTTCTAAACTGTTTTACTTCAATCTAATCGATATTTTGTCTCTCTAAAAACAGCTTTTGACAGTTGAAGCATTCTGATTTTCTCGATTTACTCTATATATACAGATTTGATCTATCTTTTGAAAAACACAATACAATACACTACTTGAGAAAACTTGTGAAATCAATCTGTGAATCTTTCATACGTGACTTTCTCTCGCATTCAAGAATCTTTTTCATATCATAAGGTGTCTGTGATCGAATTGTGGTCATTCAAAGAGAGAAAGTGTTGATAGAATTGGTTCTGGACAATTAGAAACTTCAAGTCCAGGTTTTTTCTTTCCATATTCTTTTGTAAAAGTTGATTGTGCAGGTTGGATTGTAATCTGCACTTGGTACAAGAATCGGATTTGGTTACCTGGGTGGTTTTCAAGATTCTGTCTTGTGGGTTTTGCAAGATAGTTCTTGGGGTAGATTGGTGAGTATCTACTGGTTGTAATTTTCACTTGGTATTAGTGGAACTTGATCGGGTTGTCAAGAACTCGGATGTAGCTCTGGATTAGAGTGAACCAAGTATAAATTTGTGTGTTAATATCCTTCTTTCATCTCTTTTAATTTCTCGTCTTTAATTGTGCTGTGTTTAAACCAAATTACTTTTGCAAAGATTGAATAAAGATAACTCATTCTTCCAAAAGAAAGTAAGTTTTGCGAAAAAGTTTTAAAGTTCAATTCACCCCCCCCTCTTGAATTCAACCATTAATTCTTTCACGTGTTTGTGTTTGAGTACAAGAAGCAACCCAAAACAAGTCTCCAAGTGAGGTTCTACCCCCAAGCGGATCCGCCTACTCAAAGGCAAAACAACGCAAACCAAAGTTCTGCACTTCCGATGAAGTATCTGCCTACCCATAGGCATCACCAATAAAAGGGCAAACTCCCAATGGATTCCTGCCTACCTGAGAGGCATTCATCAAGAATCCCCAGTAATCAAGAAGCTGGACGACTAAAGAAAAAGCCAAAAGCGAAGAATCCCCGGCATATCGGACGACTACACAAAAGTCAAGAACAATTACTCCCCTTGAAACCGGCGCATGATCGGAAATAGTAAGCTGCCACCACCTCTTGAGGAAAGGGAAAGACTTGAAGACGAAGACCTGCACACAGGCAAAATTGGCGCATGATCGGAAATAGTAAGCCACCACAACCACTTCAGGAAAGGGAAAGACCTGAAGACAAAGACCTGCACACAGGAAAAACTGGCGCATGATCGGAAACAGTAAGCCGCCACCACCTCTTCAAGAAAGGGAAAGACCTGAAGATGAAGACCTGCACACAGGCAAAACCGGCGCATGATCGGAAACAGTAAGGCGCCACCACCACTTCGGGAAAGGGAAAGACCTGAAGACAAAGACCTGCACACAGGCAAAACTGGCGCATGATCGGAAACAGTAAGCCGCCACCACCTCTTCAGGAAAGGGAAAGACCTGAAGACAAAGACCTGCACACAGGCAAAATCAGTGCATGATCAGAAATAGTAAGCCACCGCCGCCACCACCACTTCGGGAAAGGGAAAGACCTGAAGACGAAGACCTGCACACAGGCAAAGCCGGTTGTCGCCGCCATCTCAAAAGAGAGAAGGTTGGTCGGAGCGACGCGATGGTTTTTTCGACCCTCTTTTATTTTCGCGTTTTTTATTGGTGGTTACAACGCCTTTAGGTTGTCCGATAATCGGGCTAACCTAGGGGCGAGGTTTTTGAAAGTATCCCTGGGTTGTCCGATAACCGGGCTAACCCAGGGACTTATTTAATTTGGGTTCTATGGAGTCACCACCAATATTTTTACCATAAACATCAGAAAAGGGGTTTTAAAAAAGGCGTTGGTTTTCGAAAACCAACTTTGGTCATTAGAACCAGAGTTGGGTAAGGGAGTTAGTTACGTGTAAAGGAAGTGTTAGTCCCTTTACGACGCCCCTTTCGGGTTCCCTATGATAGGCCGACTACCTTGAATAAATAATTAAACTGGAAAAATGCGCTTTTACCCTTTTATTATGCGGAATTTAAGTTTATGACTACATGGCCCTAGCTTCTATTGCGTAATTTAAATGGCAGTAATAAAAATAGAGAGGGAGAATGTGCACCTCCAAAGCAAGCTTTATATTTAAAAAGAAAGGGTGCGTTTTGGCAACCCTTCACTCTACAACTCTCAGAAACTCCGGAAATGCCTCAGAGGGATTCTTAGAGAGAGAAAGTCTAGAGAGAAGGGAGAGCTTCTTGGATTCTGTGTGTAAATGAGGGGGGAGGACCCCTATTTATAGTTTTTCGCGCCTGACAGGTCGAGACCGCCGTTCTCGTCTGACAAGGTCGAGACCGCCGTCTGGAAAATCCAGACCGCTGTCTCGACCATGCAGGGGGTCGAGACCGCCGTCTGGAAAACCCAGACCGCCGTCTCGACCTTTGCAGGAGTCGAGACCGCCGTCTGGAAAATCCAGACCGCCGTCTCGACTTTGCAAGAGTCGAGACCGCCGTCTGGAAAATCGAGACGGCGGTCTCGTCCTGGCGTTGAGACGAGACGGCGGTCTGGTCCTTCCAGACGGCGGTCTCGTCCCTTCAGGGCGAGAAACTTTATTTTCGGGCCAAAAAACCTTCCTATCTTGGTATGGGAGCCTAATAGTCTCTCCTAATGACTTGTTAAGCTTCGACCGTCTTCAAATAGGACGCTTTCTGACTTTATTTGGAGGTCGGGCAAGATTTGGGGTCTACAGCTGCCCCCCCTTTACCCGACCAGTCGACTGCTAGCCTTTTGTGCTGAGGTGATCGACTGGAGGGTAAATGAGTTGACCCTCTTGCCCGGTTTCCCTTCAGATACTCTGTCTTTGCCACGGATAACCTTCTGGGGAGATGTGTTGTGCGCTTCCGGGATGCTCCTTCGACGCGGTAGTTGACCCCTTCGGCTGATGAGTACGAACCCCCATCTGGTTTGACGAGTACTAACCCCCGCCCGGTAAGCCCCCTTTTGTAAGGCCTGATGAGTTTACACCCCCATCTGGTGTTTGACCACCGGATGCTCCTTTGACGCGGTAGCTGATCCTTCGGCTGATGAGTACGAACCCCCATCTGGTTTGACGAGTACTAACCCCCACCCGGTAAGCCCCCTTTTGTAAGGCCTGATGAGTTTACACCCCCATCTGGTGTTTGACCTCCGGATGCTCCTTCAACGCGGTAGCTGATCCTTCGAGCTGATGAGTACGAACCCCCATCTGGTTTGACGAGTACTAACCCCCGCCCGGTAAGCCCCCTTTTGTAAGGCTTGATGAGTTTACACCCCCATTTGGTGTTTGACCTCCGGATGCTCCTTCGACGCGATAGCTGATCCTTCGGCTGATGAGTACGAACCCCCATCTGGTTTGACGAGTACTAACCCCCGCCCGATAAGCCCCCTTTTGTAAGGCCTGATGAGTTTACACCCCCATCTGGTGTTTGACCTCCGGATGCTCCTTCGACGCGGTAGCTGATCCTTCGGCTGATGAGTACGAACCCCCATCTGGTTTGACGAGTACTAACCCTCGCCCGGTAAGCCCCCTTTTGTAAGGCCTGATGAGTTTACACCCCCATCTGGTGTTTGACCTCCGGATGCTCCTTCGACGCGGTAGCTGATCCTTCGGCTGATGAGTACGAACCCCCATCTGGTTTGGTGCCTTTGGATGCCCCTTCTTGCGGTAGCTGATCCTTTGGCGATGGTGGCGGCTTACTGATTCTGATCATGCGCGGGGTGTTGAGATGTACTTTCTTTGTTTTTTGTTTGTCTTTTTCTGGGAATGGTCGTCCGGTTTGCGCCAGGGATCTTGTTGGTGTTCGTCCAGCTTGTTGATTGCTGGGGATTCTTTGTTTTTGATCTTTTGTGGTGGTCATCCGACTTTGCTGGTTGGCGGAAATTTTTTGATAAGTGCCTCTTAGGTAGGCAGGAATCCTCTGGGGATTTGTTGATCTTGGTGACGACTCTTGAGTAGGCGGATATCCATTGAGTTTTTGGTAATGCCTCTGAGTAGGCAGATGTTTCGTTTGGAGGTGAAGACTTTTGGTTTTGCTTTTTTCTTTGCCTCTGAATAGGCTAATGTTGCTTTTTTGCTTGCAAGGTTTTGCCTATGCGTTCCACTAGGGATATCCATGTTAGGCAAGTAGCTTTCTGAGGATATGCGTTTGAAGTTTTGCCTTTGCAGTAGGCTCTCTGGGTAAGTTTTTTTTGGTGATCTACTAGGGAGTTGGGGATCTAATTTTGGTCGCCTTTTGGGGAATGGAGTTGTGACTCCTTGTTTGGTGTTGATGAGAGCTGGTTTCTTCAAGCTCTTATTTCTCTGGGGAAATGGAGTTTTTTTGTTTTTTTGTTTCCTGTGCCTCTGAGTAGGCGGATGTCCCTTTCTGGGGAAATTGGCTCTCGCTCGCCAGATCTTGCCTACGCCTAGGCAAATGACTCTTCTAAGGATGTGAGTCTGGAATTTGCCTTTGTCGTAGGCTCACTGGGGATGATTTTTTTGGTGATCCACCGGGGAATTGATTGCCTTCCCGGGGATCTAATTTTGATTTGTCCCCTGAGGGAATGGAGTTTTGACTCCTTAATTGATGTGGGTGCGAGCTGACCTTATGAAGCTCTTATTCTACTGAGGATGGAGATTTCCTTATTTCTTTTTGTAGACTTTTTAGGAGATCCGCTTGAGGATTTTTATTCGACCTTCTCTGTTGCAACCCTTTCTTTTGGATATCCGCTAGGGATGCAAGGGTTTTCTTCTTTTTTCTCTTTATGTTGAGCCCTTGATGGGTTGGACTCTTCTGGCTGTTGATGATGATGGGCTCTTGAAGCCTTTATTCTCCATTGGGGAGTGTGGAGGAGACTTTGGATGAGTGTGCTCGGTGACTCATGTGGTGGTAATGCTGAGCCGTGGGGTAATTTTTTTGTGTTGCCTTCAGAGTGGGCAGGGATCCTCTTGGGGATGACTAAGCCTTTCCATCGGCTTTTCTTTTATGATGTCTGATGGTTGTGTCCTCTTTTATTTGGAGCTTTGGCTTCTGGAAGCTTCTTATGACAACTCGCTCTTCTTTCTTGAGGGAGAGCACTGTTTGGAGACTTATTACTTTCTTGTGCCTTCTTTTCTGGGTAGAAGGATGGTAGCTCTTTCAGAAGCTCTTATTCCACTGAGTCGCTTGATTGACGACTTGCTTCGTTTTGAGGGCATTATTTGGAGACTCAGTCTCAGTGATCCTGTTTTCAATCACAAACATGGAGTTATTCTCCTTATATGCATGAATGCTTTTCGTTTTTGTTTTTTATTTGAAGTGATTTTTTTTTTTTACCTTGACAAAGTCGTTTTGTGCGACTACTTGTGTATGGATGCTTTAAATGCAATCTTTTCTCTTTGATTGATGCATCTGGAAAAGTGAATGGCATTCTCCTGCTGGACTTTCATGATTATGATGAAGGACCCCTCTCTTTTATTCATCTTTTTGGTTTAGCCCTATCTTTTGCCTAGACCGCCCTTTTGGGGTTTTCGGTCTAGCGGGCTGCCTTAATTTTTGCCTAGGATATCTTAGCGGGCTTTTTCCTTTTTTATGAACGCCCTAACTTTTGCCTAGACCGCCCTTTGCGGGTTTTCGATCTAGCAGGCTACCCTAACTTTTGCCTAAGAATCTCCTAGCAGGCATTATTCTTTTTATTCTCATTTTTTCTTTATCTTCTTTTTTGAGAGATAGGAGCCTATCATATGCATGCAATGTTGGCGATATGCATCCTATAATACTATTTCAATTAATTTTTCAAAAGGATTAACCAATGTGCTTTTACTTCTGATGAGCTTCTGACGTTATGTGCTTTCGTCGACAGGATAGGCTGTATCGATTTTGCCGTCTCGATTTTACCGTGACCGAAGAATGATTGTGTTGATTTCAGAGCGACTTATCATGTTAGTGCGCCCCTCCCTTTCCTTGGGGATGTCAATCCTCCTATTGACTACTATCTCCACATTTCCCTACTAATTACTAGAATGTTGTAGTGATAAGGGTCAAGAGAAAAGAAGGAAGAGGATATTTAATTCAAAGGCTTGTGTTTTAGAATTGTTTTATTTTGACGAAAAATGGTTTTTGTAAGCACGGCTAGCCAAGGTTGGTTAGAGTGTTTCGGCTAGTTTAGACAAACGTTTTGTTTATGGAGTGGCATCTTATTCTATGGCGCTTGTTATGACTGATTGACTTCCCTAGTCTGCCCTTTGGGTTTTCAGTCTAGGATGTTGTGTTTTGTTTTGTCCTAACTTTTGTCTAGGTTTCTTTTTTTCTTGCTTTGGGAAACCTAGTGGACTTTACTTTGTAACCCTAGTTTTTGCCTAGGCTACCCTTTATGGTTGTTTGGGTTTCCTAGCGGGTTTACCCTAAGTTTTGCGTAACCCCCTTTTATGGGTTTCCTACCGGGTATCTTGCCTTCTCTTTTTTTGGCCTTTAGCTTCTATGGGCTTCCTTTGGCTTTTATGGGCTTCCTTTGATTTTTGTTTTCTTTTTGCACAACATTGGCGAAACACGGATTTATTTATTTTGTGCTTCTAGTCAACCAGTGATGATGGATTTGATTTTTATTTTGGCGCAGTTTGATTACCTTGACGCACTTTTGAAAACTTTTGCTTAAACATGGTTATTAATGAGGTTTAGACATGAATAGCAAGAAGAGAAGCAGATGGTAAGAATGACATTCTTTGTAATTAATAGGGAAATATGTGCCCTACAATGCTCGGGGGTCGGGCTAGCCCCGAGGAGTAATCTCTAATAGTCATTGGATTTACAAACCCTAAGAATTAGAAGGAGAACACCTAATGACTAAAGTCGCTTTGGACGCTTGAACCCCTTTATATGGGAAAATCTGATTCAAGGTGTGGAGGGGAGACTTCCCTTTTCTCCGTGCAGCTTGATCCTTTGTTGGGTAAAGCTTCAAAGGATTGTCTTTAAAATCTGGTGGCTTCCTTATTCCTTGAGAGTTTCTAATGAGCCCTTGGTTTGGGTGATATCCATATTTTCTCATCATGTGGGTCACCTCCATATTGTTGGGGAAGTCTTTTCATATTGGCAAAAGATATTTCAAATGTCCTTTTCAGTCGCATCCATTCAAGGTAGGGCAAACGACTTGCTGATCCGAATGTCGTCTCTAGCTCAAACTGTGACTAGCTTGTCGCCTACCCTGAGTTTGTCTCTTTGGCGGAGCGTTGAAAGAATTGCCTTAGCGTCATGAGTCCAAAGTCTTCTCAGCTTCCCCTTTGGATTTTTTCTTCGATCTTTTTATTTTTCCTTTATTCTTGGGAGCATTGTCTTATAGCTCCTGGGGGTGTAGATTCTTTCACTTTTAATTTTGCCCCCAAATGTTGGCTATGCTGGAGATATCTTCATTGATGGACGATGTTTCTGCGTATCTCAATGGTGCAGCCTTATTTGATTTATGGGGTGAACAAATGTAACGGCATCCTTGTCCCTTTTCCTTATTTACTCGGATACCCAACGGTTGAGGCTTATTATCCTTCTTAGGCGGATCAACCGTTGGAGATAACTTGACGACAAAAGGTTTGCTCTTCACCCTACTTTGATTCGTGGAAAGCATATCGACTAATCCTTTCTTTTTATTATCTTATTATTATTAAAGTGAGAATGAATGCAATTTATGAATGCAATAGACGGTTGAGACAAACAATTTTATTTATTTCATCTAGACAGTGTACATTCCTCAATGCAATGTTTCGAAGTACATTTTTTTTTAACTTCCCGTGCATGGCATGCGAATGCCCTAATCCTTTTTTCATGGTATTGAGGAATGTCCACTTCTTCGATTGTCTATTATTAAATGCATGAGGATGAAGCTTGATGGATGCGTGTATGTTTGTTTTTTCCTAAACATTATCATGTTTTATTTTCTAACATGACGTATGATAGTGTTTGGGATTTTTGTGTTTTTTTTTGTATGCGGATGAGGGCATGAAGAATACCAGCCGCTTTATAGAATGCAAAAAGATTTTTATTGAATGATATATGAGATGGATATTCCTTAAGACAATGGCTTAGGTATCCTCTTTAAAGCTTAGGCTTTGTGGGGTATCCTACCCACCTCGGTGTAATGGTTCCTTCCCCATCATAGATTTGACAAGTATAATGGCAATCACCATCACACCTTAGTACATTTGTCCCTTGCTTGTCGCGAAGGTCACAAATGTGCTCGGGGCCTCTTTCGCCATTGTCTTAGGGATATCTAGTGCTCCCTAGAATGAATGTTATTATGCATGCACCAGTACAAAAGGGCGATAGATGTTTAAAGTGACATAACTTTTGACTGGGTTGTCCGATTTGGACGCACAACATGTCAAAACGAAGAGAAAAGGGTGAAGAACCAAGTTGCAAATAGCCGAAGGCGATTTGGCCCAGTAATTTTCCCAAAAAACGTCTCTAAGACCCATTTTTTAGGGGTTTATTAAAATGATGCGTATGCATACTTTCCTTATGCATTCATTTTCTCTCTTGGTTTTTCCACTTATGATGCAATATGAATGATACGACTTTGTCAAAATTATTGTTATAAATGTTTTGATTTTATTTATTTTGGATTTATTTTATAGCCTTTTATCTCTTCTGTCGGACTGCGTGACTACTTAGCTTACAAAGAACCTGAAACCAGGCTAGCTAAAAGGCAGACTGTCCGAGATAAAATATGGTTTTATGTGAAAGAATATTTAGCATCCCTTATCTCTTCTATCGGAACTGCGTGGCTACTTAGCTTACAAAGAACCTGAAACCAGGCTAGCTAAAAGGCAGACTGTCCGAGATAAGGGTGTTTATTTGTAAAATATTTTTTGTGATTTTGTTCTGTTGTTTGTTTATGCTATGCAACATACAAATGCAATAATCATATGCACACACAATTCGATCATCCCCGAACAGAGCGAGACTTCGTTTTATCACGAGGTAGGGTTTTCCTACGTAAAGGTGCATCGGTTAGGGTAGGTTCTAACTGTTCTCACCAGGCTAAGGCCCCCAAGGTGCCCCCATTATAGGGTCCCCACTCTCCAGCTCGTCCAACCATGCTCAGCACTAAGGCCAGAGTCGGTCTTGTTGCCAAAAGAGGAAGGTTATCACCTTGAGTGGTGGTTTCCGATCACACTGGTGGACACAAGGCCCTAACTGCAGCGAACCGTACCTGCCACCCACTCCCTATGGTTTTCTCACTTGCCCCCGGGTATAGAGGGAACTGTAGTGTGCAAGGGTTTTGTGTGCAATTTATATTTCAATCAATTGCGTAAGTAGAAACAAGCAAAAGTTATTTGAAAGCCAAACAATAAAGCATGTTATAATACAAGGCAGGGTAAAAGTGCTATTTTCTTGGTTTAATTATTTTTAAGCCAGCCCATCACTAAATGGGATCAACTCTCTAGGCTTCCCCAGTGGAGTCGCCATCTGTCGCCGCCGTCTCAAAAGAGAGAAGGTCGGTCGGAGCGACGCGATGGTTTTTTCGACCCTCTTTTATTTTCGCATTTTTTATTGGTGGTTACAACGCCTTTAGGTTTCCGATAACCGGGCTAACCTAGGGGCGAGGTTTTCGAAAGTATCCCTGGGTTGTCCGATAACCGGGCTAACCCAGGGACTTATTTAATTTGGGTTCTATGGAGTCGCCACCGATATTTTTACCATAAACATCGGAAAAGGGGTTTTAAAAAAGGCGTTGGTTTTCGAAAACCAACTTTGGTCATTAGAACCAGAGTTGGGTAAGGGAGTTAGTTACGTGTAAAGGAAGTGTTAGTCCCTTTACGACGCCCCTTTCGGGTTCCCTATGATAGGCCGGCTACCTTGAATAAATAATTAAACTGGAAAAATGCGCTTTTACCCTTTTATTATGCGGAATTTAAGTTTATGACTACATGGCCCTAGCTTCTATTGCGTAATTTAAATGGCAGTAATAAAAATAGAGAGGGAGAATGTGCACCTCCAAAGCAAGCTTTATATTTAAAAAGAAAGGGTGCGTTTTGGCAACCCTTCACTCTACAACTCTCAGAAACTCCAGAAATGCCTCGGAGGGATTCTAAAGAAGATTTAGAACGCTCAGTTTATGCCTAGAGACACTCAGAAACTCCGGAAATGCCTCGGAGGGATTCTTAGAGAGAGAAAGTCTAGAGAGAAGGGAGAGCTTCTTGGATTCTGTGTGTAAATGAGGGGGGGAGGACCCCTATTTATAGTTTTTCGCGCCTGACAGGTCGAGACCGCCGTTCTCGTCTGACAAGGTCGAGACCGCCGTCTGGAAAATCCAGACCGCCGTCTCGACCATGCAGGGGGTCGAGACTGCCGTCTGGAAAACCCAGACCGCCATCTCGACCTTTGCAGGAGTCGAGACCGTCGTCTGGAAAATCCAGACCGCCGTCTCGACTTTGCAAGAGTCGAGACCGCTGTCTAGAAAATCGAGACGGCGGTCTCGTCCTGGTGTTGAGACGAGACAGCGGTTTGGTCCTTCCAGACGGCGGTCTCGTCCCTTCAGGGCAAGAAACTTTATTTTCGGGCCAAAAAACCTTCCTATCTTGGTACGGGAGCCTAATAGTCTCTCCTAATGACTTGTTAAGCTTCGGCCGTCTTCAAATAGGACGCTTTCTGACTTTATTTGGAGGCCGGGCAAGATTTTGGGTCTACACCGGCGCATGACCAGAAGCAATAAGCCGCCACCACAGCCAAAGGGTCAGCTACTGCGTCGAAGGAGCATCCTGAGGCATCTAACCTGATGGGGGTTCATACTCATCAACCGAAGGGTCAGCTACTGCATCGAAGGAGCATCCCAAAATTCTCTACGTGTCAGCCGAAGGGTCAGCTACCGCACCGAAGGATCATCCTGAAGCCTCACAGCATATCGTTCGAAGGGTCAGCCTCCGCAGCAAGAGGAGCATCCAGAAGACAACCAGGCAAGAGGGTTAACTCTTTCACCCGCCAATTGACCTCATAGTATGTTAACCCATGGTCAATTGGTCGGATACAGGGGGGGCAGCTGTAGACCCAAATTCTTGCTCGGCCCCCTAATAAAGCCGAAGATCGCCCGTTTCGAAGATGGTTAAGACTTTATCAAGTCCCTAGTAGCTTGTTATAGGTTCCATTTAGGATAGGAAGGGTTTTTAGAGGCATTAAAAATCGGGAAATCCGCCGGAGACAGCAGATGGCCGTCCAGAACAGGCGGATGGCCGTCCAGAACAGGCAGATGGCCATCCAGGACAAGTAGATGGCCGTCCATGACAACTTTAAGGCCATGAATGGCCGTCCACTTAGCTTGGACGGCCGTCCATGGCCAAAAGTTGCCATGGACGGCCGTCCATGGCCAAAAGTTGCCATGGACGGTCGTCCACACTGCATGGACAGCCGTCCATGGCCACTTTTTGCAATGGACGGTCGTCCGCTTTGTCCAGACGGTTGTCCACCTTTGCAATGGAGCCTCATTTCTCCGATTTTTCACACCTTTCACACTCCTCCACTCTCTTGGAAGCCTTTTGGCACTTGAGAGTGACCCTGAGCATTATTCCGGGGTTCGAGGGAGCTTTCCGATTTCTGTTAAGGTTGAAATCGGTTAAGGAAGTCTCTCTTTGAGACATCTGGCCCTCAGTAGAGTGACTTTTCTTTATTTTGCGGGAGGACCATGTTTGTAGAGTGCGGGGACTGCCAAAAAGTGTCCTCATGTTTTCGAAGAGTTAATATAAAGCTCGCTTCGGAGGTTCCTTCTCTATTCTCTGTCTTTTTTTTTACTGCTTTCTTTGTGTGCATTAGATAATAGAGCCATGTAGATATTAAAATTCTGCAAGTAGATCAAATAATAAGGTAAAAATGTAATTTCTTTAAGTGTTTATTTTCTAAGTTAGTCCATCATAGGGAACCCGAAAGGGGCGTTGTGGGGGTGCTAACACCTTCCCCACACGTAACTAACTCCCTTACCCGACTCTGGTTGTAATGGCCAAAGTTGGTTTTTTCTAAAACCACTGCCTTTTTCTTTTTTACCTTTTTCAGTGTTTAAGGTTAAACGCTGATGGCGACTCCTCGAACCTATTCGAAAACCTCACCTTTAAGTCTAGCCCGGTTATCGGACGGCCTAAAGGCGTTGAACCGTTTCTTTCAAAGAAAACGCGAGTCATATCGAAAACCATCACGTCGCTCCGACCGCCTCTTCTGACGGCGGCGACAAACCATATTTGTGGAAGTTGTGCAGTGATCAGGTTACCAGGAGATGCATTCCAGACCATGAGATTGACTCGGTCCTACAATTTTGTCATTCTTCTGCAACCGGTGGTCATCTAGGCATTCAGAGGACAGATCGCAAGGTGCTTGAATGTGGTTTCTATTGGCCCACCATCTTCAAGGATGAGTTGACAATTTTCAGCACTTGTGAGCAGTGTCAGAGAGCAGGAGGGTCCCTTACATGGAGACACCAGATGCCCCAACAACCCATGTTGTTTTGTGAGGTGTTTGATGTCTGGGGTATCGATTTCATGGGTCCCTTCCCTGTTTCTTTTGGTTTTTATTATATTCTCCTTGCTGTTGATTATGTTGCAAAATGGGTGGAAGCCAAAGCCACCAGGACTAATGATGCTCGGGTTGTTGTAGATTTTGTTAGATCTAACATCTTTTGCAGATTTGGAGTACCCAGAGCCATTGTTAGTGATCAAGGCACCCAATTTTGTAACAGGTCCATGCAGGCCTTGCTCAAGAAGTATGGAGTACCCAGGCCTAGCGGACCTTATTTTGTAACCCTAACTTTTGCATAGGCTACCCTTTATTGTTGTTCGGGTATCCTACCGGGTCGACCCTATCTTTTGCGTAGCCCCCTTTTGTTAGAAAAGAAGGCTGAGATCAAGAGGGGGGGGGGGTCAATTGATCTTTAAAAGATTTTCGCAAATAACAGATTATCTATTTGTAAAAATAAGATTTCAGATCTGCTCTTGAATCACAAAGCAATCAACCAACAATAAACGCAGCAACAGAATTAAAAGAGGAGAAAGGTTTAGAAAGATATCACCGGTGTTTATACTGGTTCACCCAATACCAGGGCTACGTCTAGTCTCCAGCCAAATTTCAAATGGGTTCCACTAGATCAAATGTTTTACAGATTACAATCTTACACTTAATCTATCACAAGAACCACAATTCCAGTTCCTGCACCTAACCTTTCACCAAGAACCAAATTCCAGTTCTTGACAACCTCTACAAACAAATTCCAGCTGCAGAGAAACCAGTGCCCACAATTCCAGGCACCAAACAATACAAAAAGAATGTAAAGAAATGAAAAGAAGAAACTAGAATGCTCAAACCAGTTTTATGCAATTCTGCAGTGTGTTTCTTCTCCAAAAGAAAGCAATTTGCCTCAAGAAAGAATTTCAAAGAACTTCACAAAAACTGGCGCGAATCTTTCTTGAAAGAGTGCTAAAGTTTGCTTGCTTGATTGCTAAAGATTGATGTTCAATTGTTGTGTTTAAAATGTTCAAGCCAAACTGTTTTTATAGAAGATTTTCAAAATTGCTGGTTTAATCAATCTGTTAAAAAATCTTTTAATCTGTTAAAAGTGTAGTTTTAATCTGTTAAAACTTCTTTTAATCCATTAAAGCGTTCTTGATTATTTAACATATTTGTTTTAACTGATACGAGAACGTTTGTATCAATTAAAACTCTTTACAAAAAATCTTCTAATTTGATTTAATCGATTGTTTCGTGATTCAATCGATTAATATACTGCAAAACTTTATTGTAAAATTTTCAAAGTGATTTTAACTGATAAAAATAAGTTTTAATCGATTAAAACGCTGTGTAGAAATTTTCTAAGTTGTTTTAATCGATTGAAGCGTGTTTTAATTGATTGAAAAAGCTCTGATCGGTCATAACTCAATTCTGATCGATCATATCTGATTCTGATCGGTCATAACTCAATTCTGATCGATTATATCTGATTCTAATTGGTCATAATTGCATTCTGATCGATCATCCTGAATGTTAAGTGGATTTAATCGATTAAAATCAAGTTGTATCGATTAAAATACTGCAAAAACACTTCTCTTAACATTTTAAGTGATTTTAATCGGTTATATCGAAGCTTTATCAGCTTAAAACACCGATGAAGGTTTTCAAAACTTTCTTTAATGAAAACAACCTAGTTATTTCGAAATTATATCAGTTAAAAACTTGTTTAAGAAAGCTTTTGTTAAAATACTTTGTTTTTAACTGCTTAAACGTTTTTAGAGGCATTTTGCAAAATCTTTTAAGTGAAGAAACCTCATGCAGCAGAAAAGATAAAAATGATTATACCTAAGCATAGTTGCGGACACACTAATCCTTCTATTCTTTTATCTAAGTGACTGTTGACCGCTACAAAGTTGACTTTGACTTTATCTTTGACTTCATCAAATCAACAAGATCTTTGCCAGAGTATTTCAATAAGATCTTCATCACTTTCACCTTTGTGGGTTTCCTACCGGGTAATTTGCCCTCTTTCTTTTTGGCCTTTTGGCTTTTATGGGCTTTTCTTTTTTGTGTATTTATTTTTGTTCACAATATTGACTAAGCATGACTTTCTTTTGGGTGAGGTAAAGTCTTATTTTTATGTGCTTCTAATCAACTAGCTTGACGGCAATAGCAATGGAAAATGTTGATTATTTGGATGCGCTTTTTTATTCTTCTTCTTTTTTGTTTACTTAGACAAGGTTATTTGTGTGGTCTAGTCAGAAATAGAAAGAAGAGAAGCAGATTGTAAGAATCATTCTTTATTAATTAATAAGGGAATATGTGCCCTAAAATTCCCAGGGGTCGGGCTAGCCCCGGGGGATAATCTCTAACAATCATGGGGTTTACATCCCTTAAATGAAGAAAAAGTTCTCCTAATGACTAGGGTAGCTCTTGACGCTTGCACCCCTCCACTTCGGAAAATTTTCCAGAGTGTGCGGAGGGGGGACTTCCCTTTTCCTTTTCCCGTTCGGCCCTTAGTAGGGTCATATCCTAGGCCATGCTTGAAAGGATTGTCTTGGAATTCTGGGGGTTCCCTCATGCCTTGGGAATCTGCCCCCAGTCCTTGGCCAGGATGGTAACCATGCTTCAACATCATGCGGGCTACCTTTGTGTTTTTGGGAAGTCGCTCTATGCTGGCAATTTCGAGCACTTGAAAAGATGTTTCAAGGGCCTCTTCAGCCGCATCCACATAAGGCTGGGTGGACGGTCCACTGATCAGGATATCGTCTTCTGCTTGGACCGTGACCAATTTGTCATCCACTATGAACTTGACTTTCTGGTGGAGCGTTGAAGGTACTGCCTTGGCGTCATGAATCCAAGGCCTGCCGAGGAGACAGCTATACGCTGGAGTAATATCCATTATATGAAAATCGACGTTGAAGATAGTGGGTCCAACTTGGATTGGTAAATTAACTTCTCCCACTACTTCTCGTTTGGATCCGTCGAAGGTTCGAACGATGGTGCTGCTTGGGTGCAAACGGGTTCCTTGGATAGTCAGCTTGTCTAGTGTGCACTTGGGCATCACGTTCAAGGATGACCCGTTATCCACAAGAACTTTGGCGATGAGGTACTCCTTGCATTTGACTGAGATATGCAAGGGCTTGTTATGGTTTGACCCCTCGAGGGGGAGTTCTTCCTCTGTGAAGGTGAGGTGATCGCTTACCGTGATGTGACCGACGATCCTCTCAACCTTTTCTTGGGATATGGTATGAGGTACATACGCTTCGCTCAAGACTTTCAGCAGGGCGTTTCTGTGCGGTTCCGAGCTCAATATTAAAGATAGTAATGTTATCTTTGCAGGTGTGCGATTGAGCTGGTCTATAATGGAATACTCGCTTTGCCTTATAAACTGGAGTAATTCCTCTGTCTCCTCCTTGGATTCCTTATTTTCCTTTTCTTCTTCGGTCTTTTTATTTTTCCCTTTATTTTTGAGGATCTCTTCCTGTGAGTTCTTGGGGGAGTAGACCCTTCCACTTCTAGTCATGCCCCCAATGCCGGCTATATTTGTTATTTCTTCTTTTATTGGTGAAGATTCCTCGTATCTCCACGGTACAACTTTATTTGTATCGTAGGGGAAAGGACGTGGCATAAATAGTTGCACTGGTGTCTTTGCCCCCTCTTCTGTATTCTTGAGGACCAACGGCCGAGGCTTACTTTCCTCTTGCGGTGAGTCGACCGTTGGGGTAAGCTTTATTAGGAGTGGCTTTCTCTCCATTCTTCTGATTTGGAAGACGTGTCAGTTAATCCTTCCTTTTTTATTATCTTATTTATTAAGCGTGAAGGAGGGAAATTAAATATGCAAATGAATGTTTAGGCATGCAAGTAGACAGTCGTTGAATAAAGAAGAAGATTTCATTCATTCAATAGAAGGTGTACATTCCCCTATTCCATACTACGAAGCAACTTTTGGCAAAAACGGAAAACCTTAAAGAAACCTACAGGTGGGGTCTTGATCTCTCTGTAGTTCTCTTTCGGCTTCCCGGACGTGACGAGCAAGTGCTTCGCTTTGTTTTCGGACCGCCTGGCTCATATCTTCACTATACTTCTGAGCCTCTTTGATCTTCGCCTCTTGATGAACGACCAAGGCTTGTAGTTCATCGAGCTTCTCAACGACTCGGTCTTTCTCTTGCAGTACCTGGCCGTACTGAGCTAGCCCATCTTTTTCTTTGCAGCGTAGCTCAGTGAGACTTTTGTTGAGTCTTCGGTTGGCCTCTCACTCTTGGCGTATGTCTAGCCGAGTCTTGGTGAGCTCTTGCGACAACTCCTTGATCGTTTGAGCCTGTTTTGCTCATTCGGCCTCAAGGCGTGCTGACTTGGCGGTTATTTCTTGAAGTTGGCTATCCGAACTGGTTCTGGCAGTTTTGGATGCTCGGATAGCTTGTTCATTAGAGTCGGCACATTGATCCTTGAGGCGCTCTATTTCATGATCCTTTTTCTTGCCTTGCCTTTGCAGACCGTCAATTGTGAGGATAGATTCTTGCTCTCTTTCTTCAAGGGCCCTCATCTGGGCTCCCATGATTTCTATCCTCTACGTCAAGGCATCAATTTGAGCCTGCAGCTCTTCATTATTGGCGCTCGTAATGGGTGTGGTGGATGGTCGAGACATCCCTCTTCTTTGTCTCCACACCTCGTAGTCACTGGTGACTGCCACCCGAGCTTTTCCTAGCTCTCTATCTCCCATGTAGACTGGTCTCTCCCATTCTTTTCTCACAGCTAGTGAGTTGGCGATTGTGCATGGGTCTCCAAAGAAACACAATCCTCCGAGTTCCCCCCGAGAAATGTTAGTTTGAGTCCTTATGAGCTGTCTCATAGCTACTCTAGGTGAATAGGCTATGCAACCCCTGAGTCCTATCAAGGGTACGTTCGGGTAGTCTCCTCATCTGATGAGAACTGGGCCAGGTCGGAACCAAGGGCAGACCCAGGACAAACTGTTGGCGTCCTTTCGTTCCAACTCGTCCCTCCATTCTGAAGTTAAGCGTCGTTGGAGAGGGATTTTGGAGAAGCTCCTTAAAGGATCGGGGAATATCCCCATGTGACTGGAGGTGTACAGGTGTGTGACGCTCCACACAAACAGTAATGAAGAGCAGCAGCGGAGTGTTTTTCCTTGCTTCTGGTGGCAGAATTCCACCGAGAGCAAGGTGTCGGGAAGGATTGCAGGCAGGGGACTCTTCGAGTTTACGTCCCAGGTGAAGAAGGCATCCATGACGGCTTGATCTACTGTGTCGAGGTGAAAGGGGAACAAGATCGTTCCAAAAATGATTAGTGCTAGGGTTTTGTTGAAGGCAACCCACTCTGCCCTTTCAGCCAAGTAGGACAGGTGGTCTTCCAACATCGATACCTTCCAACCCCTGGCGTTCCCTTTTCCTATCAGGGTACTCTGCCGGAAAGGTAGTTGAATGAGGGCAGCAACCGGTGCTGCAGGAGTGTATGCCTCGTGGCGGATATGGACCCCGGCTGATTTGGGCCATCTCAACATAGTCTCATACTCCTCTAAGGTGGGCACCAGGTCGAACTGCGAAAATTCGAAGCATCGCAGACTGGAGTTCCAGAAATGGATTAATACCCTGAGGAACACTTGATCGACACAAATCTTCAGTAGGTCTAAAATCCGTCCATAGGATTTTTTAAAATCGGCACGGACCTCTGGTGGCATTGCCGCGCTAAGCCGTTCTAACTTCTCAGTATGGTAACGGGGAATATCCACCTTCTTTAGCTGTCTACTAGTCCCCTCCATTTTTCTAAAACCAAAATGCATGTTTTATGAAAAATGATGCTTATTTGAATGAATGTGAGTGTTTATTTTCTGTTTATCATGTTTTGTATGATACGTATTTTTCAAAAAAATAAACTACCTATATGAATTATTTGGGATGTTTATGAATCAGGTCCCATTTATTGTTTTGGAAACAGATTTTATTTAGTATTTTATTTTTATTGCTTTTTATTTTATAGCCTTTTATCTCTTCTGTCGGAACTGCGTGGCTACTTAGCTTACAAAGAACCTGAAACCAGGCTAGCTAAAAGGCAGACTGTCCGAGATAAAATGCGGCTTTATGCGAAAGAATATTTAGCGTCCCTTATCTCTTCTGTGGGAACTGCGTGGCTACTTAGCTTACAAAGAACCTGAAACCAGGCTAGCTAAAAGGCAGACTGTCCGAGATAAGGGCGTTTATTTGCAAAAGTATTTGTGATTTTTGTTCTGTTGTTTGTTTATGCTATGCAACAAACAAATGCAGCAAACATATGCACACACTATTCGATCATCCACGAACAGGTGAGAATTCGTTTTTATCACGAGGTAGGGTTTTCCTGCAGAAAAGTGTATTGGCGAGGGTAGGTTCTAACTGTTCTCACCAAGCTAAGGCCCCCAAGGTGCCCCCATTATAGGGTCCCCACTCTCCAGCCTTCCGACCATGCTTAGCACTAAGGCCATAGTCAGTCTTGTTGCCAAAAGAGGAAGGTTATCACCTTGAGTGGTGGTTTCCGATCACACCGGTGGGCACAAGGCCATCACTATAGCGAACCGTACCTGCCACCCACTCCCTATGGATTTCTTACTTGCCCCCGGGTATAGAGGGAACTGTTGTGTGCAAGGGTTTGTGTACAGTTTGTATGTCAAACAATTGCGTAAGTATAAACAAACAACAGTTATTTAAAGCCAAACCATAAAACATGTTATAATACAAGGTAAGGGCAAAAGTGTTATTTTCTTGGTTTATTAATTTTTTTTTAAGCCGGCCCATCACTAAATGGGATCAACTCTCGAGGCTTCCCCAGTGGAGTCGCCATCTGTCGCCGCCGTCAAAAAAGAGGCGGTCGGAGCGATGCGATGGTTTCGACCCTCTTGGTTTTCGCATTTTTTGTTGGTGGTTACAACGCCTTTAGGTTGTCCGATAACCGGGCTGAACCTAGGGGCGAGGTTTTCGAAAAGGCGCTCTTGGATTGTCCGATTACCGGGCTAATCCAAAAGCTAGTTTTGAAAGGGTTCTGTGGAGTCGCCACCGATGTTTTTACCGGAAACATCGGAAAAGGATTTAAAAGGTGTTGGTTTTCGAAAAACCAACTTTGGTCATTAGAACCACAGTTGGGTAAGGGAGTTAGTTACGTGTAAAGGAAGTGTTAGTTCCTTTACGATGCCCCTTTCGGGTTCCCTATGACAGGCCAGCTATTTAAAAATATTTAAACCGGTGAAAATTACGCTTTTACCCTTTTATTCTGCGGAGTTTAAAATTACGACTACATGGCCCTAATATCTATTGCGTAATTTAAAATTAAAGCGATAAAAGTAGAGAGGGAGAATATAAACCTCCGAAGCACGCTTTTGGATTAAATCTTTAGAAAGAGGGTGCTTTGTGGCAGCCCTTCACTCTACAGCACCGGAAAACCTCTCGGAAGCTCAGAAGCTCTGGAAATGCGTCGGAGGGGTTCTAGAGAGAGAAACTAGTAATTTTCTAGAGAGAAGGAGGAGAAAGCTCTGTGTGGTGTGTGGAAATGAGGGAAGGGAGCCCCCTATTTATAGTTTTTCGCGCCTGACAGGTCGAGACCGCCGTCTCGTCTGACAGGGTCAAGACCACCATCTCGCCATGCCAAAGTGGCGAGACCGCCGTCTCGCCAAACAAGACCGCCGTCTCGCCCTTCTCAGGTGGCGAGAATGCCGTCCCGGGAAGCGAGACCATCGTCTCGCCATTCGCAGGTGGCGAGATGGCGGTCTCGATTTTGAGACGGCGGTCTCATCCCCAAAAAGGCGAGAAACCTTATTTTTGTGCCGAAAATCCCTCCTATCCTAGTATGGGGCCTAATAGTCTCTCCTAGTGGCTTGTTAGACTTCGTCCATCTTCGAATAGGAGGTCTTCTACTCTTTCTTTGGAGGTCGGACAAGATTTGGGGTCTACATTTGGAGATGATTAAGGCATTTTTGTTCTGATTAGCCTCTAGCCAAATTAGCCTCCTTTGATAGCCCCTTTGATCCTATGTGTCCCTTTATTTCTTTTGAAGCTCATTAAAAACCTTAAGTGAAAAACCATGATTACCTTAACCTTAGGGATTTTTGGAGCTTTGGAATTGTTTTGGGAATAAGTTATTGAATAAGTGTGGGGGTGCATTTTGTATTTCATTGGATGATGTACTTGGCTAGTTGGTTATCTCTACTGTACATTTTTTGTGTTTTCCTTTCAGTGTATTTCATGTCATTAAAAAAAAAAGATATATTTAAAATAATAATAATAATAATAATAAAAAAAAAGAGAAAGGAAAGTTGTGGTTGAGGCAAAGGCAGTAGTGGAGGTTTGATATTAGAGGTGTTTGGGCATGCATCTTGTGCTTATTTTTGACTTATTCCTCATTGCTCCTCTAGTTCCTCTGGTTCACAGCTACTTATCCCATATGATATCCTCTACCTTGTCCCTACCCCGATTACAACCTGAAAAAACCTTTTGATCTTTTTGTGCATGTGCGTTGGGTGTTGAGTTTAGAGGCTTGCCAAGTCTATCTGTTGTTTGCTTTTCTTGAGTATTTTGAGAATATACAGTAGCCTAGACACATGAAAGATACAGTGCATCTTGTGAGGTTTTGTCACTTTGATTCACCTTTTGACCTGATTGACCTCTTGCTATGTTTTGAAATGCTTGGATGATTTCCATGAGTATCTGGTTCCTCTGACTCTTTGTGTGTTGGGTGTTGTCTACTCCTTTCTTTTCCCAGGATTCATTAAGGATTGTGTAAATTTGTTTGTGTTTTGTGTGTCTTCTTGTTCCTGCTCCTTTTTGTTATGTCACTCTCTTCGATGTCTTTGGAACTGTTCCTTGCTTTGCTTCTTGATTTTGCCCGGGAATGCAAAAGGCTAAGTGTGGGGGAATTTGATGAGCCATTATTTTCCTGCATTTTCTTATCTTTATGTACTTATCTTAATTGGTGCATTGTGTTTAATTGTCTATTATTAGTGCATTTTCATTGATTGGGCTTCATTGGGCCAATAATTTAGATTTTAATTAATTTGAATCTATTTGATCTAATTTTTACTCATTATTAAATCTAGGACAGTTTAAAGCAATTTTGGGCTTGAAAAATTGGGCCAAATGTCATATTTTATTTGATATGGGTACTAACATTAGTTTACTGTTTTATTTATCATATTTTCTACAGATCTCCAAATAACATAATTCTAAAATATTTATAAACTAGACACATTGAGCTTTCCACAGAATCCAAAATCATTCAATTCGGAGCTAAATTGGATTTTACATAAATTATCCAAAACGGGTCAAGCGCACCAGGCCGGCCCAATAGACATGTTTCAGTAATTTAAGTTTCCTTAATTCATTAGACTTCCGAAAATAGTAGAAACAGTGGTGTTTTAAAACTAGCTCAAAAGGCTTTCAAAGGAGACCAAAATCACTTTATTTGGATAAGTATTGAAAATACTGCACGTGTTTGAAGTTCATGGACCTGCACTGAAGTCAACTTATGATGTGTTTCATGGACTAGTTGAGCCCAAACCTTGATTAAGATTAGGGTTAGGGTTATTTATATAATAGAGGCACATCACACGAAAAACAACACACAAGGACTGCGCAGTCACCACACAACCGCCTTTCATCTTCTGCAATTTATATTCAAGTTTGTTTACTCTTCTGTCATTATTTTTAAATTCTTGTTTCAATTTTAATTATGTTTCTTCTATTGCGTTTTCAACTTTCCATGGATAGCTAAATCTTTGTATTTATTTTCTGAGAAGAATGCAAGTAGATCTTTGAGGTTTTGTTCTTCAATTTCATTTTGTTTTTCTCTTAACTCTTCATCTTCTAATCTCAGTGTTGAATTATAATCTGTTTATGCTTAATAAACCGAAACTAATATCACAATTTGCTTAATTCTATGTTAGAGATGAGATTATGTGATGTATGCAATGTTTAATTGTATAAGGATAATTTGGGGTTAATCTTCGCTTAGTTGGTTAATTTCATGTTGGAATAAGGGTTAAGGAAATTTTAGGATTAATCTTCGCTTAGTTGGTTAATTTTGAATTGGAACAACGGTTAAAGCTAATTTGAGATTAATCTTCGCTTAGTTGATTAATTTCGAATTAGAATATAATTTGGGATTTATCTTCGCTTAGTTGGTTAATTTCAAATTAATTTCGTAATCTAGGATAAGTGACACTGCATTAGAATCAGGAAATCAATTGCATTTTAATCTGTTTTTAATCCGCATTTTTATAATCTGCTTTTGTTCTATCTCATCTAATATTTTAATTTTGAAAAACTCCCTTTTTTTGTTACTGTTCTAAATTTAAAAATTGATAAGCTTTGATAGAAATTTGTGGTCTTTGGGAGATGACCTAGGAAAGCTTCCTAGTACTACATTTATCTGTTTTAATTATTTGACCGAGTACGACATCGATCAAATTTTTGGACCTGCCCTCTTTCCAACTACATGTACCAGTTGAGAGCCGTGTTAGCCAAACTCTCCTGGAAGCAGTGGATCAGGAGTTTTTCATTCTCAGCATGTGCGGCCATCTTACGACAATACATCGTAAGGTGGTTCTTGGGGCAGGTCAGCCCGACATATTTGGGAAAATCCGGGATTTTGAACTTTGGAGGGAAATGGATGTTCTTCACCAAGCACATATTCGCCACCTCTTTGACATTGAAGTTGTGCCCTTCTACCGCCTTTAGTCTCTCCTCTAGGGCGGAGATTTGTTGCTTAGATACCTCTAGGGTGAGAATGCGTGTGGTCCGAGCATCGGACTGGAGATGCTCTTTTTGGTCGTAGAGGAATTCTTCTTCCTCTTCCTCTTCATGGCGAGAGGCGTGCTCAGCTCGGGCTTCGCCCTTGTTTTGACCTTGGCGCATGACCTCCATCATTTATGCCATCTGCTCCCTAAGGGCATTAACCTCCGCAGTGAGCTTACGATTTTGTTCTTCTAGGTTCTCCATAGCTTTTGCCTTTTGCGCACAGGTTCGAATGGGGAGAGGACCAGCCACATTCTAGAATGCCCGAAAGAAGTTTATTAATGAATGTTGAGTGTGGGACTAGTATGAATATGTTTATGTATGAGAGATTCTGTTTAGATGATGCTAAATGAGTTCTTTCCTTTTATTTTCTCTCTTGGTTTTCTCCACTCATGATATGATGTGATATGAATGTTTTGACTTTGTCAAAAATCGTTTTATTTATTTTCTAGATTTGATTTGGATTTTTATTGATTTTATTTTATAGCCTCTTATCTCTTCTGTCGGACTGCGTGACTACTTAGCTTACAAAGAACCTGAAACTAGGCTAGCTAAAAGGCAGATTGTCTGAGTTAAAAATGGCTTATTGTGAAAGAATAATGTTTAGCGTCCCTTATCTCTTTTGTCGGACTGCGTGGCTATTTAGCTTGCAAAGAACCTGAAGCCAGACTAGCTAAAAGGCAGACTGTCCGAGAGAAGGGCGTTTATTGCAAAAAAAAGTTTTTTGGTTATGTTATGCAATCAAATGCAACAAACAAATGCGCACACAATTCAATCATCCGTAGACTGGCGAGAAGTCATTTTAATCACGAGGTAGGGTTTTCCTGCAAAAAAGTGCATTGACGAAGGTAGGTTCTAACTGTTCTCACCAAGGCTAAGGCCCCTAAGGTGCCCCCATTATAGGGTCCCCACTCTCCAGCCTTCCGACCATGCTTAGAACTAAGGCCATAGTCAGTCTTTGTGCCAAAAAAGGAAGGTTATCACCTTAAGTGGTGGTTTCTGATCACATTGGTGGGCTCAAGGGCATCACTACAGCGAACCATACCTGCCACCCACTCCCTATGGATTTCTCACTTGCCCTCAGGTATAGAGGGAACTGTTGTGTGCAAAGGTTTGTGTACAGTTTGTATTTCAAAGAATTGCGTAAACATAAACAAACAACAGTTTATTAAAGCCAAGCATTTAAAGCATGTTATAATACAAGGTAGGGTAAAAGCGTAATTTCTTAGTTTATTTATTAAGCTGGCCCATCACTAAATGGGATCAACTCTCTAGGCTTCCCCAGTGGAGTCGCCATCTGTCGTCACCGTCAAAAAGAGGTGGTTGGAGCGACGCGATGGTTCCGACTTTCCTGTTTTTCACATTTTCATGGGTGAGGTTACAGCGCCTTTAGATTGTCCAACAACCGGGTTGAACCTAGGAGCGAGGTTTTTGAAAAGGTGTTCTTAGGTTGTCCGATAACCGGGCTAACCTAAGAACTAATTTGAAGGGGTTCTTATGGAGTCGCAACCGATGTTTTTACCGGAAATATCAAAAAAGGAGGAAAAAGGTGTTGGTTTTTCGAAAAACCAACTTTGGTCGTTAAAACTAGAGTTGGGTAAGGGAGTTAGTTACGTGTAAGGGAAGTGTTAGTTCCCTTACGAAGCCCCTTTCGGGTTCCCTATGATAGGCCAACTATTTTATAAATGAACTTTTGAAAAGACGCTTTTACCCTTTTATTTGCGGATTTAAAATAATGACTACATGGCCCTAATGTCTATTACACAATTTAATCATAAAAATAAAGACAGTAAAAGAGAAGGAGAGAATGAAGAAACCTCCAAGGCAAGATTCTGATTAATTTTCTTGAAAGTAGGGTGCGTTTTGGCAGCCCTTCGCTCTTACAATGCCGAAAACTCTCTTGAAACGCTATAAAAAGCTCTCTAAGACTCTCAGAAACTCCAGAAATGCTTCGGAGGGACTCTAGAAAGAGAATTTGAAGAAAGTTTAGAAGGGAAAGTGGAAGAACTGTGTGAAATGAGGGGGAGAGTGCTCACTATTTATAGGGATTCGCACCTGTCAGGTCGAGACGGCAGTCTCGACTGGCAAGGTCAAGTCGACCGTCTCGTCATTTGGGACGGCCGTCTCGCCAAACGAGATGGAAGTATCGACTTTCCCAATGACAAGAGGGCCTTCTTGCCAAATGGGAGGGGGGTCTCGCCATTGGCAAGTGACGAGACGGCCATCTCGCCAAACGAGACGGTGGTCTCAACTTGCAGCAATGGCGAGACGACGGTCCCGAAAAGCGAGACGATGGTCTCGACCCCTGAAGGCAAAAATCCTTATTTTTATACAGAAAATCCTTCCTACTCTAACATGGGGACAAATAGTCTCTCGTAGTTGCTTTTTAGACTTCATCCATCTTCGAATAGGAGGTCTTCGAGGTCGGGCAAGATTCGGGGTCTACACGCATGATGATGAATTTCCTTTCTGTATAGGCGTGTTCGTCGTCCATACGCCAGAAGACACCAGCGAAGTCATGATCATACTGTCATTGCTGCTGCTGGAACCCTGGAGGCATGGGAATCTCCCACGACTGGGAGGAATCCATCACTTGGAAGTCAATTGTCATAGTGAGGAGAGGGTGTAAGACAAACCCAATCCCTTGTCGGTTGAGGATGCCCATGTGAGCGAGCATTGACCCATCTATAAATTCTGGTCGGAGGGCGGTAGGAATGTCCTCTCCGTCGAGGCATCCCCAATGCTCAGCCAGGGGAGTGATGAGAGGAGCCATCATAATGGTCCCTGTTGGCCCCCGGGTCCCAAAGTCCTTCAGTACTCTCAGGAAGAAGTACCCAGGGTTGCATCAAAACCCCCGATGCATGCAGTAAACAACAAAGAGAACCAGTTGGGTGACCTTACCTTGAATCTCCTTCCTACTATGTATAGTCCTCGCCAGCAGCTTATGACATATGCGGAGTGGAGGGAGAAAAGTTGTGCCCTTCAGGTGGGCGGGAACACGCTGGGAACTGGTGATCTCCTTCCACATCTCGCTGGTGGTGAGGGTGGTTGGTCTCTCGCAGCACACGTTCCTGTATTCTACGGTCTGGACTTCTGTGTTATGATGAAAGCCCATAAAGACGTTGAACTTGTCCAACAGTGTAGTCCTGTAAGCCTCATTCATCCAGTATGAGACTGCTTTGACAGGAGGGGCCCCAGGAACCAAAGATGGCATGTCCACCAGTGTGACGGAGGCGAGGAACTCCATGGTGGTAGTGTGGGAAGGTGGCTCTTGGAGCAGGAAATCCCATCCTATGCCTTGGATGTATCTCCTCACATCCTGATCCCAACTAAAGGTGGTTAAAATCCCAAAATCCAACCTGAGCATAGGATGCCAAGTGTACTGGCGGATGTTGGCGGGTTTGGCCTGATGCTACGCTGTTAACTGGGTAGGGTCTTGAGGAGCAGGAGCTTCCCTAGCAGGTCCCGGAGAGTGCTTACGTTAAGACGAGGATTCCCCACGGTCCATTATTAACCAAACACACTCAAATATGCAAAGGAAAGCGAGAAAGGAAGAGAGAATGTGAAAATGGGATGCAATGGATCAATTTGGACAGCTTGAATTTATTGGCAAAAATTCGCGGGTCGGGACAGCTGTCTGGTTTTTTGGGACGGTCACCTCGGCCTAACGGTAACATCGGGATGACCGTCTGGATTTTTGGGACGGTTGTCTTGTCCTAACAGTAATATCGGGATGGCCGTCTGGATTTTTGGGACGACTGTCTCAAATTTTCAAGTTTTTTTTTTTAAAGATGAGACCCTATTCATCAACATCTATGCATGCAATGTTCATGATATGCATCCTATAATTCTATTTCAGTTAATATTTTGAAAGGATTAATTGATGTGCTTTTGCTTCTGACGTCATACTTAATTGTACCGAATTTTCCGTTTTTGGATTTGCTGTGACTGAAGAATGATTGCGATAGTTGTGAAGCAACTGCCATGTCAGTGCGCTCCTCCCTTTTCTTGGGGATGTTGATCCTCCTATTGATCACTATATCTCCATATTTCTCTATTAATTACTAAAATGTCGTAGTAAGGGTGAAGAGAAAAGAAGGAAGAAAGGTTATTTGATTCAAAGGCTTGTGGTTTTAGAAGAGTTTTTTTTTTTTTTTTGATAAAATGGTTTTTGTAAGAATGACTAGCTAAGGTTGGTCAAACTATTTAGGCTAGTTTAAACAAACATTTTGTTTATGAAGTGGCATCTTAAATGACTTATTTTATGGCGCTTTTCGTGACCGATTAACTTCCCTAGTTCGCCTTTTGGGTTTTCAGCCTAGGATGTTGTGTTTTTGTTTTGTCCTAACTTTTGTCTAGGTTTCTCCTTTTTTGCTTTGGGAAGACTAGCAGACTTTATTTTGTAACCCTAATTTTTGTCTAGGGTACCCTTTATTGTTGTTCGAGTTTCCTAGCTGGTTTACCCTAATTTTTGCATAGCCTCCTTAGTGGGTTTCCTACTGGGTATCTTGCCTTTTTTTCTTTTTTTTGGCTTTTGGCTTCTACGGGCTTCTGTTGATTTTTTTTGTTTTCTTTGTGCATAACATTGGCAAAACACAAATTTATTTAAAGAGGTAAAACTTTATTCGTGTTTCTAGTCAATCGGTGATGATGGTTTTGACTTTATTTTTGTCAATGGCGCAGTTTGCTTGTTTAGATACATTTTGAAAAATGTTTGCTTAAACATGGTTAATAATGAGGTATAGACATGAAGAGCAAGAATAGAAGCGAAATAGTAAGAATGACATTCTTTGTAATTAAAAGGGAAATATGTACCCTAGAAATGCTCGGAGGTTGGGCTCGCCCCAAGGAGTAATCTCTAATAGTCATTAGACTTACATCCCTTAAAATTGGAAGAAGAACACCTAATGACTAAAATTGTTCTTGACGCTTGGACCCCTCCACTTTGGAAGATCTGATTCAAGGTGTGGAGGGGAGACTTCCCTTTTCTTCATGCAGCTCGATCCTTTGTAGGGTCATACCCTAAGTTATACCCCAAAGGATTGTCTTCAATAACCGGTAGCTCCCTTATTCCTTGAGAGTCTCTACCGAGCCCTTGGCCTGGGCGGTATCCACATTTCATTATCATGTGGGCTACCTTCATGTTACTGGGAAGTCTTGCTACATTGGCAATTTCTAACGCTTGAAAGGATGTTTTAAGGGCCTCTTCAGCCACATCCACATAAGGTAGGGCAGACGATTTGCTAATCAGGATGTCGTCTTCAGCTTGGACCGTGACCAGCTTGTCGTCTACCACTAACTTGACTTTTTGGTGGAATGTTGAGGGAACTGCCTTAGCGTCGTGAATCCAAGGTCTTCCAAGGAGACAATTGTAAGCAGGAGTGATATCCATCACGTGGAAATCCACGTTGAAGATGGTGGGGCCAATTTGGATTAGTAAGTTGATCTCCCCTCCACTTCACGTTTTGATCCGTCGAAGGCTCGAACGACAATATTACTTGGGCACATGTGGACTCCTTGGACTGTCAGCTTATCGAGTGTACATTTGGGCATGACATTCAAGGATGACCTATTATCCACAAGAACTTTGGCGATGAGATATTCCTTGTACTTAACAGGGATGTGCAAGGGCTTGTTGTGGCTTGACCCTCTAGGAGGAAGTTCTTCATCAGTGAAGGTGAGGTGATCATTGGCTGCAATATTACCAACAATCCACTCAATCTTGTCTTGAGATATGGCATGTGGAAGATAGGCTTCATTCAAGACCTTCAATAGGTCATTCCTATGCGATTCTGAACTCATTATTAGTGATAACAAAGTTATCTTTGTAGGTGTGCAATTGAGTTGGTCAATGATGGAGTACTTGCTTTGCCTTATTGTAGACCCCAAATCTTGTCCGGCCTCATAATAAAGACCAGAAGACCTCCTTTTTGAAGATGGATGAAGCCTAAGAATCCATTAGGAAAGACTATTAGGCCCCATATTAGAATAGGAGGGTTTTTTTACATGAAAATAAGGATTTTCGCCTTTTAGGGTCGAGACCGCCGTCTCGCCTTACGAAAGTGGTGAGACCGCCATCTAGTTTGGCGAGACGGTCGTCTCGCCATTTCTGCAAGGCGAGACGGCGGTCTCGAATGGCGAGACGGCCGTCTCGACCTTGTCAGATGAGACGACCGT
This sequence comes from Sphenostylis stenocarpa, assembly GCA_963425845.1. NCBI lineage: Eukaryota > Viridiplantae > Streptophyta > Magnoliopsida > Fabales > Fabaceae > Sphenostylis > Sphenostylis stenocarpa. The sequence goes on from OY731403.1 coordinate 75,201,569, forward strand.
CTCAACCTGACAGGCGCGAATCCGAATAAATAGCCGCACCATTCCCCTCATTTCACACAGTTCTTTGAAGCATATCCGGAGTTTCTGAGAGCTTTTTTAGAGTTTTTATAGCGTTTTCAAGAGATTCCGACGCTGTAAAGAGTGAAGGGCTGCCAAAAAGCACCCTAGTTTTCAAGAAACTAATAGAAAGCTTGCCTCAGAGGTTTTACACTATCTCTCTCTCTCCTTTATCGCTTTATTTTTATGCAATAGATATTAGGGCCATGTTGTCATAATTTAGAATTCCGCAAATAAAGGGTAAAAGCGTATTTTCACCGATTTATTTATTTAAAGTAGCTAGCCTATCATAGGGAACCCGAAAGGGGCATCGTAAGGGAACTAACACTTCCCTTACACGTAACTAACTCCCTTACCCAACTCTGGTTCTAATGACCAAAGTTGGTTTTTCGAAAACCAACGCCTTTTTACTCCTTTTCCGATGTTTCCGGTAAAAACATCGGTGCCGACTCCAGAAGAACCCTTCAAAATTAGTTCTTGGGTTAGCCCGGTTATCGGACAATCCAAGAGCCCCTTTTCGAAAACCTCACCCCTAGGTTTGTTAGAAAAGTAGTTTTAGATCAAGAGGGGGGGTGAATTGATCTTTGAAAGTTTTTCGCAAATCACAGATTATCTAATTCGAAAATTAAGTTTACTAATCTATTCTTGAATCGCAAAGCAATCAATCAAAATAAGCGCAGTAACTGAATTTAAAGGAGAGAAAGGTTAAGAAAGATATCACCAGTATTTTATACTGGTTCACCCAATACCAGGGCTACGTCCAGTCTCCAGCCAAATTCCAGTTGGGTTCCACTAGATTAAATGTTTTACAGATTCAACAATCTTACACCTAATCTATCACAAGAACCAAATTCTAGTTCCTGCACTTAACCACTCCACCAAGAACCAAATTCCAGCTCTTTATAACCTCTACAACCAAATTCCAACTGTAGAGAAACCAGTGCCCAAATTCCAGGCACCAACACCTAACCTCTCACCAAGAACCAAATTCCAGTTCTTGATAACCTCTACAACCAACTTCCAGCTGCAGAGAAACTTGTGCCCAAATTCCAGGCACAACACAATACAAAAGAATGAAAAAGAATTGACAAAGAAGAAACTAGAAAGCTCAAACCAGTTTATCCAAATCTGTAGAGAGTTTCTTCTTCTAAAGAATGCAAGTTGCCTCAAGAAAGATTTTCAAAAGAACTTCTAAAAAATTGTTGCGAATCATTCTTGAAAAGAGTGCTAAGGTTTGCTTGAATGATTGCTCAAAGATGTGTAAAAATTGATGTTCAATCTATGTTTTAAAAGTTCAAGCCAAACTGTTTTTAAAGAGTATTTTCAAAACTGCTGCATTAATTAATCTGTTAAAAGTTTGTTTTAATCTGTTGAAATAGCCGTTTCAATCTGTTAAAAGTCCTTTCAATCCATTAATACGTTCTTGATTCTTTAATAGATTTGTTTTAGCTGATACAACAACGTTTATATCAGTTAAAATAGTTCACAAAAATTCTTCTAAGTTAATTCAATCGATTCTTTCGCGTTTTAATCGATTGAAATACTGCAAACTTTCTTAAAAACTTTTCAAGTTATTTTAACTGATAAACCATAGGTTTTAATCGATTAAAACTCTGCACAAAATTTTTCCAAGTTGTTTTAATCGGTTGAAATGTGTTTTAATCGATTGAAACAGATCTGATCGGTCATAATTCAATTCTGATCGATCATAACCAACTCTGATCGGTCATAACTGCATTCTGATCGATCATTCTGACCCTTTAAGCGATTTTAATCGATTGAAACAGATCTGATCGGTCATAATTCAATTTTGATCATTCATAACCAACTCTGATCGGTCATAACTGCATTCTGATCAATCATTCTGACCCTTTAAGTGATTTTAATCGATTGAAACGTGTTTTAATCGATTAAAAAAATTCTGATCGCTCATAATTCAAATCTGATCGATCACATTTGATTCTAATCGGTCATATTCGTATTCGATCAATCATAATGAGTTCTAAATGGTTTTAATCGATTAAAATCAAGTTGTATCGATTAAAATACTTGTAAAAACACTTCTTTGAACATTCTAAGTGATTTTAATCGGTTCTTTCAAAACTATATCAGTTAAAAACATTATTAAGAAAGCTTTTGTCAAAATGCTTTGTTTTTAATTGTTTAAAACGATTTTAGAGGCATTTTGCAAAATCATTTAAGTGAAGAAACTTCATGCAGCAGAAAAGATAAAGTGGTTTTACCTAAGCATTCTGTTAGACACACTAATCCTCTAACTCTTTTATCTGAGTGACTTGTTGACCACTGCAAAGTAGCCTTTTGACTTTATCTTTGACTTCATCAAATCAATGAGATCTTTGCCAAATTATTTCAATAAGATCTTCATCACTTTCAGTCTCCCCCTATTTGATGAAGACAAACACCATTTTGAAAAAAAAACTCTGCAAGAAAAGTCACTTGAAAATACAGATTAGTGAGAAATTAAAAAATGTATTAATGTCCTATTTCTCCCCCTAAAACCTATTTCTCCCCCTAAAATGATGCTTCCTTAATGTGAGAGTTATTTCTCTAAATTGATCCTAAAGTAAAGCAACTATTTCTCCCCCTTTTGACTTCATCAAAAATAGGGAAGAGAAGAGAAATAATGAAATGCAAAGGTTTTCAACAGTTTGAGTTTTTGAAAATAAAAATAAATCAATACTTTACTCATGTAAAGATCAATTAAAGTTGATTCAGACTTATCTTCATTAACATGTTTGTAATGAAATACAATTAACACGTGTAAAGATAAGGGAATCATGCTTTAGTAGCATGTTACAGGAACAACCATTAACTAAAGCCTTTAATTTTTCTTTCCAGAATAAAAATCGATTAAAAACAGAACAGAATCGATTAAAATGTTCTTGGTAATGATTTTAATCGATTGAAAGAAAGGTTTAATCGATTAAAACATTTAAGAATTTGAAAACATGAAACTTTAGTGCATTTAATCGATTAATTCGACTTTTAGTCGATTAAAACAGTAAAGAAAAATGTTGTATAAATTGTTTAATCGATTTAAAAGGATTTTTTATTGATTAAAACAATCAGTTTTGAAAACTATGACATATCTGATGCGAATTTCTTATATCTAATTTAGTGGATATGTTGTGAACTGATTATCTAGAAAGGTGTTTAGCAACAATATCAACTATATTGATTATCTTTTCACTAATAGATCCAACAATATCAGAATTAGATCTTAATTTTACTGATATAAGCTAGTTTTTAAAGATTTTAATCGATTAATACGAAGTTTTAATCGATTATTTTTGTTATGAAAATTGTTCCTTAAATCGATTAATTCGATCTTATATCAGTTAAAATTCTCAGGGATCTATGATCTAATTCTATCTATGTTAGTTTCATCCAAATTAAAACCTATATTATATCAGTCAAAGTTAAAGCAAATGTGCCTGGTATATAACCAGTAATATTACAGACCCAGAAAAATAAGCATCAAAAAGCAATAAGATATAAGAGATAAGGTAAGAAGGGACCCTTTTTATCCATACTTCCCTGATTATTTGTGTCAGATATCAAAATTCATGACTCAGTCATTTGATCCCTACCAACTTTAAAAGGCCATAGGCTTCACTTTTTGCTGAAACCAATTTTGCTTTATCAATCATTGAGACACCAACAACTGTTTTTCCTATTATGAACCCTACGAGTTATCACCATCCAAACAAATAACTACATTCTTAATGTAGTATGAAGGAAAATGATAGCGTGTTATTCTTCCCTTCAAATGGATCAGTCATCATCATCTCTGAGGAATGAATTTTCTTCAACTTTGTTGTTTCCAGTGGTATCATATACTGGAACACATGCATACAAAACAGAACTAGTGATGACAGCAATCCAGGACTTCCCGGTCAATAACCATATCCATACTTATTTCATACATCACTATTTTCATGGGCATCAAAAAGCATCGTATTCGTCACGAAATTTGCCTTCATTGAGGGAAGACAGTTATGTTGGTTCCAAACATCTGAAATTCCTTTAGAATCACTGAAAGATCCTCTTGTTGGTTTGTTGTTAAGGATGCCAGATCATCAGTATAAAATTGATCCCTGTACTGACCATAAAACACACATTCCCTGTGGCACTTTTAGCTTTTCATTCAATTCTTGAATTGCTGTCTCAGATTGGTTTCCTTACAGTGACACCTCGTGACTTTGATGATTAAAACGAATTATCAAAGTTGCACAATTCCAATGAATTTCACTAAGAGTCTTGAACTAATGCATGCCCAAAATTATTCCAAATATATTGCTAGGTAATATCCAGAATTCTAATGTAAACGTGTGCCCAAGTTATCTGTTCATACTTCCTAGTAATCAACAACTTATTATCAGAAGCAAATATTACTGAAATATCCTTGATAAACTATGTTTTTAGTCCTAACAACTTGACCCATTTGTAACTAGTGTCCATAAGAAAAAGTTACAGTCTATGTTGTTGTTAAAAAAAAACTTTTTCATCCATGGATAACAGCAATAACTTTCCCACATTATTCCACTAGTCTAGTTTCTAATTCAAAGATTTGTTCAGCATTCGCTTTCCAATCATGAAAAATTTGTGCCTTTGAAAGGAAATTGGATGTTCCATAACAAACTACGAAACTCATTTATGATTATCTGACCGCTATTCATGAGACCAAATACAGAGGCACAAGTTACAGGACAGTGGGTGTATCAGTTAATTTGTTCTTGGGAATCTGTTTGACTCGGTCAAAGAAATCTTAAAGAATTATTGCAGATTTTGATTATCATAGAACCTGAGTTTTTGATTTGAATTCGCTTACCAAACTTCAATTGGATGTTATAAAAATGATTTTTAGGAACAAATTAATTAAACAACAAATTATCCTATTAATTTGATCTTTAATATTTGTTTTGAAAATGCAATAGTAAAATGATCGATTAATACTTGAAAGAATCGATTGTTTCGTTCTGGAAGAGATTTAGAAGATTATACCAGAATTTAAATCGATTAAAACGAAAATAAATCTATTAAATTTGATACCTTAGTGATTTTAGTTGATATAAATTCATTCTAATCGATTAAAACAGCTAAACTCAAATCATGAGAACATTTTAATCGATTAATTCGATATTTTAATCGATTAAAATGGTACTGACAGATATTCTGATTCCTCTGTAAGTTATTTTAATCGATTAATATTGCTTTATATCAATTAAAACAATCAGTTTAAGTAATCAGAACCTGATTCGTAGCTCTGAACTCCAAGGGATTCCCAGACTTTGTTCCTGCAAAACAAGTTAAGAATTTTTCTGGTACCCTTTATGGTTACTGGGTCCTGATCAGGTTATTTGAAATGAATTAATTTTTGGAACCCACTTCATTCTACCTTTAGGTACGACATATTTCTTAATTCTGCAATATTTAACAGAGTGCCCTTTTTTCATACAGTAAAAGCATTTAATAAATGGAGACGAAACTGATTTACTATATGCAAAATAATTTTTAAATGCTCTGGTTTTCTTTCCAATAGATGGTGTAAAACCTATGCCACCACGTTCAATAACTAATTTCTGGGAATTAAGTATCCTATCAAGATTAGTCTTTCCTTGTGCTAATTTAGATGCAGTTTTTTCTAAGTATGATACTTGTTTTTGTAACTCAGGACAGTTTTTGCAATCAACATTACACATGCAATCAGAAATATTTTCTAATTCTAAATTTTCATTCTTGGTTTCTTCATCAACTATTTTCTTTTCAAGAATGATGATCTTGTTTTCTAATAACCTATTCATGCTTTTCAATTTTTTGTTTTCAGTTTCTAATTTCTTTGCTACTGTATGTATTTCGAAGAAAGCATCTTGTAATGAGCTATAATTCATAGATTCAGAACTTACACTGGTGTTTGGTGATTCTGAGTTGACCATTAAGCATATCTCTGGTGCTTCTTCATAGGTCTTTTCAAGGATCTTCCACATTTGTGCAGCAGTCTGACAATGTGCTATCCTGAAAAAATCGTTTCTGTTAATTGCCGATAATATGATATTTTTGGCAATACAATCATCTTGAATTAATTTCTTTTCACAGTCATTTAGGCTACACCAATCTTTGTTAAAAATATCAGTTTCTTGTTCAATTATATTCCAAACATTTATACTAACAGATTCAATAAAGATCTTCATCCTAATTTTCCAAAAAGGATAATCTGTTCCACAAAACAGTGGAGGTCTATCAATACACGCACCCTCAGAAAATTTGTTTCCAGCCATGGATCGAAGAACTTGAATAACTCTCAAGAACCTCGCTCTGATGCCAATTGTTAGAAAAGTAGTTTTAGATCAAGAGGGGGCGTGAATTGATCTTTGAAAGTTTTTCGCAAATCACAAATTATCTAATTCGAAAATTAAGTTTACTAATTTATTCTTGAATCGCAAAGCAATCAATCAAAATAAGCGCAACAACTGAATTTAAAGGAGAGAAAGGTTAAGAAAGATATCACTGGTATTTTATACTGGTTCACCCAATACCAGGGCTACGTCCAGTCTCCAGCCAAATTCCAGCTGGGTTCCACTAGATTAAATGTTTTACAGATTCAACAATCTTACACCTAATCTATCACAAGAACCAAATTCCAGTTCCTGCACTTAACCTCTCCACCAAGAACCAAATTCCAGCTCTTGATAACCTCTACAACCAAATTCCAGCTGTAGAGAAACCAGTGCCCAAATTCCAGGCACCAACACCTAACCTCTCACCAAGAACCAAATTCCAGTTCTTGATAACCTCTACAACCAACTTCCAGCTGCAGAGAAACTTGTGCCCAAATTCCAGGCACAACACAATACAAAAGAATGAAAAAGAATTGACAAAGAAGAAACTAGAAAGCTCAAACCAGTTTATCCAAATCTGCAGAGAGTTTCTTCTTCTAAAGAATGCAAGTTGCCTCAAGAAAGATTTTCAAAAGAACTTCTAAAAAATTGTTGCGAATCTTTCTTGAAAAGAGTGCTAAGGTTTGCTTGAATGATTGCTCAAAGATGTGTAAAAACTGATGTTCAATCTATGTTTAAAAAGTTCAAGCCAAACTGTTTTTAAAGAGTATTTTCAAAACTGCTGCATTAATTAATCTGTTAAAAGTTTGTTTTAATCTGTTGAAATAGTCGTTTCAATCTGTTAAAAGTCCTTTCAATCCATTAATACGTTCTTGATTCTTTAACAGATTTGTTTTAGCTGATACAACAACGTTTATATCAGTTAAAACAGTTTACAAAAATTCTTCTAAGTTAATTCAATCGATTCTTTCGCGTTTTAATCGATTGGAATACTGCAAGCTTTCTTAAAAACTTTTCAAGTTATTTTAACTGATAAACCATAGGTTTTAATCGATTAAAACTCTGCACAAAATTTTTCCAAGTTGTTTTAATCGGTTGAAATGCATTTTAATCGATTGAAACAGATCTGATCGGTCATAATTCAATTATGATCGATCATAACCAACTTTGATCGGTCATAACTGCATTCTGATCGATCATTCTGACCCTTTAAGTGATTTTAATCGATTGAAACGTGTTTTAATCGATTAAAAAAATTCTGATCGCTCATAATTCAAATCTGATCGATCACATTTGATTCTGATCGGTCATATTCATATTCTGATCGATCATAATGAGTTCTAAATGGTTTTAATCGATTAAAATCAAGTTGTATCGATTAAAATACTGTAAAAACACTTCTTTGAACATTCTAAGTGATTTTAATCGGTTCTTTCAAAACTATATCAGTTAAAAACATTATTAAGAAAGATTTTGTCAAAATGCTTTGTTTTTAATTGTTTAAAACGATTTTAGAGGCATTTTGCAAAATCATTTAAGTGAAGAAACTTCATGCAGCAGAAAAGATAAAGTGGTTTTACCTAAGCATTCTGTTAGACACACTAATCCTCTAACTCTTTTATCTGAGTGACTTGTTGACCACTGCAAAGTAGCCTTTTGACTTTATCTTTGACTTCATCAAATCAATGAGATCTTTGCCAAATTATTTCAATAAGATCTTCATCACTTTCAAGGTTCAACCCAGTTATTGGACAACCTAAAGGTGTTGTAACCACACCAATAAAAACGCGAAAATGGGAAAGTCGGAACCATCGCATCGCTTCGACCGCCTTGTTTTGACGGCGGCGACAGATAGCGACTCCACTAGGGAAGCCTAGAGAGTTGATCCCATTTAGTGATGGGCCAGCTTAAAGTAAATAAACCAAGAAAACTACGCTTTTACCCTACCTTGTATTATAACATGTTTTAATGCTTGGCTTTAATAACTGTTGTTTGTTTATTTTACGCAATTGTTTGAAATACAAACTGTACACAAACCATTGCACACAACAGTTCCCTCTATACCCAGGGGCAAGTGAGAAATCCATAGGGAGTGGGTGGGTGGCAGGTACGGTTCGCTGTAGTGATGGCCTTGTGCCCACCAGTGTGATCGGAAACCACCACTCAAGGTGATAACCTTCCTCTTTTGGCACAAAGACTGACTATGGCCTTAGTGCTAAGCATGGTCGGAAGGCTGGAGAGTGGGGACCCTATAATGGGGGCACCTTAGGGGCACTAGCCTTGGTGAGAACAGTTAGAACCTACCTTCGCCAATGCACTTTTCTGCAGGAAAACCCTACCTCGTGATTAAAACGACTTCTGGCCTGTTCGCTGATGATTGAATTGTGTGCGCATTTGTTTGTTGCATAGCATAACCAAACAACAAGAAAAATCACAAAAATCATTTTTTTCAATAAACACCCTTATCTCAGACAGTCTGCCTTTTAGCTAGCCTGGTTTCAGGTTCTTTGTAAGCTAAGTAGCCACGCAATCCGACAGAAGAGATAAAAGGTTATGAATAAACCAAATAAAATAATAATAATAATAATAATAATAATAATAATAATAATGAATAAAAGAATTTTGACAAAGTTGTATCATTCATATCGCATCATGTCATAAGTGGAAAAACCAAGAGAAAAAAAATAAATGCGTAAGGAAAGTATGCATACGCATCATTTTAATAAATCCCTAAAAAATGGGTCTTCGAAGCATTTTTTGGGAAAATTACTGGGCTAAATCCCCTTAGGGGATTTCTAACCTGATTCTTCACCTTTTTCTCTTTGTTTTGATGTGTTGTGCATCCAAATCAGACATCTCAGTCAAAAGTTATGCCACTTTGAACATCTACCGCCCTTTTGTATTGGTGCATGCATAAATACATTCATTCTAGGGAGCACTAGATATCCCTAAGACAATCGCGAAAGAGGCCCCGAGCACATTTGTGACCTTTGCGACAAGGAAGGGACAAGTGTACTAAGGTGTGATGGTGATCCCCATTATACTTGTCAAATCTGTGATGGGGAAGGAACCATTACACCGAGGTGGGTATGATACCCCACAAAGCGTAAGCTTTGGGGAGGGTACCTAAGTTATTGTCTTAAGGAATATTCATCTCATAAATCGTTCATTTTAAACAATAAAAATCTTTTTACATTCTAGAAAGCTGTTGGTATTCTTCATGTCCTCATCCGCATAAAAAAACAACAACAAAACAAACAAACACAAAATCCCAAACACTATCATACATCATGTTAGAAAATAAAACATGATAATGTTTAGGGAAAAACAAACACTTGCATACATGCATCCACCAAACTTCATCCTCATAGCATCATCTAGTAGTAGGCGGTTGAAGAAAGTGGACATTCCTCAATACCATGTGAAGAGGATAGGGCATTCACATGCCATACACGGGAAGTCAAAAAAGGAAACACATACAAATTTTAACCAACCTATGGGTTCCTTTAGGCTTTCCGCCTTTAAAATGTGCTTTGAAACATTGCATTGAGGAATGTACACTGTCTGGATGAAATAAATAAAATTGTTTGTTTTCATCATCTCTTCAAACGTCTATTGCATTCATAAATTGCATTCTTGCTTTAATAATAATAAGATAATAAAAAGAGAGGATTAGTCGATGTGCTTTCCACAAATCGGAATAAGATGAAGAGCAAACATTTTGTCATCATGTTTTCCCCAACAGTTGACCCGCCTAAGAAGGATAATAAGCCTCAACCATTGGTCATCCAAGTAAATAAAGGAGAGGGGGCAAGGACGCCATTGCGTTTGTTCACGCCTCATACATCAAATAAGGCTGCACCATGGAGATATGCAAAAACACCGCCCATTAACAAGGATATCTCCAGCATAGCTGGCATTGGGGGCAAAATTAGAAATGGAAGAATCTATTCCCCCAACGAGTTGTAAGATGACGCTCCTACAAATAAAGAAAAAATAAAAAGACTGAAGAAAAACATAATCCAAAGAGGAAACTGAGTAGACTTTGGATTCACGACGCTAAGGCAGTTCTCTCAATGCTCCACCAAAGAGATAAACTAACGGTAGGCGACAAGCTGGTCACAGTTTGAGCTAAAAGCGACATTCGGATCAGCAAGTCGTTTGCCCTACCTTGAATGGATGCGACTGAAAAGGACCTTTGAAATATCTTTTGCCATTATGAAAAGACTTCCCCAACAATATGAAGGTGACCCACATGATGAGGAAATATGGATGCCGCCCAAACCAAGGTCTCATTAGAAACTCTCAAGGAATAAGGGAGCCACCAGATTTTAAAGACAATCCTTTAAAGCATGGCCTAGGGCATGACCCTACAAAAGATCAAGCTACATGGAGAAAAGGGAAGTCTCCCCTCTGCAGCTCGAATCAGATTTTCCCAAACAAAGGGGTTCAAGCGTCAAAAGCGACTTTAGTCATTAGGTGTTCTCCTTCTGATTCTTAGGGTTTGTAAATCCAATAACTATTAGAGATTACTCCTCGGGGCTAGCCCGACCCCCGAGCATTGTAGGGCACATATTTCCCTATTAATTACAAAGAATGGCATTCTTATTATCTGCTTCTCTTCCTACTATTCATATCTAAACCTCATTAATAACCATGTTTAAACAAACGTTTCAAAAATGCGTCAAAATGCGCCATCGTCAAAATAATCAAACCACTCATCACCACTGATTGACTAGAAACACAAAATAAAGTTTTACCTCGTCGTAAATAAAGCCGTGTTTCGCCAATGTTGTGCAAAAAGAAAACAAAAATCAAAAGAAGCCCATAAAAGCTAAAGGCCAAAAAGAGAGGGCAAGATACCCGGTAGGAAACCCACAAAGGGGGCTACGCAAAAGTTAGGGTAAACCCGCTAAGAAACCTGAACAACCATAAAGGGTAGCCTAGGCAAAAATTAGGGTCACAAAATAAAGTCCGCTAGGTTTCCAAAGCAAGAAAAAAGAAACCTAGACAAAAGTTAGGACAAAACAAAACACAACATCCTAAGCTGAAAACCCAAAGGGCAGACTAGGGAAGTCAATCAGTCATAGCAAGCGCCATAGAATAAGACGCCACTCCATACACAAAACTTTGTTTAAACTAGCCTAAACACTCTAACCAACCTTGGCTAGCTGTGCTTACAAAAACCATTTTTTGTCAAAATAAAACAATTCTAAAAGACAAGCCTTTGAATTAAATATCCTCTTTTTTCTCTTCTCTTGACCCTTACCACTATGGCATTCTAGTAAGTAGTAGGGAAATGTGGAGATAGTAATCAATAGGAGGATTGACATCCCCAAGGAAAGGGAGGGGCGCACTGACATGGCAAGTCACTCTACAATTAACACAATCATTCTTCGGTCATGAAAAAAATCGAGACGGCAAAATTAGTATAGCCTATCATGTCGACAAAGCACATAACGTCAGAAGCTCATCAGAAGTAAAAGCACATTGGTTAATCCTTTTGAAAAATTAATTGAAATAGCATTATAGGATGCATATCACAAACATTGCATACATGCATAGGGTCCTTTCTCTCAAAAAGAAAAGAGAAATGAGGAAAATAAAAATTAAAAATAATGCCTGCTAGGAGATTCTTAGGCAAAAGTTAGGGTAGCCCGCTAGATCGAAAACCCGCAAATGGCGGTCTAGGCAAAAGTTAGGGCATTCATAAAAAAGGAAAAAAGCCCGCTAAAATATCCTAGGCAAAAATTAAGGCAACTCGCTAGACCGAAAACCCCAAAAAGGGCGGTCTAGGCAAAAGATAGGGCTAAACCAAAAAATGAATAAAAGAGAGGGGCCTTTCATCATAATCATAAAAATTCCAACAGGAGAATGCCAGTCACTTTTCCAGATGCATCAATCAAAAAGAATAGATTGCATTTAGGGCATCCACACACAAGTAGTCGCACAAAACGACTTTGTCAATGTCAAAAATGAAAGAAATAAAAATTACTTCAGACAAATAACAAAAAACGAAAAGGATTCATGCATATAAGGAGACTAGCTCCATGTTTGTGATTGAACACAGGATCACTGAGACTGAGTCTCTAAATAATGCCCTCAAGAAAATAGAGCAAGTCGTCAAACAAGCAACTCAGCAGAATAAGAGCTTCCAAAAATCAAGAGCTCCAGCTACCATCCTTCTACCCAGAAAAAAAAGGCACATATAAGAAGTCTTCAAACATTGTTCTCCCTCAAGAAAGAAGAGCGAGTTGTCGTCATCAAATAACTCAGAAGAAATAAGAGCTTCTAGAAGCCCAGGCTCCAACATTTTCCCTCCACCCAATAAAAGGAAGGCAATCATCAAGAAAAAGTCGATGGAAAGGCTTAGTCATCCCCAAGAGGATCCCTGCCTACTCCGAAGGCAAAACAAAAATACTCCTCACGGCTCAACATTACCACCACATGAGTCATCGAGCACACTCACCCAAAGTCTCCTCCACACTCCCCAATGGAGAATAAAGGCTTCAAGAGCCCATCATCATCAACAGTCAAAAGAGTCCAAACCATCAAGGGCTGAACAAAAAGAAAGAAGATAAAAGAAGAGAAAAGCAAACCCTTGCATCCCCAGCGGATGTCCAAAAAGGCCATGACAGAGAGGGCCGAATAAAAATCCTCAAGTGGATCTCAAAAAAATTCTACAAAAAGGAATCAAAAATTCCCATCCCCAAGTGGAATAAGAACTTCACAAGTATAGCTCGCATCAACATCAATCAAGGTGCCAAGACTCCATTCCTAGAAAAGAAAAATCAGATCCCCAGGAAGTCAACTAATTCCCTGGTGGATCACTAAAGAAATAAAATGTCATTCCTAGTGGACCCGCCCAAAAAGAAGGGAAAAAGCCAGCGTAATAAAAAGAGACTAAAAAGTAAAAAAGGGTTACGCATTATCCCCATAAAAAAAAAACAAATTTCAAAATCGCGATAAAAAAGAGATAAATCGCGAAAAAAAAGGTGAAATCAATCCTAACTTTTAGGCAATCAATAAAATCCCTAAGTGGGTCACCGCAGAAAAGGGAAAATCAACGAAAAAGAAGGAATCGGAAATCCCAATGAAACAAGGGTATCGGCAAAGCCATCTCATACCAACAACATCCAACAAGGATTCAAAACTCCATTCCCTCAAAGGGGAAATCAAAATTAGATCCCCGGGAAGGCAACCAATTCCCCGGTGGATCAATAAAAAAGAAAGATCATCCCTAGTGAGCCTACTGCAAAGGCAAAACTTCATATTCATCCTCAGAATGTCATTTGCCTATGCATAGGCAAGACCTGGCAAGCAAGAGCTAGCATCCCCATAAGGGAATATCAGCCTAGTCAGAGGCAAAACAAATGCAGCCAAAAGTCTTCACTTCCAATGAAGCATCTGTCTACTCAGAGGCATTACCAGAAACTCAATGGAGTATCTGCCTGCTCAAAGGCACCATCAAAATCAACAAATTTTTCAATGGATATCTGCCTACTTAAGAGGCCTCACCAAGATCAACAAATCCCCGCAGGATTCCTGCCTACGTAAGAGGCACTCATCAAAAATTCCCGACAACCAGCAAAGTCAGATGACCACTACCAAATGATCAAAATCAAAGAATCCCCAGCAACCAACAAACTGGATGAACACCAACAGAATCCCCGGCACAGACCGGATGACAATTCCCAGAAAAGACAAACCAAGACAAGAGAACGCATCTCAGCGTTGGGCGCATGAGCTAGAGCAGTAAGCCGCCACCACAACTAAAGGATCGACTACCGCAAGAAGGAGCATCTGGAGGCAAACAACAGATGGGGGTGTATACTCATCAGGCCTTACAAAAGGGGGCTTACCGGATGGGGGTTCATACTCGTCAAGCACCAGATGGGGGTGTATACTCATCAGGCCTTACAAAAGGGGGCTTACCGGGCGAGGGTTCATACTCGTCAAACCAGATGGGGGTTCATACTCATCAGCCAAAAGGATCAGCTACTGCCAGAAGAAGCATCCTGGAAGCACACTTTTTCCCGGAAGATCAACCGCCACAAAGACGAAACATCTGAAGGACAACCAGGCAAGAGGGTCAACTCCTTTACCCTCTAGTCGATCTCCTTGGCACAACAGGCCAGCAGTCGACTAATCGGGTAAAGGGGGGTAGCTGTAGACCACAAATCTTGCCCGGCCTCATAATAAAGACCAGAAGACCTCCTTTTTGAAGATGGATGAAGCCTAAGAAGCCATTAGAAGAGACTATTAGGCCCCATATTAGAATAGGAGGGTTTTTTTGCATGAAAATAAGGATTTTCGTCTTTTAGGGTCGAGACCTCCGTCTCGTTTGGCGAGACGGCCGTCTCGACCTTGTCAGACGAGACGACCGTGTCGACCTGACAGGTGCGAATCCCTATAAATAGTCGCGCCATTCCCCTCATTTCAAACAGTTCTTCCATCCTCTCTCTAGTCACCTCCTCAAATTCTCTTCCTAGAATCCCTCTGAAGCATTTTTGGAGTTTCTGAGAGCTTTTTTAGAGTTTTTATAGCGTTTTCGAGAGATTCCGGCGTTGTAAAGAGTGAAGGGCTGCCAACAAGCACCCTAGTTTTCAAGAAACTAATAGAAAGCTTGCCTCAGAGGTTTTTACACTATCTCTCTCTCTCCTTTATCACTTTATTTTTATGAAATAGATATTAGGGCCATGTAGTCATAATTTAGAATTCCGCAAATAAAGGGTAAAAGCGTATTTTCATCGGTTTATTTATTTAAAGTAGCTAGCCTATCATAGGGAACCCGAAAGGGGCGTCGTAAGGGAACTAACACTTCCCTTACACGTAACTAACTCCCTTACCCAACTCTGGTTCTAATGACCAAAGTTGGTTTTTCGAAAACCAATGCCTTTTTACTCCTTTTCCGATGTTTCCGGTAAAAACATCGGTGACAACTCCAGAAGAACCCTTCAAAATTAGTTCTTGGGTTAGCCCGATTATCGGACAATCCAAGAGCCCCTTTTCGAAAACCTCGCCCCTAGGTTCAGCCCGGTTATCGGACAACCTAAAGGCGTTATAACCACACCAATAAAAACGCGAAAATGGGAAAGTCGGAACCATCGCGTCGCTCTGACCGCCTTGTTTTGATGGCGGCGACACTTATGTATTGGAGTAACTCATCAGTCTCCTCCTTGGATTCTTTATTGTTCTCTTCTTCGGTCTCTTTATTCTTTCCTTTATTTTTATGAGCGTCATCTTGTAGCTCCTTGGGGGAATAGACTCTTCCACTTCTTGTCATGCCCCCAATATCGGCTCTGCTGGAGATGTCTTCATTGACAGGCGACGTCTCTTCATACCTCCATGGTATAGCTTTATTCGATTCAAAGGGGAAAGGACAAGGCGCAAACAAATATAGTGGCGTCCTCGCCCCCTCTTCTTTATTGACTTGGATGACCAACGACTAAGGCTTATTATCCTCCTTAGGCGGCCGCTGGGAAGAGCTTGATGACGAACGATTTTCTCTCCATTCTTCTGATTACGGAAAGCACATCAATTAATCCTTTCTTTTTGTTATTTTATTATTATTAAAATGAGGAAGGATATATAAATGATTGCAATTTATGAATGCAGTAGACAATTGAAAAGATGAAAAAAGATAGTTTTATTCATCTTATTAAGAAAATTGTACATTCCTCTATACAATGCTTCGAAGCACACTTTGACAAAAGCGGAAAAGCCTAAAGAAACCCACAGACGGGTTAAGATTTCTATGTATCTCTTCTTCGACTTCTGTACATGGAGTGCAAGTGCTTTGCTTGTTGATGGACTACCTGACTCATAGCTTCACTATACCGGTGAGCCTCTTTTGTCTTCGCCTCGTGATGAACGATCAAGGCATGCAAATCCTCAGACCTTTCAATTGCTCAGTCTCTTTCCTGAATGGTCTAGCCAAACTAAGCTAGTCCTTTTCTCTCTTTGATGCAGAGCTCAGAAAGGCTTGTGTTATGTTCTTGGGCAGTTTCCCACCATCTTTGCGCTTTAGACCGAGTCATTGTGAGGTCATCTTGCATCATCTTTATCCTTTGTGCTTGTTTTGCATGCTCGGTCTCAATATGTGCTATCTTGGCATTCATTTCTCGGAGTCAACTATCCGGATCGAGCTTGGTAACCTTCGGTGCTCGGTTAGTCTCCACCTCGAAGTTAGCACGTTCAATCTTGAGGCGCTCTATTTCTTGGTCTTTCTTCTTGGATTGCCTTTATAGACCATTGATGATGAGGGTAGATTCCTGCTCTTTCTCCTCAAAGGCCCTTAGCTGGGCTCCCATGACTTCTACCCTCTTGGTCAAGGTGTCGACTTGTGCTAGCAGCTCTTCATTTGCTGATGCCGAGGCAGATGGAGCAGATGGTTGTGGCACTCCTCATAGTCATTGGAAACAGACACTCGAGCCTTACCAAGCTCTCTGTCTCCTATGTAGACTAGCTTCTCCCATGCTTTTCGGATGGCAGAGGCACCCTCAAAGTTACTGGAGTCACCAAAGAAACTCATCCCTCCGAGCTCTCCTTGTGATGGCATGCTTTAGGTCCTTATGAGCTACCTCATAACTCTCTTTAGGGAATAGGCTATGCAACCCCTAAGGCCCAATAATGGTATGCTCGGGTAATTCCTGCATCAGATGAGAATCTGGTCGTGTCAGAACCAAGGACAAACCCATGATATATGCTCCATATTCCAATGTTCCAACTCGACCTTCCATTCCATAGCATGACGACGACGGAGAGGGATCTTCGAGAAGCTCCTCAAAGGATCGGGGAATGCCCACATGGGACCTTAGGCGTAGAGATGAGTGATGCCCCAGGCATACATCAATGTTGAGTAGCATCTAAGTGTTTTCCCTTACTTCTGATGACAGAACTCCACCAAAAGCAAGGTATCGACGAGAAGTGCAGGCACGAGACTCTTCGAATGTACGTCCCTGGCGAAAGAAGGCGTCCATCGCAGTGTGATCCACGGTATCATTGTGGAAGGGAAATAAAATAGTCCCAAACACAATCAATGCTAGGGTCTGGTTGAAGGCAGGCCAATCTTCCTTATCAGCCAAGGATGATAGATGGTCTTCTAGCAATTAAATCTTCCACCCTCGGATACTCCCTTTTCCCATTAGGGCAAACTGATGAGGTGGCAGTCGGATAAGGGCGGCGACCTTATTCACCGAAATATAAGCTCCGCGACTAATATAGACCCCGAATAATTTGGGCCATCAGATCATGAGCTCATACTCCTCTAAGGTCAGTACCAAATCAAACTGCGGAAACTCAAAGCATTGTAAACCGGAGCTCCAAAAGTGGATCAAGACTCTGATGAAGATGTGGTCGACGCAAATCTTCAAGAGGTCAAGAATCCATCCGTAAGATTTCTCAAAGTCGGAACGGACCTCAAGAGGCATCAGTGTACATAATTGCTCCACGGTATCGAGAAATGTCCACTTTTCCCAACTTCCTACTACTGGGTCCCTCCATCAAATAAAAACAAAAATGAATGTTATGAGCATGATGTTTGGGTGAATGCATGCATGCAGGTGTTTGTTTTTTGCTAAACATTATCATGTTTTATTTTCTAACATGATGCATGATAGTGTTTGGGATTTTTGTATATACATATTTTTTGTATATGGCTTTTCATGCAGAAAAAGGGAAACTACCAATATGGATGACATGGATTTGATGTTATCACCATGAAAGGGGTCCCATTTTCTTATTTTTATGTATTTATTTTTGAAATAAATGATTAGCGTGGGATGGATATGCCTTAAGACAATGGTTTTGGTATCCTCCTTAAAGCTTAAGATTCATGGAGCACCACACCCACTTCGGTGTAATGGTTCCTTCCCCATCATGGATTGACAAGTATAACGAAGGTTACCACACCTTAGCACACTTGCCCCTTCCTTGTCATAGATTAACAACGATAACAAAGGATACAAATGCACTTGGGTCTCTTTTACTTTTGTCTTAAGGATATCTAGTGCCCCTAGAATAAATGTATTTATGCATGAGAGACTTTATTAGAATGATGTGTATGCATACTTTCCTTATGCATTTATTTTCCCTCTTATTTTTACCACTCCTGAAATGATGAGGGTATGAATGGTTTGACTTTGTCAAAATATTTTTATTAAATTTTGTTTTTATTTTTGTTGTGTGTTTTTTTTTTTTTGTAACCCCTTATCTCTTCTGTTACTCAACATGGTTACTTAGCTTTCAAAGAACCTGAAACTAGGCTAGCTTAAATGAAGAATGTCTGAGATAAGGTTGGTCATAGTGAGAAAAGTTCAAAATAAGATTGTTTTAAGATTATTGACTTATTTTATTTGTTGTATGATTATGCTATGCTAATGCAAACAAACAAATGCAACAACCATATGCTCAAACAATTCACTCATCCACAAAGAGAGCGATGTCGTTTAATCACGAAGTAGGATTATCCTGTAGAAAAGTGCATTGGAAGGGTGTTAGAATCGCGTAGCGGAATGTTTGCGTGAACAGACAAAAACTAAGAGGGGGGGGGGGGTGAATTGGTTTCTTAACAAAAATTAGGTTTTAAAAATTTTCCCCAAATTTTACCAATTAAAATGTTGTGTAAACGTAAATAAGATAAGGATAGAGTCTTACACAGAAGATTTATATTGGTTCGGATCAAAAGACCCTACGTCCAGTTGCTAATCACTCAAACAGAGGATTAACGTTGTCACTATAATCAAAGTTATACAACCAGATTAAAAATGAAAAGATAAGGTAACGAAAACACCTCTCTTGAGTCAGACAAGAGATGAAGAACAACTTTCCCTAGAGACGGCACAACACACAATCCACTAAGAACTCCACTTAGTGATTCTTATCGCTTCTAGCCCACACCAGGTTCCAAAAGCCCCTTTTTCCTCCAACAAACAGTTCTCTGGCAATCAAAGCTCTTAACTTTTGTTTGCAAAATGTTGTTCAATTTTCTGAGAGCCTTAGAGAACCTTAAGTAGATGAATTAGGGTTTGGGAATTGGGGATTTTTGAAACTTGGTGTATTAGGACTAGGGTTTTCGAAAATAGGTTTAATTTGAAGTTCAAAATGCAAATCTTACTGAAATAATCGATTATCTCATGTGTTAATTGATTATTACAGAGCCAAAATCAACAGAAACCCTCAACACACTGTGTTTAATCGATTATTTGCCCTGTTAATCGATTAACAGGCCTGTTAATCGATTAATAGGAGTGTTAATCGATTAACAAGATTGTTAATCGATTATTACATAGAGCTTATACAAAAAATTGTTTTTCTCTATGTAATAATCGATTATTTGACCCTTTAATAGATTAAACCCGTGAGTATTTGATAAAAATGAGTTTTTGAAGCTTCTAAAGAGTAGACTATGTACTGGCTATCTTAGACTCTAATATTACAGACTCAAACTTATCAAAACAGAGTTATTACACAAGAATACAAGTCTTCAACTCTCTAAGTTCTTTGTTTTTGAATCATCATCAAAATCAACAAGCTTCATGTCCATGTAAGTTCAAAATCAAGTCCTTGTATGTTCAACAATATCCCCCTTTTTCATGATGATCAAAATTTTCTTTTAAAGCTTTGTAATAACCTGTCTTATCTGTCACACTAACAAAAGCATTAAACATAGCAGATAATATTTAAATTCAATCATAAGAGGCTTTAAATATTTCTCCCCCTATTTTGATTATGATCAAAAAAATTAAGAGCTCCCCCTCAAAATATGCATAACCTGGAAATAAGTCCCCCTCAAACAAAGCAACAATACAAATTGAAAGAATTAATGGTTGAGTTCAAGAGGGGGGGGGTGAATTGAACTTTAGAAAACTTTTTCGCAAAACTTACTTTCTCTTGGAAGAATGAATTACCTTTATTTAATTCTTGTGTAGGTAGGTTTGATTTTAATCACAACAAGTAAATAGACAAGAAATAAAAGAGATGAAAGAAGAAATTCAACACAACAATTTATACTGGTTCACTCTTTACCAGAGCTACATCCAGTTCTTGACAAATCTGCCAAGTTCCATTAATTCCAGTGAAAAATACAACCAGTAGATATTCACCAATCTACCCCAAGAACTATCTTACAAACCCACAAGATAGACTCTTGAAACCTCCCAGTAACCAAATCCAGTTACTGTAACCAGTGTAGATCAAAAACCAATCTACACAACCACACTTTACACAAGAGTATGAAAAGAAAAAACCTGGACTGAAGCTTTATCAGTATAATTGTCCAGAAGCAATTCCAACTCAGCACTTTCTCTCTTTGATTAACAACAATCTTGATCAAAGCACCTTATGATATGAAAAGATTCTAAATGCTCAAAGAGTGTCACGGATATGATTGCTCAAAGATTGCTTTCAAATGTTTTCTCAAATTGTATATTTCAAAAGATAGATCAAATCTATATTTATAGAGTAAAAGAGAGAACCAGAACGTTTAAACTGATAAAAACTGATTCAGAGATGCAAATGATCGATCAGAACAGCATTATGACTGATTAGAACAAGTTATGATCGATCAGAATCAAATTATGATCGATCAGAATGTTTTTCAATTGATTAAAATGACGTTTCAATTGATTGATTTCATTTAAAACTTCATTCAATCGATTGATTCGTGTTTTCAATGGATTGAAATAGCTTAATGAAGAATGACAACTCTCTGTTTCAATTGATTAAAAAACCTTTCAACAGATTGAAATCCTATAGACTCTTAGTCAGAAAAAATAGTCTCTCTGTTTTAACAGATTGAAAAGTATTTCAACAGATTGAAGTTTTGAAAAGAACTTAGACTGAAAAAAATAGTTCCTGTGTTTCAACAGTTAAAAAAATATTTTAACAGTTTGAAAATGCGAAACCTTTGATATTTGAAAAATTCATTAAGAATATTTTAACCTGTTGATTCTGTGATTCAACCAATTGAAATTTTGAATCTATAAGAACATTTCTTATGTTTAAGTGAATTTAACAGATTGAAATTTCTTTTCAACAGATTGAAAAGCTTAGTTTGTTCTTTTAATGCTTAAATGTTAGTTTTTCATGCAGAAAAATGATTTCACTGAGATGCATCATTTTAAGGCGCTTATCACAAGATCTATTGGCCTATCAAGAGATTAAGTTCTAAACTTCTAACCTATTCATCTACACACCCACAAACTAAACTATATCAACTCGAATATGTCTTCATAACATCCACCAAGTGCTTCAATCTCCCCCTATTTGATGGAGACAAATATCCACTGCATCTGCACAATTCAATAACAGAATAGAGATATATATGATTTTGTGGTGTGTGTGTAGTGACAGTTTTAAGCAAACACTTCTCCTCCTATTTGACTGCATCAAATAAAGTGTTTTAGTTACAGTCCAATAGTACCACGTAGGTACCCAAAAATAAAAAGAAAAGAAACAAGAACAATTAAGACTTCATTCATCCCCGTTCCCAGGACCTTGATTAAATTGCAGATCAACAATCCTGTTGTAGATATCTTTCAATTGGTTGTCAATGTGTTGAAATCTGGCAATGAAATTTTCATCCAGATAATGCTGACGAGCCCGCAGAGCAACCTTCATCTCCATGTGCCTCCTTTGATTGGTTTGTAGTTCATTCATCTGATGTAGCATGGTTCTTTCGAACTGTGAGAGAGGCGTGCCACGGTCAGGTTGTGGAATATATGGAATTATTTCTAATGGACACTGCTCTTCCATCGGGTCTGATGATCTTGCTGCAGAAGTACCTGGGACACCAGTATTGACAGCTTCCTCTTGCTCTTCTTCTTCAATTTCTTCTTCTCTTCCTGCTTCTTGTTTGGAAATCCATTCATCGTCAATTTTAATGAACCCCATTTTATGAAGGACAAAATTATTGACCTCATTTGTGGGACGAACAGTTTCAACTAATTCACCTTCCAAATCAACACCAAAATGAGTTAAAAATTTAGAAATCAATATTGCATAAGGATACCTAAAATCACTTAGCCTTTTCGCTTTGATCATGTGGTCCTTGATGACAAAAACCCAGTTCACCCTTATTCTGTGGTGAATGCAGTACATCAGTACCAAATCTCCTTCATTTAGTACTGCATGATTGCTCCCCCTGGGTGTGAGCTGCCAGGACATAATGAACGCGAGTACCCTTTCCTCAAGCTTCAACTTTCCAGTGTTGAAGGAACTTACGGAGTCATGCCTATTCTTCAGACAAGAACGAAAGTACTGAACTTTGTTAAATTCTTCTACTTCCGAGGTATACCCTTTGGTGACTTTTACACCTTCATCCTTGAGTCCAGCAACCTCTTTCCAGACATTGGGAGTAATTTCAATGTCCACTCCTTTGACTTGAGTTTTTAGAGTAGACCCTTCAAATGACAAGTTGGTGAAAAAAACTTTAATCAGGTCAGGGTAAATCCTACCATTTAGTTCCAGAAATTTCTGAAGTTTCTGATGTTGCAGTAGTTTCCGAACCCCTCTGAAACCTTCAGCAACAAACCATGAAAATTTTAGAACCTTGGGTATATTGATTTGTTTCCTGCTCATTTCATGAATGAACAAATCCATCTTCTCTTGGTTCCCGTTGAACCATGATTCAATGCGCCCTCCTACCGATGGTTCTTGCATTGCAACAGAGGACTCTCCTTTGCTGAACTTCTTCCTTCTGGATTTGGTGCGTTTGAGCATGCTGATTTGTGGAATGAACAGAAGAAAAACAGAGAAGAGAGAATGTTTCACGAGGAAAAGTATAAGCTTTTCAAACACAACTGTACTCTTAAGTTGAAATGAGAACACCCGGTCCCTTCATCTTTTAGTCTTTAATGTTTTACTGCTGCTCTGCTTCAGCGCAGTGATGGTAAAGGTGGAGAGAGAGAGAGAATTGTTACTGTGCATCTTAATTACCCTCACATATGATATCCAATCAGAGTCAATCGGCTTTTATTGGATAACTCTGATATTTAAGAGAGTAGTTGAAGGATATCCCATTGTAAATGCATTCAACCCAATCTGCAGTAAATGTTTAGAGGTAGAGCATACACTACTATTCCTAGAAAAAATTAACCAATTGATTTTTCATGGAATCAATTGTTTTTGCAATTGCAGATTGTCAGAAGTAAAATAAATCGATTGAATCGAAGATTTAATCGATTGATTTATAGAAGAAAAACATGCAGAGCTACAAGGTTATTGAAATAAATCGATTAAAACCTCATTTAATCGATTGAACTGGTAACATCTCATGAACATAGATAGAGAATCAGAAAATCAACAGATTATTTCGCAATTTCAATCGATTAAAACAAATAATTTCAAGATTTTCAGACAATTTTAATCGATTGAACATGTTATCAACCTGTTTAAACAAAAATCATAATCACCATAAAGAATCAGTTATTCAATACTAGTTATATCCAGAATTCCTAATTCAGTTCTAAGCATATTAAGTCTATCTCTAGGAAGTGGTTTAGTGAATAAGTCAGCTAACTGTTTTTCAGATTCAATGAATAAGATTTCACAATCACCCCTAGATACATGTTCTCTAATAAAGTGATGTCTAATTTCAATATGCTTAGTTCTAGAGTGTTGGATAGGATTCTTAGTCAGATTTATTGCACTAGTATTATCACAAACCAGAGGTACCATGTTAAGAGCCACTCCATAATCTTTCAGTTGCTGTTTAAGATAGATATTTTGAGCACAACAACTCCCAGCTGCAATGTATTCAGCTTCTGCAGTTGAAAGAGCAACACATGCTTGCTTTTTGCTGTGCCAAGATATGAGACTGCTTCCCAGTAAATGACATGTACCAGAGGTACTTTTTCTGTCCAATCTACATCCTGCAAAGTCAGAATCAGAAAATCCAACAAGTTTAAGAGATGCACCTTCAGGATACCATAGTCCGACATTAACGGTTCCTTTAAGGTACTTCAGAATCCTTTTAGCAGCGGTAAGATGTGATTCCTTTGGATTTGCCTGAAATCTAGCACAAAGGCACACACTAAACATAATGTCAGGCCTACTAGCAGTTAGATATAGCAGAGAACCAATCAAACCTCTATATTTTGTTTGATCAACAGATTTCCCTTTTTCATCTAAATCTAGACAGCAGTTAGTAGACATGGGTGTAGAGGATTCTTTGCAATTGTGCATATCAAATTTCTTCAACAACTCATTGCAGTATTTAGATTGACTTAGGAATATGCCATTTTTTAATTGCTTAACCTGGAGACCAAGGAAGAAATTCAATTCTCCCATCATAGACATTTCAAATTCACTTTGCATTTCCTTAACAAACTTATTACACAATGCATTATTAGTAGAACCGAAAATGATATCATCAACATACACCTGCACCAGAATAATGTCAGTTCCAGATTTTTTAATGAATAGGGTTTTATCAACTTCACCTCGTTTGTATCCTTGATCAATTAAGAAGTTACTTAACCTCTCATACCATTGTCTAGGAGCTTGCTTTAAACCATAAAGAGCCTTTTTCAATTTGTAGACATGGTCAGGATGCTTGTGATTTTCAAAACCTGGAGGTTGAGAAACATAAACTTCTTCATTGATGAGTCCATTTAGAAAGGCACTCTTGACATCCATCTGTAGTAATCTGAAACCACTTATACAAGCATAAGCTAATAATAATCTGACAGCTTCAAGTCTAGCTACAGGTGCAAAGGTTTCATCAAAATCAATACCCTCCTATTGGTTATACCCTTTGGCTACCAACCTAGCTTTATTTCTAGTGATAATGCCATGTTCATCTAGTTTGTTTTTGAATACCCACTTAGTACCAATTACATTGATATCTTAGGTTTTAGGAACTAATTCCCACACGTTATTCCTTTCAAACTGATTAAGCTCATCATGCATGGCACTAACCCAGTATTCATCATTTAATGCTTCTTTAACAGTTTTAGGTTCTATTTGTGAAATGAATGCCATATGATTGCAGAATTGATTAAGAGAATGTCTAGTGGATACTCCCTTATTGATTTGCCCGATGATATTGTCTAGAGAAAGATCTCTTGGAACAATCCATTCTTTAGGAAGCTCTTCCAGGACATCTTCTTCCTGTTCTTCAGTAATTCTTGGTGGATCAGCTTTTGCAGGATCAACTGATTGATCACCTTCTTCGACAGTAAGCTGATCTGAGCTACTGGGATATTTTAACTGATAAGAATTATCAGTTAAATCTTCATCATCTGCAGTACCTGTTGTTCTATTCTGCAACACTCGAGGAGACTCATTAAAAACAACATGTACTGATTCTTCAACAGATTTCAGTCTTAAATTGTAGACTCTATATGCATGGCCGTTAGTAGAATAACCAAGAAAGATTCCTTTATCAGATTTTTCATCAAACTTGCCAATATTTTCTTTCCCATTGTTTAAAACAAAACACGTACATCCAAAAACCCTGAAATAGTTTATGTTGGGTTTTCTTCCTTTATACAGTTCATATGGGGTTTTCTTAAGCATGGGTCTAATCAAGACTCTATTCAAAACATGACAAACAAGTGTTTACCTGCATCTGCCCAAAAATATTTAGGTAAAGAATTTTCACAAAGCATTGTTCTAGCAAGTTCCACAATGGATCTGTTCTTTCTTTCCACAACACCGTTCTGTTGAGGAGTTCTTGGAGCAGAAAAATTGTGTTTTATGCCAAACTTTTCACAAAATGATTCAAACTTTTCATTTACAAATTCTCCACCATTGTCACTTTGAATAGATGTAATGAAGTACCCTTTTTCATTATGTAAAACCTTGGCAAGCTTTTTGAAAGATTTGTAAGAATCAGATTTGGCTTTTAGAAAGATAGTCCAGGTAAATCTGGAAAAATCATCAACAATTACCATGATATAGAGATTACCGCCTAGGCTTTTATTCCTTGAAGGACCAACCAAATCCATGTGAAGCAGTTCCAAAGGTCTAGAAGTAGAAACAATATTTTTGTTTGAAAAGGATTTTCTAGTTTGTTTACCTTTTAAACAGGCTTCACAGATTTTTTCTTTCAAAATACTAAGCTTCAGTAGCCCAGAAACTAACTCTTTAGAAATCAGTTTGTCAAGATGATTAAGATGTATATGAGCAAGCTTTCTATGCCATAACCAACATTCTTCTTCTTTAGTAAGAAGACAACTTTGAGATGATATAGAATGCTTGATATCTAACATGTAAATATTGTTTAACCTCTTACCTACCAACATTACCGTGTCAGATTCTGGCTCACAAATTAGGCACTTTTCTTGTTTGAAGATAACTTTGTGACCAAGATCACATAACTGAATTATACTGATTAGGTTGTGCTTGAGACCTTCAACAAGAAGAACATTGTGAATGGTTACTGATTCACCATCTCCGATATCTCCAGAACCTATTCTTCCCTTGTTGTTGTCTCCATAAGTCACGTGACCTCCATTCTTCAATCTCAGTTTCTGGAATTTTGAAATGTCACCTGTCATGTGCCTTGAGCATCCGCTGTCCAGGTACCAAAGGGACTCTTGTTGCTGTTCATGTGATGAAGAGGATTCACAGCCAGCCATCAAACATAGGTTCACCTCTTCACCTTCGGATGCAGAACTGGAGGATGAATCATTATCTTGCCAAGCTATGTAGGCCTTTTTCCCTTTGTACTTTGACTCTTTCTTGTTCTGATTCTTGGTCTTTTCCGGACATTCACTTCTTATGTGTCCCTGCTTACCACAAGAATAACAAGTAACAGTATTTTGAATGGAGTCAGTCTTTTTATCAGTGTACCTTTTAACTTGCCCAGTTCTGTTCTTCCTTCTAAGAAATTTTCCAAACTTCTTAACCAACAGAGTTAGATTCTCGGATTCATCTTCTTCAGACTCACTGTTTTCTTCAATCGTCTTGAGAACAATGTTTCTGCTTTTCTTCTCTGCATTCTCTTGTTCTTTGAACCGATTGATTTCCAACTCATGTTCCCTTAACTTACCAAATAGTGAAGCAGTAGTCATTTCAGTCAAGTCTCTTGATTCTGATATAGCTGTCACCTTTGGTTGCCAAGTTCTGTCCAAACACTTCAAGATTTTGATGTTCAACTCTTCCTTGTCAAAAGTCTTTCCTAGCCCAATTAAATGATTGACTATGTGCGTGAATCTTTTCTGTACATCTGCAATTGTTTCTCCTTGCTGCATTTTGAACAATTCATAGTCCCTGATTAACTCATGCTTTCTTGCCCTTTTCACGTCAGATGTACCCTCATGTGTGACCTCTAGAATTTCCCACATCTCTTTGGCAGAGGCACATTGAGACACCCTGAAAAACTCATCAAGATTTAAAGCAGAGGTAATAATATTTTTAGCAGTATAATCATATTGGACTCTCCTATTTTCTGCATCAGTCAATTCAGCCCAATTTTTCTCAACTACTTTACCATCCACTGTATGAGTTGGTTTGTAAGGACCATTAACAATTGTTTCCCAAATACCTCTATCAAGAGATTCAATAAAGATTTTCATTCTAACCTTCCAGAAAGAATAATTCACACCAGAAAAAAGAGGAGGCCTGTTTATGGAGGCTCCTTCTGAAAAATTCATCTTTCCCTCAGCCATTCTTGGACCGAATTCTTGAGTATCTTACAAGAACCAGCTCTGGTACCAATTGAAAGAATTAATGGTTGAGTTCAAGAGGGGGGGGTGAATTGAACTTTAGAAAACTTTTTCGCAAAACTTACTTTCTCTTGGAAGAATGAATTACCTTTATTTAATTCTTGTGTAGGTAGGTTTGATTTTAATCACAACAAGTAAATAGACAAGAAATAAAAGAGATGAAAGAAGAAATTCAACATAACAATTTATACTGGTTCACTCTTTACCAGAGCTACATCCAATTCTTGACAAATCTGCCAAGTTCCACTAATTCCAGTGAAAAATACAACCAGTAGATATTCACCAATCTACCCCAAGAACTATCTTACAAACCCACAAGATAGACTCTTGAAACCTCCCAGTAACCAAATCCAGTTACTGTAACCAGTGTAGATCAAAAACCAATCTACACAACCACACTTTACACAAGAGTATGAAAAGAAAAAACTTGGACTGAAGCTTTATCAGTACAATTGTCCAGAAGCAATTCTAACTCATCACTTTCTCTCTTTGATTAACAACAATCTTGATCAAAGCACCTTATGATATGAAAAGATTCTAAATGCTCAAAGAAAGTCACGGATATGATTGCTCAAAGATTGCTTTCAAATGTTTTCTCAAATTGTATATTTCAAAAGATAGATCAAATCTGTATTTATAGAGTAAAAGAGAGAACTAGAACGTTTAAACTGATAAAAACTGATTCAGAGACGCAAATGATCGATCAGAACAACATTATGACTGATTAGAACAAGTTATGATCGATCAGAATCAAATTATGATCGATCAGAATGTTTTTCAATTGATTAAAATGACGTTTCAATCGATTGATTTCATTTAAAACTTCATTCAATCGATTGATTCGTGTTTTCAATGGATTGAAATAGCTTAATGAAGAATGACAGCTCTCTGTTTCAATTGATTAAAAAACCTTTCAACAGATTGAAATCCTGTAGACTCTTAGTCAGAAAAAATAGTCTCTCTGTTTTAACAGATTGAAAAGTATTTCAACAGATTGAAGTTTTGAAAAGCGCTTAGACTGAAAAAAATAGTTTTTGTGCTTCAACAGTTAAAAAATATTTTAACAGTTTGAAAATGCGAAACCTTTGATATTTGAAAAATTCATTAAGAATATTTTAACCTGTTGATTCTGTGATTCAACCAATTGAAATTTCGAATCTATAAGAACATTTCTTATGTTTAAGTGATTTTAACAAATTGAAATTTCTTTTCAACAGATTGAAAAACATAGTTTGTTCTTTTAATGCTTAAATGTTAGTTTTTCATGCAAAAAAATGATTTCACTGAGATGCATCATTTTAAGGCGCTTATCACAAGATCTATTGGCCTATCAAGAGATTAAGTTCTAAACTTCTAACCTATTCATCTACACACCCACAAACTAAACTATATCAACTTGAATATGTCTTCATCAAATCCACCAAGTGCTTCACAAATTTCATAAAGAAACATCATTACAAACATGAAAAAACTGATTAATTAAGCAGAGTTTAAGCTATTTCTAATATCCCTAAGTCTCTTCTAAGATCATAGAATCTATCCTTGGGAAGAGGTTTAGTAAAAATATCCGCTAATTGATGCTTTGTATCAACATACTCAATTTTACAGTTTCCTTTACTTATATGATCTCTCAAGAAAAGATGTCCCAAGCGATGTAGGCTTTCTTCTTGAAGAACTTTTTGCCTTTGTTTTCTTCATTTTTCTTGTTTTGGACATTCGGTCTTCACATGTCCTGTTTCACCACAACCATAGCATTTGATATTTACAGAAGTATTTTCTCTTACCTTTCCTTTACCTTTGAATGGATGTCTTCCTTTGGCTTTCATGAATTTGGTAAACTTCTTAATCATGAGACTCAATTCTTCTTCTTCATTCTCCGAGTCTTCTTCTTCCTTTTTACTCTTACCTTTGGAAATTTCAGTTTTGAAAGCTAAGTTCCTCTTTTGATGTTGTCCTTCCTCATCATTTAGCCTTCCTAGCTCAAGCTCATGCTCTCTCAACTTTCCAAAGAACGCCGCCATAGACATTGTGGCAAGGTTTTGTGACTCCGAGATGGCCGTCACTTTAGGTTGCCATTTCCTATCTAAAGATTTCAAGATTTTAACATTTAATTCATCAACGTCAAAAATTTTACCTAACCCGGTGAGATGGTTCACAATGTGTGTGAAACGCTTTTGAACGTCAAATATCATTTTGCCTTGTTGCATTCGGAACATCTCATATTCTTGGATTAGAGATTTTTTCCGTGCTCTCTTAACATCGTCGGTACCTTCGTGGGTCACTCTTAGCATTTCCCACATCTCTTGATCACTTTTACAAACAGATATCCTGTAAAACTCATCAAGGGTTAAAGCAGATGAAATAATATTTCTAGCCCTAACGTCAAATTGAGCTTTTCTATTTTCCTCCGCTGTCCATCTAGAAAATGGTTTAGGAATGTCTACTCCATTTTTAGAAATATTTGGAATATAGGGACCGTTTAAAATAGCAACCCAAACACCTCTATCAACAGACTCTAAAAGGATTTGCATTCTAACTTTCCAGAAAGGATAATTTTGACCCGCAAAAAGTGGTGGTCTGCTGATAGAAGCACCTTTGGCAAAAGTTTGATTTTGTCCGGCCATTTTCGAAAAATTTGAATGACTATCAAAGCAAGCTCTGATACCACTTGTTAGAATCGCGTAGCGGAATGTTTGCGTTAACGGACAAAAACCAAGAGGGGGGGGTGAATTGGTTTCTTAACAAAATTAGGTTTTAAAAATTTTCCCCAAATTTTACCGATTAAAATGTTGTGTAAACGTAAATAAGATAAGGATAGAGTCTTACACAGAACATTTATACTGGTTCGGATCAAAAGACCCTACGTCCAGTTGCTAATCACTCAAACAAAGGATTAACGTTGTCACTATAATCAAAGTTATACAATCAGATTACAAATGAAAAGATAAGGTAACGAAAACACCTCTCTTGAGTCACACAAGAGATGAAGAACAACTTTTCCTAGAGACGGCACAACACACAATCCACTAAGAACTCCACTTAGTGATTCTTATCGCTTCTAGCCCACACTAAGGTCCAAAAGCCCCTTTTTCCTCCAACAAACAGTTCTCTGGCAATCACAGCTCTTAATTTTTGTTTGAAAAAGGTTGTTCAATTTTCTGAGAGCCTTATAGAACCTTAAGTAGATGAATTAGGGTTTGGGAATTGGGGATTTTCGAAACTTGGTTAATTGGGACTAGGGTTTTCGAAAATAGGTTTAATTTGAAGTTCAAAATGCAAATCTGACTGAAATAATCGATTATATCAAGTGTTAATTGATTATTACAGAGCCAAAATCAACAAAAACCCTCAATGCACTGTTTTAATCGATTATTTGCCCTGTTAATCGATTAACAGGCCTGTTAATCGATTAACAGGAGTGTTAATCGATTATTACAGAGAGCTGATATAGAAAATGGTTTTTCTCTCTGTAATAATCGATTATTTGACCCTTTAATCGATTAAACCCGTGAGTATTTGATAAAAATGAGTTTTTGAAGCTTCTAAATAATAGACTATGTACTAGCTATCTTAGACTCTAATATTACAGACTCAAACTTATCAAAACAAAGTTATTACACAAGAATACAAGTCTTCAACTCTCTAAGTTCTTTGTTCTTGAATCATCATCAAAATCAACAAACTTCATGTCCATGTAAGTTCAACATCAAGTCCTTGTATGTTCAACAAAGGGTAGGTTCTAACTGTTCTCACAAAGGCTAGGTCCCCAAGGTGCACCCATTATAGGGTTCCCACGATCTCTTAGCCCTCAAACCTTACCTGGCTCAAGGGCGTGTCGACGTCCTGCAGACTGAGAGAGCAGGGTTATCACTTGAGTGGTGGTTTTTGACAACGACCTACTGGCACTGTCGCCGCCTCCCCAAAAAAAGGGGGCGCGGTCGGAGCGACGCGATGGTTATTTCGACTCTTCTTTGATTTTCGCGTTTTTTTATTGGTGGTTACAACGCCTTTAGGTTGTCCGATAACCAGGCTAACCTAGGGGCGAGGTTTTCGAAAATATCCCTGGATTGTCTAATAACCAGGCTAATCCAGGGACTTATTTAATTTGGGTTCTATGGAGTCGCCACCGATATTTTTACCATAAACATCGGAAAAGGGGTTTAAAAAGGCGTTGGTTTTCGAAAACCAACTTTGGTCATTAGAACCAGAGTTGGGTAAGGGAGTTAGTTACGTGTAAAGGAAGTGTTAGTTCCTTTACGATGCCCCTTTCGGGTTCCCTATGATAGGCCGGCTAATTTAAGTAAATAATTAAACTGGAAAATAGCGCTTTTACCCTTTTATTATGTGGTATTTAGAGATTATGACTACATGGCCCTAGTATCTATTGCATATATTTAAATGACAGCGATAAAATTAGAAGGAGAGAGAATGTGCACCTACAAAGCAAGCTTTTTATATATTTCTAAAGAGAGGGTGCGTTTTGGCAACCCTTCACTCTACAACTCTCAGAAAACTCTGGAAATGCCTCAGAGGGATTCTAAAGAAGATTTAGAACACTCAGTTTATGCCTAGAGACACTCAGAAACTCCGGAAATGCCTCGGAGGGATTCTTAGAGAGAGAAAGTCTAGAGAGAAGGAAATGCTATGTTGATTCTGTGTGTGGAAATGAGGGAGGGAGGACACCTATTTATAGTTTTTCGCGCCTGACAGGTCGAGACCACCGTTCTCGTCTGACAAGGTCAAGACCGCCGTCTCGACCATGCAGGGGGTCGAGACCGCCGTCTCGACCTATGCAGAAGTCGAGACCGCCGTCTGGAAAATCCAGACCGCCGTCTCGACTTTGCAGGTTTCGAGACCGCCGTCTGGAAAATCGAGACGGCGGTCTCGTCCTGGCGTTGAGACGAGACGGCGGTCTGGTCCTTCCAGACGGCGGTCTCGTCCCTTCAGGGCGAGAAACTTTATTTTCGGGCCAAAAAACCTTCCTATCTTGGTACGGGGGCCTAATAGTCTCTCCTAGTGGCTTGTTAGGCTTCGGTCGTCTTCAAATAGGAAGCTTTCTGACTTTATTTGGAGGCCGGGCAAGATTTGGGGTCTACAGCGGCCCTCCCCTTTACCCGACTGGTCGACTGTTGGCTTGTCATGCCAGACAGGTAGACAGGAAGGTAAAGGAGTTGACCCTCTTGCCCGGCTACCCTTCGGACGTCCTGTCTTGTGGCAGGTGATCCTCTGGGGAGATGTTGTGTTTGTGCACCTCTGGAATACTACTCCTGACGTAGCCGATCCCTTTGGTTGACACGTGGTAGAACCTCCGGATACTACTCCTGATGTAGTCGATCCTTCGGTTGATGGGTATAAACCCCCCATCAGGCTAGTAGTTGCAGTCCGTTGTGTGGGACTGGATGGGTATGAACCCCCCATCAGGCTGGTACGGTCCGTTGTGTGGGACCGGATGGGTATGATCCCCCCATCAGGGTGGTACGGTCCGTTGTGTGGGACCGGATGGGTATGATCCCCCCATCAGGGTGGTAGTGGCGGCTTACTGTTCGGGTGGCCCATGCGCCGACTCCTGGAGAGTGATTTTTTGTGTTGGTAGATTATTTCTGTACTTCTTGAATGTTCATCCGGGCTGTGCCGGGGATTTCGTGGGTTGTCCATCCAACTTTGTTGGTTGCTGGGGATTCTTTGTTTCTGTTTTGACTTTTTTGTGGTAATCATCCGACTTCTTGCTGGTTGGCCAGATTTTCTTTGTTTTGTTCGACTTTTGCTTGACAGTCGGAATTTTGGTTAAGATGGTCGTTTTAATCCTGCCTTTTTCTCGCGGTTTTGGATTTTGGCTTTTTATTGAGCGTGTGCCCCCTTTTTTTCTTTTTTAAGCTTCTTTTTTGGCTTTTGCAAAAGAAGGCAAAAGGTCGGCGAAGTCATACCGAGATACCTTTTTTGGTTTGTTTTTTCATGAATGCAGGTATGAATGCTTTTTGATATTTTTATTTGTTTGTTTTGCTTTTGACAAAGTCATTTTTGTGCAACTATTTGTGCGTGGATGTTGTTGATGCAAATTTATTTTAGTTGAGGACATTTAGAAAGTGACCAGTACTTTCCCTTTTTTCTTGTTTCTCTCGTGATTATTCTTTTTACACTTTTTTGTTTTAACCCTATCTTTTGCCTAGACCGCCCTTTGCGGGTTTTCGATCTAGCGGGTTTTAATTCTTTGTCGGAGACATTTTGATGGGTTTTTTCCCTTTTTTTTTTTACGAAAGCCTTATCTTTTGCCTAGACCGCCCTTTGCAGGTTTTCGATCTAGCAGGCTACCTTGTACTTTTCCTTGGGGCGGCCCTGGTTGGTGATGTTCCTCTTTTGTTTTTATGCTTTCTCTAATCGCTTATTTTATGCATGCTCATGTTTCGTTAATATAGAGGCATTTATACAGGTAGGTAAAGAGAAGAAAAAGACAATTTTATTGATATAAACAGATGGTTTATTTTTACATGGGGGTTTACAAAAGAATTTGTAAGCATGGCTGGTCAGGGTTGGCTGAACTGTATGAGGGTGCCACAATCATGTCTGTGATTTTTGTTTCCTCATTTTTCCTGGTCCCTTCAGTCGAGATGCCTGAGTTCGGAGTAAAGACTATGCGAAGTCTGTTTGCTGCTGTGGAGGTATTACCTTAGTCGCCTTTGCAGTTTTCGGCTAAGGTAATCATTGCTCTTTCATCATCATTTTTTTGTTTTTTTTGTTGTTGTTTTTTGTTTTTTTTTTTGAAACCTCTACTTTTTGCCTAGGATGTATCCTAGCGAGGTATGTAGGCCCTATCTTTTGCCCAAGACGCTCTTTGCGAGTTTTCATCCTGACGGGTCATGAGCAATGTCTTTTAGACGTAGTATTTTTTCACCGCATCTGAGTTGACAGGATATCGGAGGTCTTCTCCATCCATGTTGGTGAGGATAAGGGCTCCTCCTGAGAAGGCTCGCTTGACCACAAAGGGTCCTTCGTAGTTGGCTGCCCATTTCCCGATTTTGTCTTTCTGGGCTGGAAGCAGTTTCTTCACTACTAGATCTCCTTCTAGGAAAGTGCAGGGATTGACCTTCTTGTCGTAGGCCTTCTTGATTTTCCTCTGATAAGCTTGCCCCCGACATATGGCATCCAACCGTTTCTCTTCTATTAGGTTCAACTGATCATACCGGTTTTGGACCCATTCGGCTTCTGTTAATTTGGCTTCCATGACAACTCACAGAGAGGGTATTTCGACCTCTACTGGTAGTACGGCCTCTATTCCGTATACGAGGGAGAATGGGGTAGCCCCTGTGGAGGTCCGTACCGACGTTCGATAGCCATGTAGGGCAAAGGGAAGCATTTCATGCCAATCTTTATAGGTGACAACCATTTTCTGAATGATTTTCTTGATATTTTTATTGGTTGCCTCTACTGCACCGTTCATCTTTGGTCGGTACGGAGAGGAATTGTGATGCTGGATTTTGAAATCTCGGCATAATTCCTCCATCATCTTGTTGTTGAGATTGGT
Source organism: Sphenostylis stenocarpa (assembly GCA_963425845.1). Classification (NCBI taxonomy): domain Eukaryota; kingdom Viridiplantae; phylum Streptophyta; class Magnoliopsida; order Fabales; family Fabaceae; genus Sphenostylis; species Sphenostylis stenocarpa. The sequence continues at coordinate 75,237,178 of OY731403.1, forward strand.
CCCGTTATCAGTAATGAGCCTGTGAGGGATGTCGTACCGACATATGATGTTTTTCTTGATGAAGGTGGTCACCACTTTCCGGGTTACATGTGCATACGATGCTGCCTCAACCCACTTGGTGAAATAGTCGATTGCTACCAATATGAAGCGATGGCCGTTAGACGCTTTGGGTTCAATGGGTCCGATGATGTCCATGCCCCACATGGAAAATGGCCATGGTGTAGCCAGGTTACTGAGAGGCGCGGGTGGTACATGAATGTTATCGGCATATACTTGGCACTTGTGACATTTCTTGGCATATTGATGGCAATCGGCTTCCATTGTGGACCAATAGTACCCTGCCCTGAGGATTTTCTTGGTCATGACATGCCCGGGTGCGTGGGTTCTGAAAGTCCCTTTGTGGATTTCTTTTATCAATGTTTGGGCTTCTTCTTGGTCCACACACCTTAAGAGAGTAGAGTCGAGGCTCTTTTTGTAGAGGGTTCCTTCAATCAACGTGAACCCTATAGCCCTTTTGCGAATGGTTCGTTTATCATTGTCACTGATTCCCTCGGGGTACTCGCCCTTCATGAGGTACCGCTTGATGTCATGGTACCAGGGGTTTTGATCGCACTCGTCATTTACTGCCATGCAGAAAGCTTGCTTATCATGCAGTTTGACTTGAATGATTGGCATCTCATGTTCCTGGTCCAGGGCAAACATGGATGATAGTGTGGCGAGGGCGTCAACAATTTGGTTGTCTTCCCGAGGGATGTACTGAAAAGTAACGCTTTTCATTCTTGAGACCAGCTCGTGGATGTACTCTAGATATGGGATCAATTTTGAGTTTCGGGTTTCCCATTCACCCTTATGTTGGTAAATGACAAGGGATGAATCACCGAATACTTTGAGTTTGGTGACCCCATGATCTAAAGCTGCTCGAATTCCCAGCGCACATGCTTCGTATTCGGCCATGTTGTTGGTGCAATCGAAATTAAGCCTGGCCGTTACAGGAATGTGTTTCCTTTCAAGGGATATCAAAATAGCTCCTACCCCGTGTCCAAGCATGTTGGAAGCCCCATCGAAGAACATAGTCCACATCTCTTCTTTGGTCTCTTCGTGTTCAATGTGCATGATATGCTCATCGAGAAAGTCATCCTGTAGAGATTGGTATTCGTCTGTGGACCCATGGGCTAGATAATCCGCTAGGGGACTTCCTTTAATAGCTTTCTGGGTGACATGGATGATGTCGAATTCTGAGAGGAGCACTTGCCACCTAGCTATTCTTCCAGTTAAAATGGGCTTCTCGAAGAGGTATTTGATTGGATCCATTTTGGAGACCAACCATGTCGTATGTCGAGCCATGTACTGTCTGAGACGTTGAGTGACCCATACCAATGCGCAGCAAGTTTTTTCGAATGGTGTATAACGGGTTTCGTAGTCCGAGAATTTTTTACTGAGATAATAAATGGCCCGTTCCTTTTTTCCGGTTTCATCATGTTGGCCGAGTACACATCCCATTGACTCTTCGAGAACTGACAAATATAGGATCAGAGGTCTTCCTTCAACGGGTGGCACCAATACTGGTGGATTGGTTAAACAAGCTTTGATTTTATCAAACGCTTGTTGGCATTCTTCGTTCCACACCGTTGGCTGATTCTTGCGCAACAGTTTGAAGATGGGTATACATTTATCCGTTAACTGTGCGATGAAGCGGGCGATGTAGTTGATTCGGCCTAGAAAGCCTCTAACCTCTTTTTCCGTTTTTGGTGGAGGCATTTCCAAAATTGCCTTTGTTTTGTCGGGGTCCACCTCGATTCCTCTTTCACTGACAATGAACCCTAAGAGTTTTCCTGATCGTACCCCGAAAGTACATTTTGCCGGGTTTAGCTTAAGTTGATACTTCCGAAGCCGATCGAAAAGTTTTCGGAGATATTGTATGTGGTCCATTTCATTTCTGGACTTGGCTATCATGTCGTCCACGTATACTTCTATTTCCTTGTGGATCATGTCATGAAATAGTGTGACCATAGCCCTTTGATAGGTTGCCCCCGCGTTCTTGAGTCCGAATGGCATTACTCGGTAGCAGAAGGTGCCCCACGGTGTAATGAAGGAGGTTTTCTCTCTATCCTCAATAGCCAGTTTGATTTGGTTGTACCCTGCATACCCGTCCATGAAGGAGTACAACGTGTTGGTAGCGGTATGGTCTACCAGTGTATCTATGTGTGGTAGGGGAAAGTCGTCCTTTGGACTTGCTCGATTGAGGTCTCTATAATCCACGCAGACCCTGACCTTCCCGGTCTTTTTGATGACGGGTACTATGTTGGCCAACCATTCTGGGTATTTGGAAACTACCAGAAAATTGGCATCCAACTGCCTTTGTACCTCCTCCTTTATCATTAAGGACCAGTCGGGTTTAATTCTCCTGTGCTTTTGCTTTATAGGTCGGAACCCCTCTTTCAGTGGCAGTCTGTGTTCCACTATGCTCGTGTCAAGCCCAGGCATGTCATGATATGACCAAGCGAATACATCTATATATTCTTTCAGAAGCAGTATTAACCCTTTTCTCATGCTGCTTTCCATTTGGGTGCCGACGTTCACCTTTTTCTCCTCATCCTCTTTCCCCAAATTGACAGTTTCTATTTCCTCCTGATGCGGTTGTATGATGCGTGTTTCCTTTTCCAGCATTCTTTGCATGTCCGGAGAAATGGTCTCCTGTTCACTGTTGGACTCAATCCATTCGTCTTCCGTTTCCGGGGTCCATGGAGATTCATCCATCACAGACATGATGTGTTTTAGGTTCTGTTTTTAGTCATAGATTTTATTATTCAATTTATTTTTGAAAGAATAATAAATAGAAGAGGGAAAAGAATGAATATGACAAAACGCCTCGTATATTAATGAAAAATGAGAATGTATGTACAAGCCCTTTTTAATCAAAATTCCTGCGACCACGGGCGGGGACCACAGGAGATATAGAGAAAAGCCTAAAAAAGAAAAGACCCTAGGGCTGATCCTCCCAATCCTCCCTCTCTGTTACTCTTGCTTTGATAGAGGCTTGTCATCCGTGCTGGAAGCAGAAGCGTCAAAAGTAATCCACCCGGCGTCGATTAGTTCTTGAACCCGATACTTAAGGGTCAAGCAATTCTCTATAGAGTGACCGGGTGAGCCCGAATGGTAAGCGCATTTTTCGTTTGGCTTATACCATTCGGGGTAGGGAGGCTCCAACTGTTTCTTGGGAGGGATGCAGGTCAGGAGCTTAGCCTCCAGCAGTTGAGGTAGCAGCAATCCGTAGGTAGTGGAGATTGGAGTGAACTTCCTTTCTTTCCTGCGGGATTGCCTGGGCGTTGGCGGGGTAGAGGAAGGAGTGGCAAAATTGATCGCGTGTACAGATTCATCCTTCCTCTTGCCAGCAGGTTTCCTGAAGGAGGCACCAGCTTGGGAAGATTGTGCTATCTTCCCGCTCCTTAGTCCTTGCTCCACCCTTTCGCCCACAGTGACTATGTCTGAGAAGAGGTTGGAGGTACTGGCTATTGCCTTGTCGTAGTACACTCCTGTCAGTGAGTCGATAAACATAGCCACTGTCTCCTTGTCCGTCAAAGGAGGCTCTATTTGGGCTGCCATTTCCCTCCACCTCTGGGCGTATGCTTTAAATGGCTCGTCGTTCCTTTTGCTCAGAGTTCTAAGATCTGACCTGTCAGGTCTCAGATCGATGTTGTATCGGTAACGACGAAGAAAAGCGTCAGCCAACTATTTCCAGTTCTGGACCTGCCCTCTCTCTAACTGCATATACCAGTTAAGCGCTATGTCCGCCAAGCTCTCCTGGAAGCAGTGGATCAGGAGTTTCTCATTGTCAGCATGGGCGGCCATCTTACGACAATACATCGTAAGATGGTTCTTAGGGCAGGTCATCCCGGCGTACTTAGGGAAGTCCGAGATTTTGAATTTGGGAGGGAAACGGATGTCCTTTACGAGGCACATATCAGCCACCTCCTTGACGTCGAAGTTATGCCCTTCGACCGCCTTCAGCCTCTCCTCTAGGGCGGAGAGTTGTTGTTTAGATACTTCTGGGGTAAGGACGCGTGCAGTCTTGGCGTCCTTATCGCCAAAAAGGTATTCCTCCTCCTCCTCTTCATGAGGAGGGATATGTTCAGCTTGGTCTTCGCCCTTGTTCTGCCCCTGGCGTATGACCTCCATTAGTTAGGCCATCTGTTCGCGGAGGATGTTAACCTCTGCAGTAAGCTTGCGGTTTTGCTCTTCCAAATTTTCCATTTCCTTAACCTTTTGTGCACGAGTATGAGTGGGGAGAGGACCAGCCACTTTCTAGAATGCCCGAAAAAGTTTTATTAATGCATGTTGAGTGCTTAGACTAACATGAATATGCTCATGCATGAGAGATTCTGTTTAACTGATGCTGAATGCGCTATCACTTTTTATTTTCTCTCTTGGTTTTTCTTTACTCATGGTATGATGTAATATGAATGATTTGACTTTGTCAGAAGTTATTTATTTTCGATGTTTTTGTATTTTTATTTGTTTATTTTATAGCCTTTTATCTCTTCTGTCGGAACTGCGTGGCTACTTAGCTTACAAAGAACCTGAAACCAGGCTAGCTAAAAGGCAGACTGTCCGAGATAAAATATGGCTTTATGTGAAAGAATAGTTAGCGTCCCTTATCTCTTCTGTCGGAACTGCGTGGCTACTTAGCTTACAAAGAACCTGAAACCAGGCTAGCTAAAAGGCAGACTGTCCGAGATAAGGGTGTTTATTTGTAAAATATTTTTGTGATTTTGTTCTGTTGTTTGTTTATGCTATGCAACATACAAATGCAACAATCATATGCACACACAATTCAATCATCCCCGAACAGGCGAGATTTCGTTTTTATCACGAGGTAGGGTTTTCCTGCAGAAAAGTGCATTGGACAGGGTAGGTTCTAACTGTTCTCACCAGGCTAAGGCCCCCAAGGTGCCCCCATTATAAGGTCCCCACTCTCCAGCCGTCCAACCATGCTCAGCACTAAGGCCAGAGTCGGTCTTGTTGCCAAAAGAGGAAGGTTATCACCTTGAGTGGTGGTTTCCGATCACACTGGTGGGCACAAGGCCCTAACTGCAGCGAACTGTACCTGCCACCTACTCCCTATGGTTTTCTCACTTGCCCCCGGTATAGACGGAATTGTAGTGTGCAAGGGTTTTGTGTGCAATTTATATTTCAATCAATTGCGTAAGTATAAACAAGCAACAGTTATTTGAAAGCCAAACAATAAAGCATGTTATAATACAAGGTAGGGTAAAAGTGCTATTTTCTTGGTTTAATTATTTTTAAGCCAGCCCATCACTAAATGGGATCAACTCTCTAGGCTTCCCCAGTGGAGTCGCCATCTGTCGCCGCCTCCCCAAAAAAAGGGGGCGCGGTTGGAGCGACGCGATGGTTATTTCGACTCTTCTTTGATTTTCGCGTTTTTTTATTGGTGGTTACAACGCCTTTAGGTTGTCCGATAACCAGGCTAACCTAGGGGCGAGGTTTTCGAAAATATCCCTGGATTGTCTAATAACCAGGCTAATCCAGGGACTTATTTAATTTGGGTTCTATGGAGTCGCCACCGATATTTTTACCATAAACATCGGAAAAGGGGTTTAAAAAGGCGTTGGTTTTCGAAAACCAACTTTGGTCATTAGAACCAGAGTTGGGTAAGGGAGTTAGTTACGTGTAAAGGAAGTGTTAGTTCCTTTACGACGCCCCTTTCGGGTTCCCTATGATAGGCCGGCTAATTTAAGTAAATAATTAAACTGGAAAATAGCGCTTTTACCCTTTTATTATGCGGTATTTAGAGATTATGACTACATGGCCCTAGTATCTATTGCATATATTTAAATGACAGCGATAAAATTAGAAGGAGAGAGAATGTGCACCTACAAAGCAAGCTTTTTATATATTTCTAAAGAGAGGGTGCGTTTTGGCAACCCTTCACTCTACAACTCTCAGAAAACTCTGGAAATGCCTAGGAGGGATTCTAAAGAAGATTTAGAACACTCAGTTTATGCCTAGAGACACTCAGAAACTCCGAAAATGCCTCGGAGGGATTCTTAGAGAGAGAAAGTCTAGAGAGAAGGGAGAGCTATGTTGATTCTGTGTGTGGAAATGAGGGGGGGAGGACCCCTATTTATAGTTTTTCGCGCCTGACAGGTCGAGACCGCCGTTCTCGTCTGACAAGGTCGAGACCGCCGTCTGGAAAATCCAGACCGCCGTCTCGACCATGCAGGGGGTCGAGACCGTCGTCTGGAAAACCCAGACCGCCGTCTCGACCTATGCAGAAGTCGAGACCGCCGTCTGGAAAATCCAGACCGCCGTCTCGACTTTGCAGGTTTCGAGACCGCCGTCTGGAAAATCGAGACGGCGGTCTCGTCCTGGCGTTGAGACGAGACGGCGGTCTGGTCCTTCCAGACGGCGGTCTCGTCCCTTCAGGGCGAGAAACTTTATTTTCGGGCCAAAAAACCTTCCTATCTTGGTACGGGGGCCTAATAGTCTCTCCTAGTGGCTTGTTAGGCTTCGGCCGTCTTCAAATAGGAAGCTTTCTGACTTTATTTGGAGGCCGGGCAAGATTTGGGGTCTACAGGCACTAAGGCCATTACCACGGTCGGTCGTACATGCCATGAACTCCCTAAGATTTATCGCTCATGCCCCCGGGTATAGAGGGAGTATTGTGTGCAATGGATTGTATACAGTTTTTTATTTCTAACAATTGTGGAAAATAAGCATACATCAGTTATTAAAGTCATACAGATAAAACATGTTATACAAACAAACAAGGGTAAAAGCATAATTTTAAATATTTTATTTTTTGAATTAATATATCACTAAATGGGATCAACTCTCTAGGCTTCCCTAGTGGAGTCACCATCTGTCGTCGTCGTCCCTCGAACTTCTAAGGGAAGTGTCACCATCGTTAAAAGAGGCGGTCGAGTGACGCGATGGTTTCATTGACTCGCATTTTCTTAAAAGAAATGGTTCAACGCCTTTAGGTTGTCTGATAACCGCGTTGGACCTAAGGGCAAGGTTTTCGAAAAGGTTTGAGGAGTCGCCACCAATATTTTTACCAAAAACATTGGAAAAGGAAAAGAAGGCGATGGTTTTTAAAAATCAACTTTGGTCATTACAACCAGAGTTAGGTAAGGGAGTTAATTACGTGTGGGGAATGTATTAGCTTCCCCACGACGCCACTTTCGGGTTCTCTATGATGGACCATTTTTTATAAAGAAATAAGAACATTAACACTAGGCTTTTACCCTTATTTATTCATTACAGAAATTAAATTATTGACTACATGGCCCTTAATAGCTAATGCATAGAGATAGTAAAAAGTGATAAAATAAGGGATATGAGAGAACCTTCGAAGCATGCTTTTTATAAAATATTCTTCAAAAGGGCGCTTTTTGGCAAACCCCACGCTCTACAATGCAGCTCACTCTTCTATCGAAGCACTTTAGAACGCTTCCTAAGAACTCTAGAACTCTGGAAATGCTTCATAGGGGTTTTAGGAGAGTATTTTGAGAAGTATGCAGTTGGCAAAGTTGTAGAAGGTTGTGAAAATGAGGAGAAGGTCCCCCCCTTTTATAGAAATTCACACATGTCAGATCGGGACCTCCGTCTCGCCTGACAAGGTTGGGATCGCCGTCTTGACTTTCAAGACCGCCATCTCGCCTTTGTCAAATGGCGAGACGATCGTCTCGCCAAACGAGATGATGATATCGCCTTTGGCAAGTGGCGAGACGATCGAGCAAGATTTGGGGTCTACAGCTGCCCCCCCCCCCTTCACCTGACTAGCCGACTATTAGCTCAATATGCCAAAAAGATCGGCTGGAGGGTGAAGAAGTTGACCCTCTTGCCTGGTTGTCCTTCGGTTGCTTCCCTCGTCGTGGTAGCCGACCCTCTGGACACTAAGTGTGATCCTCTGGGATGCTCCTTTGATGCGGTAGCTGACCCCTTTGGTTGTAAAGTCTGGTTTAAGCCCCCTTTTGTAAGGATTGATGAGTATGCACCCCCATCTAGTTTGACGAGTATGAACCCTCGTCTGGTTGTTGTAACCTTGGGATGCTCCTTTGACACGGTAGCTGACCCATTGGTTGTAAAGTCTGGTTTAAGCCCCCTTTTGTAAGGCTTGATGAGTACGCACCCCTATCTGGTTTGATGAGTACGAACCCCCATCTGGTTGTGAAGTCCACTTTGTAGGACTGGTGTGACTTACTAATTTTGTTCATGCGCAAATCTTGTCTGTGTGCAGGTCTTTGTCTTCGGGACCTTCCTTGTCACGAAGTTGTGGTGGCGGTTTACTGCTCTGGCTCATGCGCCGTTCTTTGTGAGGAGTGTTTTTGCTTCATAATTTGTTTTTGACTTTTCTGATGAAGTCTTCCGGTGTGTCGCGAATTTGTTGGTCTTCCTCCAGCTGGTTGAGTGCTGGGGATTTGTTGATTTTGGTGATGCCTCTGAGCAGGCGGAAGTTTTGCTTGTTTGCCTTTTCTCTTTGATGGGAGAATAGTGGTTAATGCTTGGGAGTTTTATTCTGTTTTGAGTTGCCTGTTTGATGACGTCTTGTTCCTGTTTCCATGGAGGGAACTTTTTTGGGATGGTTTCTGTTTTCAAACGCAAACATGGAGCTAGCCTCCTTATATGCATGAATGCTTTTCGTTTTTTGTTATTTATCTGAAGCAATTTTTTTTTTCAATTTTGACAAAGTCATTTTGTGCAACTACTTGTGTGGATGCCTTAAATGCAATCTATTTTTATTTGATGAATCTAGAAAAGTGACTGACATTCTCCTGCTGGACTTTCATGATTATGCTAATGGGCTCTTCTTTTATTCATTTTCTTTTTATTAAGCCTTATCTTTTGCCTAGACCACCCTTTTGGGGTTTTCGATCTAGCAGGCTGCCCTAATTTTGCTTAGGATATCTTAACGGACTTTTTCCTTTTTATGAGTGCCTTAACTTTTGCCTAAACCGCCCTTTGCCAGTTTTTGATCTAGCACACTGCCCTAATTTTTGCCTAAGAATCTCCTAGCACGCATCATTCTTTTTATCTTTTTTTTTTCTTTTCTTATGCTTTCTTCTGCTGGTTCTTTATGCATGCTCATGTTTCATTAATACAGAGGCATTTTCATAATTTGGTTAAGAGAAAAGAAGTAAAAGACAATTTTATTGATATAAGCAAATGGTTTATTTTTATAGAGGGATTTACAAAGGAATTTAGAAGCATGGCTGCCCAAGGTTGGCTACATTGTATAAGCTATAACAATCATGTCCCTAACATCTGCCTCTCTGTTTCTCCTAGTCGCTTCCGTTGAGATGCTCGAGCCCGGAGTGAAGACTTATGCAAAGGTTGCTTGCTTCTGGAAGGACACTACCTTAGTCTCCTTGCGATTTTCGGCTAAGGTAATCATTACTCTTTTTGTTGTTTTTTTTGGAACAACCTCTAAATTTTTCCTAGGACGTGTCCTAGCAAGGAATATGAACCCTATATTTTGCCCAGGACGCTCTTTGCGAGTTTTTGTCCTGACGGGTCATGAGCAATGTCTTCAAGCGTAATACTTCTTTACCGCGTCTGAGTTGACCGGGTACTGAAGCTCTTCTCCATCCATGTTAGTGAGGATAAGGGCTCCTCTAGAGAAAGCTCACTTGACCACAAAGGGTCCTTCGTAGTTTGCTGCCCATTTTCCAAGTTTGTCCTTTTGGGCAGGAAGCAGTTTCTTTATTACTAAATCCCATTCTTGAAAAGTGCGGGGATTTATCTTCTCATCATAGGCCTTCTTGATCTTCTTTTGATAGGCCTACCCATGACATATGGTGTCCAGTCATTTTTCTTCGATCAAATTTAGCTGGTCGTACCGATTCTGGACCCATTCTGCTTTGGTTAACTTTGCTTCCATTATGACTCTTAGGGAGGGTATTTCGACTTCCACTGGCAATATAGCCTCCATGTTGTATATGAGGGAGAACGGAGTGGCTCCGGTGGAGGTCCATATGGAAGTCTGATATCCGTGTAGGGTGAAAGGCAACATTTCATGCCAATCCTTTTATGTTATCACCATCTTTTGGGTGATCTTTTTGATGTTTTTGTTCGCTGCCTCCATTGCACCGTTCATTTTGGGTTGGTATGGAGAGGAATTGTGATGTTGAATCTTGAAATCTTAGCATAACTCTTCCATCATCTTGTTGTTCAGATTGATCCCATTATCAGTAATGAGCGAATGAGGGATACCATATCGACATTAGAATATTCCTCTTGATGAAGGTGGTTACCATTAGAATATGTCTCTACCCATTTAGTAAAATAGTCAATGGCCACCAAAATAAACTGGTGACCATTAGATGCTTTGGGCTCGATGGGTCCGATGACGTCCATGTCCCACATGGAGAAGGGCCATGGTGTAACCAAGATGTTGAGAGGTGCAGGCGGGACGTGAACATTATCGGTGTAGATTTGGAACTTGCAGCATCGCTTAGCATATTGGCGATAGTCGCCTTCCATTGTCGACCAGAAATACCCTGCCCTTAAGATCTTCTTTACCATGACATGCCCTGGCGTGTGGGTCCCGAAAGCTCCTTTATGAATCTCTTTTATCAGAGTTTGAGCCTGCTCGTGATCCACACCCCTGAATAAAGTGAAGTCGAAATTCTTTTCATAAAGGGTTTCTCCAATTAATGCAAACCCTGTGGCCCTCTTTCGGATGGTCCTTTTGCCATTATCACTAATTCCTTCGGGATATTCACCCTTCGTGAGGTATCGCTTAATGTCGTGATACCAAGGGTTTTTGTCTTGCTCATTATTTAATGTCATGCAAAAAGCTTGTTTGTCATGCAACTTGATTTGAATAGTCGGCATCTCATGCTCTTGGTCTAAAGAGAACATATATGATAAAGTAGTGAGGGCGTCTACGAATTAATTGTCTTCTCGAGGGATATACTCGAAAGTGACACTTTCCAGCCTCAAAATCAAGTCGCGAATGTGCTCTAGATATGGGATTAATTTGGAATTTCGAGTTTCCCATTCACCCTTGAGTTGATAGATAACAAGGGATGAATCACCGAAAACTCTGAGTTTGGTCGCCCCATGATCTAGAGCTTCTTGGATTCCCAATGCACAGGCTTCGTATTCAGCCATATTATTTGTACAGTCAAAGTTTAACCTGGGTGTAACCGGGATGTATTTCTTTTCTGGGGATATCAAGATGGCTCTGATCCCGTGTCCAAGCATGTTCGAGGCTCCATCGAAAAATATAGTCCATACATCTTCTTTGGTCTCTTCGTGTTCAATGTGCATGATATGTTCGTCAGGAAAGTTCTCTTGTAGGGATTGGTACTCGTTTGTCGATCCATGTGCTAGGTAGTCCGCTAGGGGACTACCTTTGATAGCTTTCTGGGTGACATGAATCATATCGAATTTTGAGAGGAGTACTTGCCACCTAGCTATTCTTCCAGTCAAGATGGGTTTTTCGAAGAGGTACTTGCTTGGGTCCATTTTGGAGACCAACCATGTTGTATGTCGAGCAATGTACTGTCAGAGATGTTGAGTTGTCCACACCAATGCACAATATGTTTTTTTGAATGGTGTATAGCGGGTCTCATAGTCTAGAAATTTTTTGTTGAGATAATATATGGCTCGCTCCTTTTTTCCTGTTTCATCTTGTTGACCAAGCACACATCCCATGGATTCTTCTAGTACCGATAATTATAAAATTAGAGGTTTCCCTTTGATGGGTGGCACCAATATCAGTGGATTGGTCAAGCACATATTGATCTTGTCGAATGCTTGTTGACATTCCTCGTTCCACACCGTTGGTTGATACTTACACAACAGCTTGAAGATGGGTATACATTTCTCCGTCAACTATGCAATGAATCTGGCAATATAGTTTATTCGGCCCAGAAATCCTCTGACCTCATTTTCTGTTTTTGGTGGGGGCATTTCTAGAATCGCCTTTGTTTTATCGGGGTTTACCTCCATTCCCCTTTGACTAACGATGAACCCCAGAAGTTTGCCTGACCATACTCCAAAAGTACACTTTGTTGGATTTAGTTTCAGTTGATACTTTCGAAGTTGATCGAACAACTTTTTGAGATTTTTAATATGGTCCACTTCGTTTCTGGACTTGGCGATCATATCATCCACTTATACTTCTATCTCTTTATGGATCATGTCGTGGAATAATGTTACCATAACCCTTTGATAAGTAGCTCCTGCATTTTTGAGTCCAAAAGGCATCACCCTGTAGCAAAATGTTCCCCATGGCGTGATGAAGGAGGTCTTTTCTCTATCTTCGACAGCCAACTAGATTTGATTATACCCTGTATATGCTTCCATGAAAGAATAGAGTGTGTTCGTAGTGGTGTGATCCATTAACGTGTCAATGTGTGGTAAAGGGAAAATGTCTTTTGGACTTGCCAGATTTAGGTCCTGTAGACCCCAAATCTTGCCCGGCCTCAAAATAAAGAGCAGAAGACTTCCGTTTGAAGATGGGCAAGGCCTAAAAGGTCCCTAGGAAAGATCAATAAGCCCCATTTTAGAATAGGAAGGATTTTTGTACAGGAAAAATAAGAAATTCCACCTAAAGCGCGAGATCGCCGTCATGTTTGGCGAGACGGTAGTCTCGACCTTGTCAAGCGAGACGATGGTCCCGACCTGACAGGCACGAATTTCTATAAAAGGGGGCGACCTCATCCTTCAGACACCACAAAACTACTTTCCCTTATGCAATATCTCCAAATTCTTCTCCTAGGATCCCTCCGAAACATTTTCGGAGTTTCTTAGTATTCTAAGTAAGCATCTTCTAGTGTTGCAAGAAAGAGCAATCATCACTGTAGAGCACGGAGGTTGCCAAAAAGCACCTTTACCAAGAATATTAATACAAAGCTTGCTTTGAAGGTTCCTACACTTTCTAACTTCTTTTACCGCTTTCTTATTACATTTATCTATGCATTAGCTAATAGGGTCATGTGTTAGAAAAGGAGGCTGAGATCAAGAGTGGGGGTGAATTGATCTTTGAAATATTTTCGCAAATTACAGATTATCTATTTCAAAGATTAAGATTTCTGATCAATTCTTGAATCAAACAAAGTAAACAATCAAAGTAAAGGCAGTGGCAGAATTAAAGAGAGAAAGGTTTAGAAAGATACAACTAAGATTTATACTGGTTCACCCAATCCCAGGGCTACGTCCAGTTTCTAGCCAAATTCCAAATGGGTTCCACTAGATTGAATGTTTTACAGATTACAATTCGAATCACACACCCAATCTACCACAAGAACCAAAATTCCAGTCCTTGCACCTAAACCTTCACCAAGAACCAACTTCCAGTTCTTGACCAACCCTGCAGCCAAATTCTAGCCACAGAAACCAGTGCCCACAATTCCAGGCACCCACAATATAGTAAAGAAAAGTAAAGAATCAAAGAGAAGAAACTAGAACGCTCAAACCAGGTTTATGCAGCTCTGCAGAATGAGTTTCTTCACAAAAAGAATGCAAAATTTGCCTCAAGAAAGAGCTACAAAAAACTTCACTAAATGTGCGCGAATCTTTCTTGAAAGTAGCACTTATGATTGCTTGATTGATTGCTAAAAGATGTGATCTAAAATATTTAAGCAATTCTATTTATATAGAAGATTTTCCAAACTGTTGGTTTAATTAATCTGTTATAAAATAATCTTTTAATATGTTAAAAGTCTTGTTTTAATCTAATAAAAATTCTTTTAATCTGTTAAAAAGTTCTTGATCATTTTCCAGATTTGTTTTAACTGATACAACAACGTTTATATCAATTAAAACACTTTGTAAAAAATCCTTCAAATTGTTTTAATCGATTATTTCACCTTTTAATCGATTAAAATACTGCCAAAAGTTTTCATAAAACTTTCTAAGTGATTTTAACTGATAACAATCTATTTTAATCGATTAAAATACTTTGGAAAAAATCCTCTTAGTTATTTTAATATATTGAAATGCATTTTAATCGATTAGAATTCTACCAAAAGATTTCATAAAAATTTGTAAGTTATTTTAACTGATAACATACTTGTTTTAATCGATTAAAACATTCTGGAAAAATCTCTTAGTTGTTTTAATCGATTATTTCGCATTTGTATCAATTAAAATACTAACAGAACATCTTTCAAAATACTTCAAGTTGTTTTAATCGATTATTTCTAAGTGACCTTTGACTACAATAAAATAGCCTTTGACTTCATTTTGACTTCATCAAATCAACAAGATCTTCGTTTAAATGATTCAATAAGATATTCATCACTTTCACCATGTAGTAAACACTTTAAATTTCGTAAATGAATAAATAAGGGTAAAAGCGTAATTTTAGAGTTCTTTATTTATAAAATAGACGGTCCATCATAGAGAACCCAGAAGGGGCGTCGTAGGAAAGCTAATACCTTCCTTACACATAACTAACTCCCTTACCCAACTCTGGTTATAATGGCTAAAGTTGGTTTTTCTAAACCAACGCCTTCTTTTTCTTCCTTTTTCAATGTTTCTGGATAAAATATTGGTGGCGACTCCAAAACCCTTTTCGAAAATCTCGCCTTTAGGTCCAGCCCGGTTATCGAACAACCTAAAGGCGTTGTAACATGACTTTTAAAAACGCGAGTTAAAGCAAAACCATCGCATCGCTTCCACCACCTCTTTTGATGGCGGTGACAGATGACGACTCCACTAGGGAAGCTAGAGAGTTGATCCCATTTAGTGATGGGCCAATTTGATAAATAAAAGACTTAAAAATTTTGCTTTTACCCTACCTTGTGTTTATAACATGCTTTGTTTACTTGGATTTAATAACTGTTGTTTGTTTCTTTTATGCAATTGTTTGAAATACAAAATGTACACAAACCCTTGCACACAACAATTTCCCCTATACCCGGGGGAAAGTGGGAAATCCATAGGGAGTGGGTGGGAGGTACGATTTTCCGTAGTGAGGGCCATGAGCCCACCGGTATGGTTGGAAACCACCACTCAAGGTGATAACCTTCCTCTTTTGGCATAAAGACTAACTAAGGCCTTAGTGCCATGCATGGTCGGAAGGCTGGAGAGTGGGGACCCTATAATGGGGGCACCTTGGGGGCCTGACCTTGGTGAGGAAAATTAGAACTACCTTGAATATGCACTCTTCTGCAAGAAAACCCTACCTCGTAATTAAAAACGTCGTCCTACTTTTACGTATGAGTGAATTGTGTGTGCATTTGTTTGTTGCATTTGATTGTTGCATAGCATAAACATACAATGAAAAAATACAAATAATAAAAAAAAATCTCAAAAATCTTTTCACAATAAACACTCTTATCTCGAACAGTCTACCTTTTAGCTAGCTTGGTTTCAGGTTCTTTGTAAGTTAAGTAACCACGTAGTCCGACAGAAGAGATAAGGGACACTAAAACTATTCTTTCGCAATAAACCATTTTTATCTCGGACAGTCTGCCTTTTAGCTAGCCTGGTTTCAGGTTCTTTGTAAGCTAAGTAGTCATGCAGTCAGACAGAAGAGATAAAAAATTATAAATAAATCAAATAAATCAATAAAAAAATAATGAATTTGAATAAAAGAATTTTGACAAAGTCGTATCATTCATATTGCATCATTTCATAAGCAGAAAAACAAAGAGAGAAAATAAATGCATAAGGAAAGTATGCATACACATCTTAATAAATGTCTCAAAAAATGGGTCTTAGGAGCATTTTTTGGGAAAATTGTTAGGCCAAATCCCCTATAGGCATTTGTCTACTGCTCTTCACTCTTTCCTCTTCGTTTTGATATGTTGTGCATCCAAATCTGACGTCTCAGTCAAAAGTTATCTTACTTTGAACATTTGTCGTCTCTTTTATCATAAAAGATCCTTTTGTACTAGTGCATGCATAAACACATTCATCTTAGGGGCACTAGATATCCTTACGACAAAGGCAAAAGAGAACCAAGTATATTTGTAACCTTTCGCAAGGAATGGACAAGTGTGCTAAGGTATATGGTGACCTTCGTTATGCTTGTCAAATCAATGACGAGGAAGTAACCATTATACCAAGGTGGGTATGGTGTTACATGAAGCGTAAGCTTTAAGAATATACCAAAGTCATTGGCTTAAGGTATAAATCATAATAATCAATCATTTCAAAATAGAAAACATTCTTAAATTCATATGCATTCCAGAAAGTAGCTGGTATTCTTCATACCCTCACCTGCATACAGAAAAAAGTAAAATTCTAAACAATATCATACATCATGTTAGAAAATAAAACATGATAATGTTTAGGAAAAAACAAACATATGCATGCATACATCCACCAAACTTCATCCTCATAACATGCATCTAGTAATAGGCAGTTGCAGAAAGTGGACATTCCTCAATACCGGTAAAGAGGATAGAGCATTTACATGCCATGCACGGGAAGTCAAAAGAGAAAATACAAATTCTAACCCGCTTATGGGTTCCTTTAGGCTTCTCCACTTTTTAAAAAAATGTACTTTGAAACATTGCATTGAGGAATGTACACTGTCTAGATAAAATAAATAAAGTTGTTTGTTTTCATCACCTCTTAAACCGTCTATTACATTCATAAATTGCATTAATTCATTCTCACTTTAATAATAATAAGATAATAAAAAGAAAGGATTAATTGATGTGCTTCCCATGAATCGGAATAAGATGAAGACCAAACCTTTCGTCGTCAAGTTCTCCCCTGTAGACCCCTAATTTTGCCCGGCCTCTCAAAATAAAAGCTAGAAGAACTTTCGCCCGAAGATGGAGTTCATCCGGCTTCCCAAAACCGAGGAAACCTCCTGCAACCAACACAGAGATCGCTCGTCTGCACGATAAAGGACAAAGGAGACTTCCTATACAGAGATAAAGCTCGCCCGACATTTCAAATGAAGGCCAAGAAGACTTCCTACACGAAGATAAAGCTTCAACGGACATATATCGGCACCAATCCATGTCCAAAAATGGCAAGGAAAGCTTCCCGGGGGTCCCAAAACGCAAGAGTAGGCCAAAACAGGTCGAGACCACCGTCCCAGGGTTGGGACGGGCGTCCCAACTGAAATTAAGCAAGTGGGACGCGCGTCCCAAATGTGGGACGACCGTCCCAAACGTCAGGGGGTCTCAGCCTTTGTAAAATTGCATTTGGGACGGCCGTCCCAACCCAGACTGGCCGTCCCAGATTGGCACAATGCAGAAAACGCGTTTGGGACGACCGTCCCAACCCAGACGGCCGTCCCAAAGTTCCAGTCAGAGAAAAAACTATAAATAGGAGGTTCATTTGTCATTCTCCACACACCAGACAACTCAGAAGACTTGTCTACTTCTCTCCCTCTCTCGAATGATCTTTCTGATTGCCTTTAAAAGGTAACAATCAGTTAAGGAATTTGTATTCCGAGCATTCGATTCTTCTAGAAAATTTAGTCGAGTCGAGTCACGTAATCGAGAGGAGAGTCATTGTAGAGCGAGGGACTGCCGAAAAGCGTCCTTATTGTAACAGAGTTGATATATAAAGCTTGCTACGGAGGTTCTTCTCAAATCTCTTCTCCTTTACTGCTTTATTTATTGCTTCATAAAATGTAAATAAAATCATGTAGATAGCCATATTTACTGTACGAATAAAATAAGGGTAACTGCGTAATTTCTCATAATCTTCACTTAATCAATTAATCCGTCATAGGGAACCCGAAAGGGGCGTTGTGGGGTGCTAATACCTTCCCCACACGTAACTAACTCCCTTACCCGACTCTGGTTATAATGGCCAAGTTGGTTTTTATTAAAATCAATGCCTTTTTCTCCTTTTCCAATGTTTATGGTCAAAACATTGGTGGCGACTCCAAAAGAACACTTTTCGAAAACCTTGCTTCTATTAGAGGATAGTTCAGTGTTGAGCACCTCGGAAGCGATGAACATGTTTTAAACAAAAACACGAGTCTCAACCATCTTTTCGCGACCGCTCGCATAAACGTTCGAGACGTCCTCAGGACGTCGGAACGGACGACGGCGACAGATGGCGACTCCACTGGGGAAGTCCGAGAGTTGATCCCATTTAGTGACGGATAAATTCAAACTAAGCAAAGATTTGAAATTACGCCTTTACCCTTCTGTATGTTTTTATTGTATGGCTTTAAATAAGCTGGCTGTATGATTATTTACGCAATTGTTTGAAATATAAATTGCACACAAAAACCCTTGCACACAATAGTCCCTCTATACCCGGGGCAAGAGTGAATACCTATAGGGAGTGGGTGGCGAGATACGATCGGTTAGTTGGCACACGGGGCTACTACCGTTGTCGGAAAACCACCAACTCAAGGTGATAACTCTCTTCTTTTGGTCTAAGGGTGTCGCCACGGAGTTCCGTGCATGACCCGAGGACTGAGAGATTGAGAGGTCCCTATAATGGGGGCACCTTGGGGACCTTTGGCCTGGTGAGAACAGTTAGAACCACCTAAACCAAGCACGTTTCTGCAGGAAAACCCTACCTCGTGATTGAATAAGCATGGCTCTGCTCGCGGATGTATGAATTGTGTGTGCATTTGTTTGCTGCATTTGTATTGATGCATTAGCATAGGGTAATCATACAACAGACAAAAAATGAAAAAAAACCCTAAAAATCATAAAAAGCAAAAAGATAAAAGACCTTTATCTCGGACAGTCTTCAGTTAAGCTAGCCTGGTTTCAGGTTCTTTGTAAGCTAAGTAGCCACGTTGACCGACAGAAGAGATAAATGGTCATAAAAAATATCAAAACAAATTAAAGTCATAAAATTACCTTTGTTACAAAATAAAAATTATTAGCAAAAGTCTTATAATTCATATCACCTTTTCTTCATAAAAATAAAAAGAGAAGAAAATAGGACTCTCTTCATTGAAATCCATAAACATTCATATAGACAAGTTTTTCTTTCAAGAAAAACCAAGTACTATCATGCATCATATTAGGAATAAAACATGATAATACTTAGAAAAATAAACACTTGCATACATGCATTTACAAAAAAACCCATCCTCATATCATGCATTTTTCACTTCTGCTAGATAATGGAGGGATCTGGTAGTAGACAATTAAAGAAAGTGGAGATCCTTCTATGTCGTGTGGAGAAGTTAAGGCAGTTGTGTACATATATGCCGCCGGAGGACTGTGCTAGTTTTGAGAAATCTTATGGAAGAATTCTTGACCTCCTAAAGATCAGCATCGATCCAATATTTGTTAGAGCATTGGTCCACTTTTGGAGTCCCAATCTGCACTGCTTTGAGTTTTCGCAGTTTGACCTGGTACCAACCTTAGAGGAATACGAACTCATGGTTAGATGGCCTCGGTCGGTTGGGGTTTATGTACGCTCGGGAGAATATACGGCCGTGAGCAAGGTTGCTATTATCATACGGCTGCCCTCTCATCAATCCGCCTTACGGGGAAAGGGAATGTCAGAGGTTGGAAAATATACGTAATAGAAGACCACTGACCTCTTTAGGCTGAAAAGAAATATTGGTCTACATTCAACAAAACTCTAGCATTGGCAATGTTCGGAATCATATTATTCCCATTTCATGCGAATATTGCGGATCATGCTTCGCGATGGATGCATTCTTTGCACGGGATGTGTATTCAAAAAGTCCTATACCCGCAATCCTTGTTGATACCACACTTTACGTAGAATTTTGCCGACGGAAACAGGGAAAAACACTCGAGATGTTGTACTTCACTGCTATATGTATGGGGTGTTACTCACTTTTACGCCTCAAGCCACATGGGTGTATTTCACGACCCTTTAAGAAGTTTCTCAAAAATCCCTCTTCAACATCATCAAGCTTTAGAGTGGAGAGCCGAGTTAGAAAAGCTGGAACATAGAGCATGTATCTTGGGTTTGCCCTTGGTTCAGACCTGGTTATATTACGGTACGATGCGGAGATTACACGAGCATACCACTTCTAGGTCTCGAGAGGTTGTATAGCCTACTCTCCTAAAATGGCTATGAGACAACTTATGAGAACTCGAGGCTGCGCCAACCCAAGAAGAGCTCAGAGGGCTGAGTCTATGCCACTATTCCCATAGCTTTGAAGAAGTATCTGCTGTCCGGAAAGCATGGGAAAGACCAGTCTATATGGGAGATAAAGAACTTGGAAAGGTTCAGGTATCTACATTCCATGAATATGAAGAATGGAGGAAAAATAGAGGGATACCCCAACCATCTACTGCCTTCACTACAACGTTAGCAAATGAAGAGCTACAAGCTGCGAGTCAATGCCTTGAACAAGAGGGTTGAAGTCATGGAAGCTCAGTGAGGGCTTTTGAAGAAAAAGAGCAAGAATCGGCCCTTATAATAGATGGTCTAAAAAGGCAATGCAAAAAGAAGGACCACGAAATAGAGCGTCTTAAAGATGATTGTGCTGACTATCAGGAAGAGACTAAACAAGCATTGAAGATGCCAAGGCTCGAGCAAGATAGTCTATTCCGGGACATGAATGACGAAATAACACATCTTGAGAGCACGCTTGCAGAACAGGCAAGAACGATCAAGTTAATACAAGATGACCTAGCAAATACTCGGTCAGAAGCACAGAAGTGGTGGGAAACCGCTGAGAAATACAGAGTAGACTTAGAGGAGCTACATGAGAAAGAAAAAGATGGATTAGCTCAGTATGGTCAACTACTTTGTGAAAAGGACCAAATAATAGAGAGGTCTGATCAGCAGCAAGCCTTGATCGTTCATCAAGAAGAGAAGATAAAAGAGGCTCGTCGATATAGTGAAGACATGAGCCGAGCGGTATCTGAGCAAATCAAGACGCTCAGAAGTCACGTGATAACAGCTGAAGACGAATTACGAAGAAAGCCTAATTTACCTATAGGATTCTTCAAGCTTTTTCGCTTTTGTCAACACTTGCTTCAAAGCATTGTATAGAAGGATTTACACTTTCTAATAAAAAGGATTTATTTTTCTCTCCTTAAATTGTCTATTGCATTAATAAATTGCATACATTCACATATCCCTCCTCGTTTTAATAAATAAAGATAATAAAAAGAAAGGATTAAGCGATGTACTTTCCACAAATCGAGAAAAATGGAAAAGAAGCCTTTCGTCATCAAAATCTCTACGACGGTCAATAAATGCGAAGATGATAACAAACAAGCACCGTTAATCATTCCAAACACTAAAAGGGAAGAAACAATAACGCCTTTACGTTTATTCGTACCTCGTCCTTTCCCTTATTCATCAAATAAAGTCTGTACCTTGGAGATACTCGGAAGAATCGCCGGTTAATCAAGATATCTCCAACATAGCCGGTATTGGGGGCATGACTCGAAGTGGAAGAATATATTCCCCCAAGGAATTACAAGATAATATTCCTAAAGAAAAGGCAAAAAATAAAGCCGAAGAAGAAAAAGAATCCAAGGAGGAGACGAGATGAGTTACTCCGATTACATAAGACAAAGCGAGTACTCCATCATAGATCAACTCAATCGTACTCCGGCAAAGATAACTTTGTTATCACTCATCATGAGTTCGGAACCGCATCGAAACGCATTGTTAAAGGTTTTGAATGAATCATTCGTTCCGCATGCAATATCCCAAGACAAGTTCGAAGGAATTATTAGTAATATTACGGCTAATAATCATCTTACCTTCACCAACGAAGAATTCCCTTTGGAAGGGTCAAATCATAATAAGCCTTTTCATATCTCTGTCAAATGCAAAGAATATCTCATTTCCAAAGTACTTGTGGATAATGGGTCATCCTTAAATGTTATGCCTAAAAGTACACTCGACAAAATAACGGTGCAAGGAGCCCACATGCGCCGAGTAATACGGTTGTTCGAGCCTTTGACGGGTCAAGACGTGAAGTAGTAGGAGAGATTAGTCTACCTATCCAAATTGGACCTACTATTTTCAACATAGACTTCCACGTGATGGATATCACGCCGACATACTGATTGTCTCCTTGGTAGACCTTGGATTCATAGCGCTAAGGCAATACCTTCAACGCTCCACCGGAAAGTCAAGTTTGTGACAAACGATAAACTCGTCACGGTTCAAGGCTGAAGAAGACTTTCTAATAAGCAAACCAGTCTGTCCAACCATATGTGGATGCGAGTGAAGAGGCTCTTGAAACATCTTTTCAAGCACTCGAAATTGCCAATATAGAAAGACTCCCTAGTAATATGAAGGTGACCCATATGATGAAAAGATATGGATATTGCCCGGGACGGGGGCTCGGAAAGAACGCTCAAGGCATAAGAGAGCCACCAGATTTCAAGGACAACCCGCTAAAGTATGGTTTAGGGTACGACCCCACAAAAGATCAAACCATACGGAAAATAGGGAAGTCTTACCCCTCGAAGATGATATTCCGAAAAGGAGGGGTATTAGCGCAAAGGGTAGCGTTAGTCATTAGGTGTCCTTCTTCTGATTCTAAAGGATGTAAGCCTAGTGACTATTAGAGATCACTCCTCTGGGTGTGCCCGTCCCCCGAGCATCTTTAGGGCACACATTTCCCTGAAATTACAAAAGAATGCTATTCTTACTATCTGCTTCTTTTCTTACTAAATGTATCTATACCCCATTTTAATAAACAAGGTTTAGATAAAGTGTTTTGTTCCAAATGCGTCTGAATAATTAAAGCGCCGCAAAGTAAAGTCAAAAAGGATTGATTAATTAGAAACACAACTAAAATTCATCTTGATAAAATCAAGTTTCTACAATGTTGTGCAAAAAAAATATATGCATACAAAAAAGGAAGGCCCGTCAAGGTCAAAGACCGAGACAAGAAAATAAAAGGGCAAAATACCCGGCAGGAAACCCACAAAGGGGGCTGCGCAAAAGTTAGGGTAAACCCGGCAGGAGATCCGAACAATAATAAAAGGTAACCTGGGCAAAAGTTAGGGTTATAAAAAGTCCGCTAGGTATTCCTTAAAAATAAATACAAAAGAGGGAAACCTAGACAAAAGTTAGGACATAAGCACAGCATCCTAGATTGAAAACCCGAAAGGGCGGCCTAGGGAAGTTAATCAATCGCAAAAAAGCGCTATATAACAATAAGCAACGACGCCTCGTTATAAGAGCAAAACGTTTTGTCTAAACTAGCCTAAACACCGACCAACCTGGGCTAGCCATTCTTACAAAGACCTTTCATACAAAAATATCCCTCTAAAACACAAGCCTTTGATACAAATCTTTTTCTTTCTCTTCTCTTGACCATTTCACTATAAAGCATTCAAGTAATAAAGGGGAATGTGGTAACATAGTGATCAATAGGAAGGTTGAAATCCCTAAGGAAAGGAAGAAAGGCATTGATATGGCAGTCGCCCTACAAAACAGAAGATTACTCTTCGGCCATAGCAAAGAAAATTCCAAGACGGCAAATCAATACGGCTAAGCTTGTTATCCAAGAAACAAGATGACGTTAAGGTACAACACCAAGAACGCACCCGAAGTCAAAGCGCATCGGTTAAAACTTTCGAAATATTAAGCTGAAATAGATCATAGGATGCATTTCATAAAACATTACATGCATTAAAACATCAATGAATGGAGTCCCATCTTCTTTCTCATCAAAAACTTGAAAAACCAGCATAAGAAGCTTGGGACGGCCGTCCCAATGTCCAGACGGCCATCCCAAGTGCCATTTCTTGTTTGAGACGTGTGTCTCAGGTGGGGGCTGAGCCATGACCAATTTTGCCATTTGAGACGGCCGTCCCAACCCAGACGGCCGTCCCAAACTCCCCTGCGCGGCTATATATGAGAGGTGCGGGAATTGAGCTTTGGCACCTCATTCCAAGCCTCCTATCTTGCTCTTCCTCCTCCTCCATAGATTTTTAACATTTCTAAGAGAGTAGAGCTCACAATGGAACACGGAGAAGCCTCGTCCGGAAGAAAACGCACCGGACTGCTGCTAGGAGAACTCCTGTCACTAGCATGATGATGGCGAAGCGCATCAACAACGATTGGCAAATATCCAACAATTTGCACGGTACCCTATCTTTGCGGTTAGATTTTGGGATCCTTGCTACATTCGAGCTGGGAGCAAGACGTTAGGAAGTTCATCCACAACATAGGATGGGACTTCCTACTCATGAGCCGCCCACTCGGATCCATCGCACCGCTACGATGGAGTTTCTCGCCTCTGTCAACATGATGGAAATGCCATCTGCAATTCTGGAGTGCCACCAACACAAGCTGTCTCCTCTTGGATGGATGGAGCCTACTGGGACCACTGCCCTGGATGACTTCAACGTCATCATGGGATTACGCCAACGAGCCGATACAAGAACACCGGAATATCGGTCCGCATATATGGAGAAACCTACCGTTCTCACCACCACCGGTATGTGGAAGGAGATTACTTGGAGCTATCAATCTCCCATCTAATCCGAAGGGTGCAGCCTTCAATCCCCCTCTTCGCATTTGCCACAAATTACTTGCTGGGACCATTCACGGTAGGAAGGAAAGCCGGGGAAAGGTCACGTCGGCTGATCTTTTTATAGTCTACTGCATGCATCGGGGACACCGATGTAACCGGGATACGCATTCACGAAGAGCTGTAAAGGAATGCGGTACTCGGGGACCAGCGGGAGCGATCATGGTGGCTCCCTTCCTTACCCCTCTAGCTGAATATTGGGGATGCACGGACGGAGAAGATATCCGAGCTGAACTTCAACCAGAGTCTATCAACGGAGGAGTGCTGACGCACATGAATATCCTCGGCGAGAGAAGGAACAGGGTTCATCTTAAACCCTATCATCTCAATTTCATGGGATATGCGCGACTTCGATGCAGCGCAAGACATCCCCACTACTTGAGAATCCCGGCAGCAATCACGCGATCCGGACTTCTCCGGCTTGTACCGACGCTTAGACGAGGAACACGCCTATATGGAAGGAGAGTTCCGGTTTATACGCCAACGGTTTAGCCAGCTGACTGTCGAGCAAGACAGGACGGACCGCCGGATAGAGAGCCTGGTCTAGACTCAGGCGAGATTCCAGCGCCGCCTACTCCGCCGCTTCCCTTCGCCAGCACCATCTGCCCATTCCAGCCCAGAGGCAGACGATTAGGATTTATTTTTATAGCTTTCTAGTATTTCGAATATGCTTAAAATGTATCCAACAAAAAGTAGTAATAAATATTTCTGTTTTACACTTAGCATTTTAAAAGCCCATGTGTACAAAATAAAAGGCACACATGATCTATTAAAAAGTCAAATTTCAAACAAAGCTCGCGATAAAAATTAAATCGCGAAAGAAAAAGACGAAATCAAAAACCATTTCAGCAGAATAAGGAGCTTCAAGGAAAATAGCTCCAACCATCAACCTTCTATACCAACAAAAGAAGGTACGTCAAAACAGAAAAGCCAACAGAAAGGCTTGAAAATCCCCAAAGAAGATCTTTACCTACTCTAGAGGCAAAACAGAAAAATACTCCCTGACTCAGCACCACCACATGAGTCATCAAACATAGTCATTTAGAGCTGCAATCAGCATCCTTCCATCCAAGAAAGAAGGATACCATCAAAATGAAAAAAAGCCAAATGGAAAGGCTTGACCATCCCCAAGAGGATCCTTGCCTACTCCAAAGGCAAAACAAAAAGACTACCTCATGACTCAGCTTCATCGCCACATGAGTCATCAAGCACACTCATGCAAGAGTCTCCGTCACTTCCCCAAAGCGAGAATAAGGAGAATAAGGAGAATAAGGACTACATAAGAGTCCATCAAAGAAAATACGGAATCAAATCCTCCACATCACTAGGGGGCAACCAAAGGAAAAGAAAGAAAAACTTTTCATCCCCTAATAGAGGCCACCACAGAAAAAGGCCAAATAAAAAATCTCCAAGAAAAGTATATCAAGAAAAGTCTACAAAAAGACAAAAAGAGGAAAACAAAAATTTCCATCTTCCAGCTCAAATAAGAAGCTTCACAAAGCCAGGAGCCAAGACTCCATCAAATTTGGATCCCTAGGAAGCCGACGAGACTCCTCGGTGAATCCCAAAAAAGAAAAAGAAGAAAAAACTCTTCATTCAGCTCAATAAAGAGCCTCACAAAAGTTAGAGCCAAGACTCCATCATAAAAAATCAAACCAAGGATTTGATCCCCAAGAAGCAAAGAAAAATTCCCCAGGGATCTCCAAAAAGAAAAGAGGAAGAAAAAATATATCTTTCTCATCCAAAGATCAAGCCAATGTGCATAAAAGGAGCACATATGCAAAAGCTAAATCGCAAAAAAAGAGAAATTGCAAGAAAAGGGTAGAAACGCATTTCCCAGCAAAATAAGAGCATAGGCAAAGCCAGCTCAAACAACAACAACCCATAAGGAGTCGAAAACTCCATTTCTCCCTCGGAGGGCAATTCAAAATAGATCTCCGGAATGAAATCAATCCCCAGTGGATCATCAACAACAAAATCCCCAAGTGGATCTTCGCCTAATCAAGAGGCATAATCAATAAGAGAACTCAAAATCCCCAGCGATCCTACCAAATGAAGGCAAAACTACAAGTTTATATCCTCAGGGAATCGCGTATAAATTCCCAAATACGGATATCCCCGAGTGAAAAGCAAAGTCTTCACTTCCAACGAGCAAGCGAAATCCAATATCCCCAAGAAACGGGAAATCAACCTATACAGGAGGCAATCCAAAACCTAAGTCTTCACCACTATTGAAACATATGCCTAAATCAAGAGGCACAACCAAATAGAAATCACATCCCCAAGTGGGTTCTTGCCTAAAGGCACAATCAACAAAAAGCTCAAATCCCAAGTGGATTTCCGCCTAATCAAGAGGCGCAACTAATAGAAATCAAAATCCCCAAAGGATTCCTGCCTAGGAAACCAACAAAGAATCCCCGGCAAAAGCCGGATGGCTAAAACAAGAAAAGCCAAAATACAGAAATCCCCGGTCAAAACCGGATGGCTAAAAGAAAAACCAAAACAATGGAATCCCCATGGCTAAACAGAAAAGCCAAAATCAAAGAATCCCCGGCAAAAGCCGGATGGCTAAAACAAGAAAAGCCAAAATACAGAAATCCCTGGTAAAACCAGATGACTAAAACAGAAAAGTCAAAAAGAAAAATCAATTACTCCCCAGAGACGCATGACCAAAAATAGTAAGCCGTCAACTCATCTCCAAAAAACAGATGATCATAGGATTGACTACAAAAAAGTTCATCCTATAAGCCTTGCGAAAAAGGCTTATCATTCACACCGGGTGGGGGTGTGTACTCACCTAAGTCTTGCGAAAAAGGCTTATCATTCACACCGGGTGGGGGTGTGTACTCACCTAAGCCTTGTGAAAAAGGCTTATCATTCACACCGGGTGCGGGTGTGTACTCACCTAAGCCTTGTGAAAAAGGCTTATCATTCACACCGGGTGGGGGTGTGTACTCACCTAAGCCTTGTGAAAAAGGCTTATCATTCACACCGGGTGGGGGTGTGTACTCACCTAAGCCTTGCGAAAAAGGCTTATCATTCACACCGGGTGGGGGTGTGTACTCACCTAAGCCTTGTGAAAAAGGCTTATCATTCACACCGGGTGGGGGTGTGTACTCACCTAAGCCTTGTGAAAAAGGCTTATCATTCACACCGGGTGGGGGTGTGTACTCACCTAAGCCTTGTGAAAAAGGTTTATCATTCACACCGGGTGGGGGTGTGTACTCACCTAAGCCTTGTGAAAAAGGCTTATCATTCACACCGGGTGGGGGTGTGTACTCACCTAAGCCTTGGGAAAAAGGCTTATCATTCACACCGGGTGGGGGTGTGTACTCACCTAAGCCTTGCAGAATGAGGCTTATCATTCACACCGGGTGGGGTGCGTACTCACCTAAGCCTTGCAGAACGAGGCTTATCAAAAAACCTAGCAAAAATGCATCAGGTGGAGTAAAAATACTCACCGGGAGCATTGCAAAAAACGGGTGCAAAGACCTTGCTTCTATTAGAGGATAGTTCGGTGTTGAACACCTCGGAAGTAAATACCCATAAGAGTTTAAGCAAAACGTAAACTCATACCGGGTGAGGGTAGGTACTCACCAAAACCATTGCGAGAACAAGGTTCATACCTAGTGGGGGTAGGTACCCACAAAAGTCTAGTAAAAATACGGACTTATACCCGGTGAGGGTAAGTACTCACCAAAGCCTTAGAAAAAGAAGGCTCAAACCAGATAGGGGTTAGTACCTATCAAAATATTTATCATCCGGAGGATCAGCAAGGAGCAACATCCGAAGGATAGCCGGACAAAAGGGTTAACTCCTTCCCCTACCAACTAATTTTGTCGGCATATTAAAACCAACGAATTAGTTAGGCAGGTGAAGGGGGGGGCAGCTGTAGACCCCTAATTTTGCCCGGCCTCTCAAAATAAAAGCTAGAAGAACTTTCGCCCGAAGATGGAGTTCATCCGGCTTCCCAAAACCGAGGAAACCTCCCGCAACCAACACAGAGATCGCTCGTCTGCACGATAAAGGACAAAGGAGACTTCCTATAATGAGATAAAGCTCGCCCGACATTTCAAATGAAGGCCAAGAAGACTTCCTACACGAAGATAAAGCTTCAACGGACATATATCGGCACCAATCCATGTCCGAAAACGGCAAGGAAAGCTTCCCGGGGGTCCCAAAACGCAAGAGTAGGCCAAAACAGGTCGAGACCACCGTCCCAGGGTTGGGACGGCCGTCCCAACTGAAATTAAGCAAGTGGGACGCGCGTCCCAAATGTGGGACGGCCGTCCCAAACGTCAGGGGGTCTCAGCCTTTGTAAAATTGCATTTGGGACGGCCGTCCCAACCCAGACTGGCCGTCCCAGATTGGCACAATGCAGAAAACGCGTTTGGGACGGCCATCCCAACCCAGACGGCCGTCCCAAAGTTCCAGGCAGCGAAAAAACTATAAATAGGAGGTTCATTTGTCATTCTCCACACACCAGACAACTCAGAAGACTTGTCTACTTCTCTCCCTCTCTCGAATGATCTTTCTCATTTCCTTTAAAAGGTAACAATCAGTTAAGGAATTTGTATTCCGGCATTCGATTCTTCTAGAAAATTTAGTCGAGTCGAGTCTGTAATCGAGAGGAGAGTCATTATAGAGCGAGGGACTGCCGAAAAGCGTCCTTATTGTAACAGAGTTGATATATAAAGCTTGCTACGGAGGTTCTTCTCAAATCTCTTCTCCTTTACTGCTTTATTTATTGCTTCATAAAATGTAAATAAAATCATGTAGATAGCCATATTTACTGTACGAATAAAATAAGGGTAACTGCGTAATTTCTCATAATCTTCACTTAATCAATTAATCCGTCATAGGGAACCCGAAAGGGGCGTTGTGGGGTGCTAATACCTTCCCCACACGTAACTAACTCCCTTACCCGACTCTGGTTATAATGGCCAAGTTGGTTTTTATTAAAATCAATGCCTTTTTCTCCTTTTCCAATGTTTATGGTCAAAACATTGGTGGCGACTCCAAAAGAACCCTTTTCGAAAACCTTGCTTCTATTAGAGGATAGTTCAGTGTTGAGCACCTCGGAAGCGATGAACATGTTTTAAACAAAAACGCGAGTCTCAACCATCTTTTCGCGACCGCTCGCATAAACGTTCAAGACGTCCTCAGGACGTCGGAACGGACGGCGGCGACATCCCCAACGATTGATCCACCTAAGGAGGATAATAAGCCTCAATCGTTGGATATCCAAGTTAATAAGGAAGAGGGGGCAAGGATGCTGTTATATTTGTTCATACCTCGAATCGAATAAAGATGTACCATGGAGATACACAAAAACATCGCCCATTAATGAGGATATCTCTAGCATAGCCGATATCGGGGGCAGGATT
Organism: Sphenostylis stenocarpa; assembly: GCA_963425845.1. Classification (NCBI taxonomy): domain Eukaryota; kingdom Viridiplantae; phylum Streptophyta; class Magnoliopsida; order Fabales; family Fabaceae; genus Sphenostylis; species Sphenostylis stenocarpa. The sequence goes on from OY731403.1 coordinate 75,266,977, forward strand.
AGAAGTGGAAGAATCTATTCCCCAAGGAGCTATAAGATGACACTCCTAAGAATAAATGGAAAAAATAAAAAGACCGAAGAAAAACATAATCCAAAGAGAAAATTGAGTAGACTTTTGGTTCACGATGCTAAGGCAGTTCTTTCAACGCTCCGCCAAAAAGACAAACTCACGGTAGGCGACAAGCTGGTCACGGTTCGAGCTAAAGACGACATTCGGATCAACAAGTCGTCTGTCCTACCTTGAATGGATGCGGCTAAAGAAGACCTTTGAAATATCTTTTTCCAATATGAAAAGACTTCCCCAACAATATGAAGGTGACCCACATGATGAGGAAATATGGATACCGCCCATACCAAGGGCTCATTAGAAACTCTCAAGGAATAAGGGAGCCACCAGATTTTAAAGACAATCCTTTGAAGCATGACCCTACAAAGGATCAAGCTGCATGGAGAAAAGGGAAGTCTTCCCTCCGCACCTCGAATCAGATTTTCCCAAACGAAGGGGTCCAAGCATCAAGAGCGACTTTAGTCATTAGGTGTTCTTCTTCCAATTTTAAGGGATGTAAACCCAATGACTATAAGAGATTACTCCTCGGGGCTAGCCCGACCCCCGAACATTGTAGGGCACATATTTCCCTGTTAATTAATAAAGAATGTCATTCTTACTATCTACTTCTCTTCTTGCTATTCATATCTAAACCTCATTAATAACCATGTTTAAGCAAACGTTTTCAAAACGCATCAAAATAATCAAATTGTGCCATTCACAAAAAAAAAGTCAAATCCATCACCACTGATTGACTAGAAGCACAAAATAAAGTTTTACCTCGTCATAATAAAAACGTGTTTCACCAATGTTGTGTAAAAAGAAGACAAAACAAAAATAAAAAAAAAAGCCCATAGAAGCTAAAGGCCAAAAAGAAAAGGCAAGATACCCGGTAGGAAACTCATTAAGGGGGTTACGCAAAAGTTAGGGTAAACTTGCTAGGAGACCCGAACAACAAGAAAGGGTAGCCTAAGAAAAAAGTAGGGTTACAAAATAAAGTCCGCTAGGATTTCCAAAAACAATAAAAGAGGAAACCTAGACAAAAGTTAGGAATAACACAACATCCTAGGCTGAAAACCCAAAGGGCAGACTAGGGAAGTTAATCAGTTATAGCAAGCTCCATAGAATAAGATGCCACCTCATAAACAAAACGTTTGTCTAAACTAGCATAAACTCTCTAACCAACATTTGCTAGCCATGCTTACAAAAACTATTTTTTGTCAAAATAAAACAATTCTAAAACACAAGCCTTTGAATAAATAACTTTCCTTCTTTTCTCTTGACCCTTACCACTATGACATTCTAGTAATTAGTAGGGAAATGTGGAGATAGTAATCAATAGGAGGATTGACACCCCCAAAAAAAGGGAGGGGCGCATTGACATGGCAAATCGCTCTACAATCAACATAATCATTCTTCGGTCATGGTAAAATCAAGACGGCAAAATCGGTACAGTCTATCATGTCGACGGAAGCACATAATGACAGAAAAGCACATTTGTTAATCCTTTTGAAAAATTAATTGAAATAGCATTGTATGATGCATATCGCGAACAATGCATGCATATGATAGGGTCCTATCTCTCAAAAAAGAAGAGAAAGAAAAAATGAAAATAAAAAGAATAATACCTGTTAGGAGATTCTTAGGCAAAAGTTGAAAGTGATCCTAGCAAAGATCTCATTGATTTGATGAAGTCAAAGATAAAGTCAAGGGTCAACTCTGCAGCAGTCAAACAAGTCACTCAGAACAAAGGAGCTGAAGACTTAGTGTGTCTAAACAGAAAGCTTAGGTAAAACCACTTTACCTTTTCCACTGCATAAAGCTTCTTCACTCAATTTGCAAAATGCCTCAAAAATAGTTTTAAACAAATCAAAAACAAAAGCATTTTGGCAAAGAATTTTCTTAAACAAGTTATTAAGCGATAAAGGTTTGAAAGAATCAATTTAAAACACTTAGAATGTTTTAAAAAGTGTTTTTACAATATTTTAATCGATACAAACTTCTTTTAATCGATTAAAACTCTTTATGACCAGATTAGAATTCGAATATAATAGGTCAGAATGCAATATAATCGATCAGATCTTAAATATGAGCGATTAGAATTATTTTAATCGATTAAAACACGTTTCAATCGATTAAAATCACTTTGGATGTCAGTATGATCGATCAGAATGAGATTATGACCGATCGAGTTGGTTATGATCGATCAGAATTGAATTATGACCGATCAGACTTATTTCAATCGATTAAAACGCATTTCAATCGATTAGAATAACTTAGAAAATCTTTTCAATCGATTAAAGCGAACTTTCAATCGATTAAAATGACTTGAAAATATATGTGCAGATTTTCAATCGATTGAAAGCGACTTTATATCGGCTAAAATAACTTGGAAAGTTTTATAAGAAGGTTTTTAAACAAATCAATCGATTAATACGTGATTCAATCGATTGTTTTATACTTAGAAAATGTTTGTAAAACGTTTTAAGCGATAAAAGCGTGGTCGTATCAACTAAAACATTTTACGTTAAAGATCATGAACGCATTAATGGGTTGAAAGGACTTTTAACAGATTATAACGGCTATTTCAACAGATTAAAACAAACTTTCAACAGATTAATTAATGCAGCTGATTTGAAAATACTCTTTTATAAACAGAATTGCTTGAAACTTTTAAACAGAGATTGAATATCGGTTTTACACAATTCAAGCAATCAATACAAACAACTATTAGCATTTTTCAAGAAAGATACACAAGCTGTTTTTGTGAACTTCTTTTGAAATCTTTCTTGAGGCACTTTGCATTTCTTTGAAGAAGAAACTGACGTGGATTGGTGTAATCCGGTTTGAGCTTTCTTTGTTTCTTCTTTTAAATTTCTATTCATTCATTTGTACTTGTTTTGTACCTGGAATTTGGGTACAAGTTTTCTGCAGTTGTTGTAGAAAGTTGCCAAGAAGCTGGAATTTGGTTCTTGGTGGAAAGGTTAAAGCAAGAGCTGGAATTTGGTTCTTGTGTGTGGTGCCTGGAATTTGGGCCTTTGGTTTCTCTGCTAGTTGGAATTTGGTTGCGAGAGGTTTCCAAGAGCTGGAATTTGGTTCTTGGTGGAGAGTTAGAATAGGTGTAAGAGGGTGAGTCCGTAAAACATCTATTCTAGTGGAACCCAGTTGGAATTTGGTTGGAGACTGGACGTAGCCACTGGTATTGGGTGAACCGAGTATAAAATTACCGGTGAAATCTTTCCTAACCTTTCTCTCTTTAATTTCGATTCTTTGCGCTTATATTGTTTGATTGCTTGGTAATTCAAAAAGATTTTTAGAAACTTAATTTTCGAATTAGATAATCCGTGATATTGCGAAAAACTTTCAAAAATCAATTCACCCCCCTCTTGATTTAAAACTACTTTTCTAACAATTGGTATCGAGCAAGGTGCTTGAAAGTTATTCAAGTCTCTTGATCCATGGCTGAAACAGATTCTGGATTTTACGAGGGGCATCTATTAACGAGACCTCCACTATTACGTGGAGCAGATTATCCTTTACGGAAAATTAGGATGAAAATCTTCATTGAATCCATTGACGAAATGCTTGGGATGTTATTACTAATGGTCCTTTAATTACGAGATAAAGGATGGTCAAGCTTGAATGAAGAAGAAAAGAAGAAAGTTCAAAGTGAGCGTAATGCAAAAAATATAATTACTTACTGCTCTTAACATGGATGAATTTTTCGGGGTGTCCCGAGTGCAATTACGCCAAGGAGATGTGGGATGTTCTTGAGGTCACTCATGAAGGAACTTGCAGATGTTAAAAGAGCCGAGAAAACACACTTTGATAAGAGAGTATGAGTACTGTTTAAAATGCAGAATGGTGAAAGCATCGCGAGATGTGCAGAAACGCTTCACGCACATCATCAACCATTTAATGGGCCTAGGTAAGACCTTTGATAAGGAAGAATTAAATATTAAAGTGTTGAAATGTCTTGACAGGTCCTGGCGGCCAAAAGTCACTGCAATATCGGAATCAAAAGATCTGTCCACCATGACAACGACCTCATCTGTTTGGAAAACTCGAGAGAACATGAAATGGAAATCACAAGATTCAATGAGCAAGAAGTCTACGAGAAGAAGAACAGAAGCATTGCACTTAAAGTTGAAGAAAATCAAGAATCGAGAAGAAGATAATGAGAACCTTGGACTGCTTGTTAGGAAATTCAACAAATTCCTCAAGAAAAAGATCCAAGACAAGGAAAGACACAAAAGGTATGAGAAAAGAAGCTGATTCTTCTAACTTTAAATGTTATGGTTGTGGCAAGCAGGGCCATGTTAAAATGGAATGTCCAGAAAGAAATAAACAAAGTGAAAAGAAAGAGGAAAAATCAAAAAGAAGAGCCTACATAGCCTGGGATGATAATGATACGTCATCAACGAGATAACTACGAAAATGAAGAAGCCAATCTTTGCTTAATGGCGAGTCAAAATCCACAAACCAGACCAGGTAAGTTCTAGCTCCTCTTCAAATATAGTTAACTATGATGCATTACAAGAAGCATTTAATGAAATGCATGAGGAGGCTAAGAAACTTCAAAAAGAAAATAATAGGCTAAAAGGATTAAATAAGCGGCTAGTTAACAAGGTTGATTCTCACGGAAAAGCAGATTAGTGAAAATGAAGCTGATAATGAATTCTTGAAAGCTGATTCATGATAACTTCGATTGTAAATGCAATAAACCATGCAAAAAGCGTTACGAATTGCAAAAGAAAATTGAATTCTTATCTCAAGCTGTTTCAAAGTTCACTCGAGGGCAAGCCAATCTAGATGTATTACTTGGATCTCAAAAATTAATTTTTGACAAATCTGGAATAGGATTTAAATCTAGATCCGAGTAAAACAAAAATAAATAGGAATTCATACTCTACAATCAAATGTTTCTACTTGCATGAAGAAAGGGCATTCGGTAAAATACTGCGAGAATTAAAAAGTATGCTATTCCTAAAGGGAGAATGAAATGGGTTCCAAAGATTAATTCTTTTCAAATAACATGATCAGGACCCAATAATTATAAAGGGTACGAGAAAAATACTTAATTGTTTTGCAGGAACAAATCTAGGAATCCCTTGAAGATCAGAAGCTGCGAAACCAGGTTACGTGTATTTAAATTAATTGTTTTAATTGATATAAACCAATATTAATCGATTGAAATAACTTACTAGTACCATTTTAATCGATTGAAATGTCGAAATAATCGATTAAATTGTTCTCGGAATGTTGGTTTAGTCGTTTTAATCGATTAGAATAAATTTATATCAACTAAAAACACTTAGGATCAAAATTAATCGATTCATTTACGTTTTAATCGATTTAATTACTGGTGATATTTTTTATTACATTACGTACCATACAAATCGATTCTTTCATAAAACAATTGATTAATTCACTGTAGATGTTTACATTTCTCTTAATACTTTACATGGAATGCTGCATAGTAATACATTGAAAATCAAAGGAATTATCAAAGAATAGACTGTAACTTTTCTTATAGACACTAGTTACAAACAGGTCAAACTGTTAGGACTGAAAACATAGTTTATCAAAAATTTTTTTAGTGATAATTGTTTCTGGTAATAAGTTATTCATTACTAGGAAATCCAATAAATACATGTTTTCATTAAATTTCTTGATATTACATTGCAATATATTTGAAATAATTTTGAGCATGCATTGGTTCAAAACTCTTGGTGAAATTCATTGGAGCTGTGCAACTTTGAATATTTGCTTTAATCATCAATGTCACGAGGTGACACTATAAGGGAACCAATCTGGAACGACAATTCAAAAATTGAATAGCATTAGTTACGGGGAATGTATGTTTTATGGTCGATACTGGGGATAAATTTTATATTGTTTTAGAATTACGGATTGATTGTCATCACCTGTCCTCATTACTAATCATTGCCCACTCTACCAGAATAACATTCCTCAAAAGATAATGATGACTGGTTCACTATAAGTGAGAATAACACCCATCATACTACATTAATAAGAATGCGGTTATTTGCTTGGATAATGACAAGCTGCGAGGGTTCAAAATGGGTTGGCTATTATGAAAGAAAATTCCTATCTCGAGTACATCATTAACCTGTGATTCATGCAATTTATGGTATCATGCATTACTGTGTGGGATTTGGTCGGTACATGATTATGCCTCGATGTGTAGTAGAAATTCCGAGTGTGGTGTCAACCATGGATGTAATGCAGTCAATAATAACGATGAAGCTTGCTAAAAGATTTCTTTTCGGGAAAAGTTTACGTATGCATTCGATACGAGAGTGACGACGGTTGTTGACTCAAATAGTTGATAGAGCAAAATTAGTTCCAGCAAAAAGGAAAGCCTATTATCTTTTGATATTGGTGGGGATCAAATGAATGATCACCAAGGCTGGTGGATAAGCGGTTCAATCGGGGAAATTGGGATGACTAGTTCCCCTCATCATCTTTATCTTACTGCTTATTTCTATCTTTATATTGTTTGCATGGACTGTGATATTAGCTGGTGTTATACCAGGAACATTTGCCTTAACCTTTGGTTAAATATGGTTTAGGATCTAATCTAGATCAGATCGGCGTAAATAGAATTTAAATAGATCCACGAGAGCTTTAGCTAAATAAGACTTTATTCGATAGATCTATTAGCTAAGATAGCTGTTAGTATTGTTAAAACATCCTTCTAAATGATCAGTTTTACAAAATATGCATTAAACATTACTTCATTTTCAAAAGCTGATTGTTTTAATCAATACAACATCTTGTTAATCGATTAAATGAACTTATACAACATGTTTTAATCGATTGAAAATCGAAATAATCGATTATTTTTACTAAAGTTTCATGTTTTCAAAATCTTAAATGTTTTAATCGATTAAACTTTTCTTTCAATCGATTAAAATCATTTACCAAGAACATTTTAACTAGATTATGCTCTGTTTTTAATCGATTTTTATTACGGGAAGAAAGATTAAAGGCTTTAGTTAATGGTCGTTTACGTAAACATGCTACTAAAGCGTGATTCCCTTATCTTTACACGTGTTAATTGTATTCATTACAAACGTGTTAATGGAGATAAAGTTTGAATCAACTTTAATTGATTCTTTTCATGAGTGAAATATTGATTCACTTTTGTATTTTCAAAAACTTGAGCATATTTTTCGAAACCTTACATTCTTCTCTCTTCTATTCCCTATTTTTGATGAAGTCAAAAGGGGAGAAATAGTTGCATCACTTTAAGATAAATTTAAGAACAACATTTTAGGGGAGAAATAAGTTTTAGGGGGAGAAACAAAACTTTATTACATTCTTATATTTCTCACCTAAGCGCATTATCAAGTGACTTATTTTGCGAGAGATTGTTTTTTCAAAATGGTGTTTGTCTTCATCAAATAGGGGAAGTCGAAAGTGATCCTAGCAAAGATCTCATTGATTTGATGAAGTCAAAGATAAAGTCAAGGGTCAACTCTGCAGCGATCAAACAAGTCACTCGAGAACAAAGGAGCTTGAAGACTTAGTGTGTCTAAACGAAAGCTTAGGTAAAACCACTTTACCTTTTCCACTTGCATAAAGCTTCTTCACTCAATTTGCAAAATGCCTCAAAAATAGTTTTAAACAAATCAAAAACAAAAGCATTTTGGCAAAGAATTTTCTTAAACAAGTTATTAAGCTGATAAAGGTTTGAAAGAATCAATTTAAAACACTTAGAATGTTTTAAAAAGTGTTTTTACAATATTTTAATCGATACAAACTTCTTTTAATCGATTAAAACTCTTTATGATCAGATTAGAATTCGAATATAATAGGTCAGAATGCAATATAATCGATCAGATCTTAAATATGAGCGATTAGAATTATTTTAATCGATTAAAACACGTTTCAATCGATTAAAATCACTTTGGATGTCAGTATGATCGATCAGAATGAGATTATGACCGATCAGAGTTGGTTATGATCGATCAGAATTGAATTATGACCGATCAGACTTATTTCAATCGATTAAAACGCATTTCAATCGATTAAAATAACTTAGAAAATCTTTTCAATCGATTAAAGCGAACTTTCAATCGATTAAAATGACTTGAAAATATATGTGCAGATTTTCAATCGATTGAAAGCGACTTTATATCAGCTAAAATAACTTGGAAAGTTTTATAAGAAGGTTTTTAAACAAATCAATCGATTAATACAGTGATTCAATCGATTGTTTTATACTTAGAAAATGTTTGTAAAGCGTTTTAAGCTGATAAAAGCATGGTCGTATCAACTAAAACATTTTCGTTAAAGATCATGAACGCATTAATGGGTTGAAAGGACTTTTAGCAGATTATAACGGCTATTTCAACAGATTAAAACAAACTTTCAACAGATTAATTAATGCGACAGATTTGAAAATACTCTTTTATAAGCAGAATTGCTTGAAACTTTTAAACAGAGATTGAATATCAGTTTTTACACAATTCAAGCAATCAATACAAACAACTATTAGCATTTTTCAAGAAAGATACACAATTGTTTTTGTGAACTTCTTTTGAAATCTTTCTTGAGGCACTTTGCATTTCTTTGAAGAAGAAGCTGATCGTGGATTGGTGTAATCCGGTTTGAGCTTTCTTTGTTTCTTCTTTTAAATTTCTATTCATTCATTTGTCTTGTTTTGTACCTGGAATTTGGGTACAAGTTTTACTGCAGTTGTTGTAGAAAGTTGCCAGAAGCTGGAATTTGGTTCTTGGTGGAAAGGTTAAAGCAAGAGGCTGGAATTTGGTTCTTGTGTGTGGTGCCTGGAATTTGGGCCTTGGTTTCTCTGCAGTTGGAATTTGGTTGCGAGAGGTTTCCAAGAGCTGGAATTTGGTTCTTGGTGGAGAGTTAGAATAGGTGTAAGAGGGTGAGTCCGTAAAACATCTATTCTAGTGGAACCAGTTGGAATTTAGGCTGGAGAGTCGGGCGTAGCCCTGGTATTGGGTGAACCGGTATAAAATTACAGGTGAAATCTTTCCTAACCTTTCTCTCTTTAATTTCGATTCTTTGCGCTTATATTGTTTGATTGCTTGGTAATTCAAAAAGATTTTTAGAAACTTAATTTTCGAATTAGATAATCTGTGTATTGCGAAAAAACTTTCAAAAATCAATTCACCCCCCCTCTTGATTTAAAACTACTTTTCTAACAAAAGTTAGGGTAGCCTGTTAGAAAAGAAGGCTGAGATCAAGAGGGGGGGTGAATTGATCTTTGAAAGATTTTCGCAATTAACAGATTATCTATTTGTAAAAATAAGATTTCAGATCTATTCTTGAATCACAAAGCAATCAATCAACAATAAACGCAGCAACAGAATTAAAAGAGGAGAAAGGTTTAGAAAGATATCACTGGTGTTTATACTGGTTCACCCAATACCAGGGCTACATCCAGTCTCCAGCCAAATTGCAGCTGGGTTCAACTAGATCAAATGTTTTACATATTACAATCTTACACTGAATCTACCACAAGAACCACAATTCTAGTTCCTACGCCTAACCTTTCACCAAGAACCAAATTCCAGTTCTTGACAACCTCTACAACCAAATTCCAGCTGCAGAGAAACCAGTGCCCACAATTCCAGGCACCAAACAATACAAAAAGAATGTAAGGAAATGAAAAGAAGAAACTAGAATGCTCAAACCAGTTTTATGCAATTCTGCAGTGTGTTTCTTCTTCAAAAGAAAACAATTTGCCTCAAGAAAGAATGTCAAAGAACTTCACAAAAACTAGCGCAAATCTTTCTTGAAAGAGTGCTAAAGTTTGCTTGCTTGATTGCTAAAGATTGATGTTCAATTGTTGTGTTTAAAATGTTCAAGCCAAACTGTTTTTATAGAAGATTTTCAAAACTGCTGGTTTAATCAATCTGTTAAAATAATCTTTTAATCTGTTAAAAGTGTAGTTTTAATCTGTTAAAACTTCTTTTAATCCATTAAAGCGTTCTTGATTATTTAACATATTTGTTTTAACTGATACGACAACGTTTGTATCAATTAAAACTCTTTACAAAAAATCTTCTAATTTGATTTAATCGATTGTTTTGTGTTTCAATCGATTAATATGCTGCAAAACTTTATTGTGAGTTTTTCCAAGTGATTTTAACTGATAATAATAAGTTTTAATCGATTAAAACGCTGTATATAAATTTTCTAAGTTGTTTTAATCGATTGAAACGTTACAAAGTTGACCGCTACAAAGTTGACTTTGTAGTGACTGTTGACCGCTACAAAGTTGACTTTGACTTTATCTTTGACTTCATCGAATCAACAAGATCTTTGACAAAGTATTTCAATAAGATCTTCATCACTTTCAGTCTCCCCCTATTTGATGAAGACAAATACCACTTTGAAAAATAACTCTGCAAGAGAAGTCACTTGATAATACAGATTAGTGAGTAATAAAGAAATGAATTATTTTCCTATTTCTCCCCCTAAATTGTTGCTTCCTAAATAAAGAATTATTTCTGATCAAGAGTAAAGCAACTATTCTCCCCCTTTTGACGTCATAAAAAAAAATAGGGAACAAAAGAGAAACAATGCAAATGTATGTAATAAGTTTGAGATTTTGAAAATTGAGAAAAAAAATGAATATGATATCCTACTCATGTAAGGATCAATCAAAGTTGATTCAAACTTATCTTCATTAACACGTTTGTAATGAATACAATTAACACGTGTAAAGATAAGGGAATCACGCTTTAGTAGCATGTTACAAGAACAGCCATTAACTAAAGCCTTTAATTTTTCTTTCCAGAATAAAAATCGATTAAAAACAGGACAAAATCGATTAAAAAGTTCTTGTTTAATGATTTTAATCGATTGAAATAAAGGTTTAATCGATTAAAACAGTGAAGGACTTCGAAAGTATGAAACATAAGTGCATTTAATCGATTAATTCGATATTTAATCGATTAAAACAAGTAAAGAAAAATGTTGTATAAATTCTTTTAATCGATTTAAAAGATTTTTTATTGATTAAAACAACCAGTTTTGCAAACTAAGTAATGTTTTATGCGAATTTATCATGCCTAATCCAGTGTAAGTTTTGAAAACCGATCATTTAGAAAGATGCTTTACAATAATATCAACTACATCGATTAAATTTTAACCAATAGATCCATCAAAATTAGAATAAAATCTTATTTAGCTAATTTAACTAATGTAAACTGGTTTATATAGATTTTAATCGATTGATACGCAGTTTAATCGATTATTTTGTTGTGAAAGTGTTTCCTTTAATTGATTTAATCGATTAAGTCCATTCTGTATCAACTAAAAATATCAGGGATCTATGTTAAATTCTATCTAGGCTAGTTTGATTCGATTTAAAACCTACATTATATTAACCAAAGCTAAAAATATTGTACCTGGTATACAACCAGTAAATATTACAGACCAGAAATTGAAATTGGCATCAAAATAAGAAATAAAAGAAAGATAAGAAGGGACCCTTTTAATCCATAAAATCAATCATCCCAGTTTTCTTGGTTCAGTTGCATATCTTCCAGCTTGGTGTAGATATCAGCAATTTGGTTTTCAAGGGATGCGAATTGATTGTTTGTTTGCTGGAAGTGTTGGAATGTCATCTGCATATGCTTTCTCTGATTTTCCTGCACAGCAGCCATTTGAGAAAGCATTGTTCTTTCAAACTGAGATAAAGGAGTCCCACGGTCAGGCTGCTCCATGTAAGGAATAATTTCCATATTTTCATATGAGGCTTGATCTTCTTCCTCACCCTCATACATCTTGTTCATTTGGCCTTGTTCATTTTCATCTTCATCTTCTTCCTCACCCTCATACATCCCTGTTGAACATTCAAGGACTTGATGTTGCAAATAATGATCATGAAGAATGTTGATTTTGATGATGATCCAAGAGCTTAAAGACTTAGAGTATTGAAGATTGAAGATTGATGATTTCTGTATTGTAATAACTCTGTTTTAGCTTGATTGAGTCTGTAATTTTAGAGTCTAAGATAGTCGGTACATAGTCTGTAACTTAGAAGCTTCAAAATGCTCAAATTTATCATGCAGGCTCGGCTTTAATCGATTAAATAGGTATATAATCGATTAAAACAGTGAGAAAACCATTTTCTGTCTAAAACTCACTGTTTTAATCGATTAAACAACAAAATAATCGATTATTCCGTACAGTTCCGTACAGATAATCGATTATTTCACCAAATAATCGATTAAACCGAGAGGATTGGGTTCGATGTATTTGGCTTCGTTTTAATCGATTATTACTCCAAATAATCGATTATTTCGATCTGTTTCTAATTTTAAACATCAAACAAACCCTATTTTCGAAAATCCAATTACCAAGAACCCTAGTTTCGAAATCCCCAATTCCTAAACCCTAATTTCCCTACTTAAACTCTGCTTTGGCACTCGAGAAAAGAAGAACAACCTTTTCCATACAAAAGTTAAGTGCTTGTGAGTGCCGGAGAACTGTTTGTTGCAAGGAAAGGGGGCTTTCGAACCTGGTGTGGGCTAGAAGCGATAAGAATCACTAAGTGGAGTTCTTAGTGGATTGTGTGTTGTGCCGTCTCTGGGGAAAGCTGTTCTTCATCTCTTGTGGGTTTCAAGAGAGGTGTTATCTTTTATCTTTATCTGTTCATTTGTAATCTGTTTGTAACAATTTGTTCTTAGTGACAGCGTTAATCCTCTTTTGAGTGATTAGCAACTGGACGTAGGGTCTTTTGATCCGAACCAGTATAAACCTACTGTGTAATCTTCTCTACTCTTCTCTATTTACATTTACGCAGTTTTTAATCGGTAAAATTTGGGGAAAATTTTGAAAACCTAATTTTTATTAAGAAACCAATTCACCCCCCCTCTTGGTTTTTGTCCGACCACGCGAACATTCCGCTGCGCGATTCTAACAAGTGGTATCAGAGCTTGCTTTGATAGTCATTCAAATTTTCGAAAATGGCCGGACAAAATCAAACTTTTGCCGAAGGTGCGTCTATCAACGAGACCCCCACTTTTTGCGGGTCAAAATTATCCTTTTTGGAAAGTACGTATGCAAATATTTTTAGAGTACTGTTGATAGAGGCGTTTGGGACGCAATTTTAAACGGTCCATTTGTTCCTAAAATTACGAGAACGGTGTTGACGTTCTTAAACCTTTTGATAGATGGACTGCCGAAGAAAGTCGAAAAGCACAATTTGATGTTAGGGCTAGAAATATTATTTCATCTGCTCTAACCCTTGATGAGTTCTACAGAATTTCTATTTGTAAAAGTGCACAGGAAATGTGGGAAATGCTTAGAGTAACCCACGAAGGAACTGACGACGTCAAAAGAGCGCGTAAAAACTCCCTAATCCAAGAATACGAGATGTTCCGGATGCAACCCGGCGAAACGATTTTCGACGTTCAAAAGCGTTTCACTCATATTGTGAATCATCTCACCGGATTAGGTAAAGTATTTGATGTTGATGAATTAAATGTTAAAATTTTGAAATCTCTAGATAGGAAATGGCAACCTAAGGTGACGGCCATCTCGGAGTCACAAAATCTTGCCACTATGTCTATGGCGGCGTTATTTGGAAAGCTAAGGGAGCATGAGCTTGACCTTGGAAGGCTAAATGAGGAAGAGGGTCAATATCAAAAGAAGAATCTAGCTTTCAAGACCGAGATTTCAAAAAGAAAAAATAAGAAAGAAGAAGAAGAAGACTCCGAAAATGATGAAGAAGAGATGAGTCTTTTTATAAAGAAGTTCATCAAATTGATGAAAGAAAAAGGAAGACATCCTTTCAAAGGTAAGGGAAAGGTAAAAGAAAATTCTTCCGTTAATATAAAATGCTATGGTTGTGGTGAAGCAGGGCATATGAAGACCGAATGCCCAAACAAGAAAAATGATGAACACAAGGGCAAAAAGCAATTCAAGAAGAAAGCATATATTGCTTGGGATGACAGTGATTCAAATTCAGAATCAAGCGACTCGGAAATAGAAGCAAACAATTGCTTAATGGCAAATGACAACATTTCTTCGGATTTTGAGGTTAGTGATTCTGATTCATCCTCTAGTGAAGAAAATGACCATGATGAATTGAAAAATGCTTATAATGAGTTATTTACTGCATTTATGAATATGAAAAACGAATTTAAAGTTGTAAAGAAAAATCTAAGAAGATCCAAAAAGGAAAATGAGTCCTTAAAATTGAAAATTGCATGTTTAGAAGAAAAGGAGGTAGCTAATACGAAAATTGTATGCTTAGATGAGAATAAGGACTTAGCTTGTGCAAATTGTAAAGAGCATGAATATGACATAGATATTCTTAACCATTTGCTTGACAAAGCCGAAAAAGAAATTGATGATCTTAAGAAGCATGAAATGGTAATTGCTCAAAATAATGTAAATCAAAGAGTTCCTTTGAAAAAGAGTAAAACTAAAAAGAAAAGAGTATGGGTAGAAAAAGGAACTAGAGCATGTCATGTTAATAATGTATCTTGTTCTAAAACTACCTCAAATGCATGCTTCTATTGTATGAAACAAGGTCACACTTCAAATAAGTGTAAAATTAAAAATTTTGGTGTTCCTAAAGGTAAATATATTTGGGTTCCAATTGTTAAATAATTTTGTTTGTCTCTAACCCCAAGGACCCAAAAGTTATGGGGACCTAAGTTTACTATGTTCTTGTTTTGTAGGAAACTTCCAAATCAAAGAAGTCTATGTGGTATCTTGATAGTGGATGCTCAAAACATATGACTGGAGATAAAACGAAATTTGTAAGTTTCAAAGCCAAAGAACAAGGATATGTGACTTATGGGGATAACAACAAAGGAAAGATTCTCGGAATTGGAAACATAGGTGGTGCAAACACATTGGAGATTAAGGATGTGCTTCTTGTTGATGGACTAAAGCATAACCTTCTTAGCATAAGCCAATTGTGTGACAAAGGATTCAAGGTAACTTTTGAAAGCAAAATTTGCACCATACATTTAATAGATTCCGAAAAAATAGAATTAAAAGGCATTAGGCATAACAACATATATTTGATTGATTTGGATTGTTTACATGAGTCTAGTATAACATGCTTAGTTGCTAAGGAATAGAACCCTTGGTTATGGCATAAAAGAGCGGCTCATATAAATATGCATCACTTGAATAAATTGATATCAAAAGACTTAGTTATTGGATTGCCTAAGTTAAAATTTGAAAAAGATAGATTGTGTGATGCATGCCAAAAAGGTAAACAAGTAAAATCATCTTTTAAATCAAAGAATGTGATTTCCACTTCAAAACCCCTAGAATTATTACATTTAGATTTATTTGGACCTTCTAGGATAAAAAGCTTTGGTGGAAATTATTATGGACTTGTAATTGTTGATGATTACTCTAGGTACACTTGGACATTTTTCTTAACTACGAAAAGTGAAGCTTTTAAGGTCTTTAGAAAGTTTGCTAAACAAATTCAAAATGAGAAAGACCTAAGAATTAAAGTTTTAAGAAGTGACCATGGTGGTGAGTTTCAAAATGAAAAGTTTGAGAATTATTGTGAGGAAAATGGTATATTACATAACTTTTCTGCTCCTAGGACTCCCCAACAAAATGGTGTAGTTGAGAGGAAAAATAGGTCATTAGAGGAACTTGCAAGAACTATGTTAAATGAATCTAATGTTCCTAAATATTTTTGGGCTGATGCGGTTAGTACGGCATGTTATGTTTTAAATAGAATGCTCATTAGGTCAATTATTAAATCTACTCCATATGAATTGTTTAATGGTAGAAAACCTAATGTTGCACATTTAAAGATTTTTGGATGTAAATGTTTTGTGCTAAATAATGGAAAGGACAATCTAGGAAAATTTGATTCAAAAGCCGATGAGGGCATTTTTCTAGGTTATTCATTAACTAGCAAGGCATATAGAGTGTTTAATAGGAGAACTTTGAATATAGAAGAATCTATACATGTTACCTTTGATGAGATTGTAGACCTTGGGGAAATCCTCTTGAGTCAAATAAAAGACTTGCAGGTGATGATGAATATATAAAGGAGGCTCTTGATGAATTATATTTGGAGGATAATGAACCTTCTCAAACTCCTCAATTAGCAAAAGAATGGCAATCACCTAGAGGACTCTCAATGGACAACATCATAGGTGACATCTCAAAAGGGGTAAGAACAAGAAATATGAATAATTTTTGTATGTCTGTTGCTTTTGTGTCACGAGATAGAACCTAAAAACATTGAGGAAGCACTTAAAGATGATCAATGGTGCATAGCCATGCAAGAAGAACTTAACCAATTTGAAAGGAATCAAGTCTGGGAATTAATTCCAAGAGAAGAGTCACATCAAGTCATTGGAACTAAATGGGTATTTAGAAATAAGCTTGATGAAGATGGTAATATAACAAAGAATAAAGCCGGACTTGTTGCAAAAGGCTATTGTCAGGAGGAAGGTATAGATTATGATGAAACTTATGCTCCTGTTGCCAGGTTAGAGGCTATACGCCTACTTCTTGCCTATGCATCTATGATGAAATTTAAATTATATCAAATGGATGTTAAAAGTTCATTTTTAAATGGTTTTATCAAAGAAGAAGTGTATGTAGAGCAACCCCCTGGATTTGAAGATTTTAATAATCCTAATCATATTTACAAATTAAAGAAAGCATTATATGGGTTAAAACAAGCTCCTAGATCTTGGTATGAAAGATTAAGTAGTTTCCTAACTGAAAATGATTTTTCAAGAGGAAGAATTGATTCTACACTGTTTATTAAGAAAGTTAAAGAACATATCTTATTGGTCCAGGTATATGTTGATGATATTATTTTTGGATCAACTGATAATTCGCTGTGTGTAGAATTTGCTAAGATTATGCAGGGAGAGTTTGAAATGTCTATGATGGGAGAATTGACATTCTTCCTTGGACTTCAAATCAAGCAACTTAAAGATGGCACTTTCATCTCTCAAACTAAATACTGCAAGGAGATTCTCAAAAAGTTTGGTATGGACACCTCAAAGGAAGCTAACACACCCATGGGAACTTCATGCTATCTAGACAAGGATGAATCGAGTTTGGAAGTTAATCAAACTATGTATAGAGGTATGATATGATCACTATTATACTTAACCGCAAGTAGACTCGATATTATGCATTACGTGCTGTGTGTGTGCTAGATTTCGGGCTTGTCCTAAAGAATCTCACCTAATTGCAGTAAAACATATTTTAAAATACTTAAAAGGAACTACTTGGGTTTGGCTTGTGGTATCCGGTCGATGCTTGTATTAGTTTATTAGGATATTCCGATGCTCGATTATGGTGGATGTAAAATTAATAGGAAAAGCACTAGTGGGACATGTCATTTGTTAGGTTCATCCTTAATATCTTGGCATTCTAAGAAACAGGCATGTGTTGCTTTATCTACCACTGAAGCTGAATATATTGCAGCTGGTAGTTGTTGTGCTCAAATTATGTGGATGAAACAACAATTAGAGGATTATAGCATATATTTAAATGACATTCCATTAATGTGTGATAATACGAGTGCAATCAATCTAACTAAGAATCCTGTAATGCACTCTAGGACTAAACATATTGAGATTAGACATCACTTTTTAAGAGATCATATCAGCAAAGGAAACCGCAAAATAGAGTATGTAGACACTAAACGTCAATTAGCGAGATATATTTACTAAGCCTCTACCCAAGGATAGATTCTATGATCTTAGAAGAGACTTAGGGATATTAGAAATAGCTTAAAATCTGCTTAATTTGACTGTTTCTGGATGATTGTTATGTTAAAATTCGTGGTGTAGCATGTTCATAGGTTATTATGCATATAAATCTCAAAAACTTGATATAGCCTCCGGAATAATCGATTAATTGATGTAATAATCGATTATTTTCCCTCAAAATGTCCAAAACAGGGTATTCTCCTTCGGAATAATCGATTATTTCGTGAAATAATCGATTAAAAGCTTCGAATAATCGATTATTTGCTTGGAAATAATCGATTAAATGTGTTCGATATCGGGATAATCGATTATTTTGAATTTTAATCGATTAAAACCGACCAGTTTTGCCTTCTAGCTGTTGCCAACGGATATTTTGACCTATATTCTCTTCTATATGACCGTTGGACATATTTTTGCTATATATAGAGACCTCTAGTTCACTTCTACTCACTTCTAACTCTTGAAATCAAGCTTTCTTGCAATATATACTCTCTTTGCCTTCTTATAAAGTGTGTCGTTTAGAAAATAGATTTAATGCACACTTTAATGATGATGATAGTGAAGAATTTTAAATTCGTTAAGTATTTTCTTTTGTTATTGTCATGCTATTGTAATGAATGAATGATTCTGAAATAAAATTTGATGTTTTTTCTTTTTATGCCTTGATTGAGGGGGAGTTTTCTCTAACTTATGCATATTTTGAGGGGGAGCTCTTATGATTGATGTTGCAGAGTTCTTTTTGATTATAATCAAAATAGGGGAGAAAAATTTAAAGCCTATGATTGAATTTTAAATTTTATCTGGTATGTTTAATGTGTTTGTTAGTATGACGGATAAAACGAGGTTATTACAAGGACTTTAAAAAGATAATTTTGATCATCATCAAAAAGGGGAGATTGTTGAACATTCAAGGACTTGATGTTGCAAATAATGATCATGAAGAATGTTGATTTTGATGATGATCCAAGAGCTTAAAGACTTAGAGTATTGAAGATTGAAGATTGATGATTTACGTATTGTAATAACTCTATTTTAGCTTGATTGAGTCTCGTAATTTTAGAGTCTAAGATAGCCGGTACATAGTCTCGTAACTTAGAAACTTCAAAATGCTCAAATTTATCATGCGGGCTCGGCTTTAATCGATTAAATAGGTATATAATCGATTAAAGCGAGTGAGAAAACCATTTTACTGTCTAAAACTCATCTGTTTTAATCGATTAAACGACAAAATAATCGATTATTCCGTACAGTTCCTTACGGATAATCGATTATTTCACCAAATAATCGATTAAACCGAGAGGATTGGGTTCCGACGTATTTGGCTTCTGTTTTAATCGATTATTACTCCAAATAATCGATTATTTCAATCTGTTTCTAATTTTAAACATCAAACAAACCCTATTTTCGAAAATCCAATTACCAAGAACCCTAGTTTCGAAATCCCCAATTCCTAAACCCTAATTTCCCTACTTAAACTCTGCTTTGGCACTCAGAAAAGAAGAACAACCTTTTCCATATAAAAGTTAAGTGCTTGTGAGTGCCGGAGAACTATTTGTTGCAAGGAAAGGGGGCTTTCTGAACCTGGTGTGGGCTAGAAGCGATAAGAATCACTAAGTGGAGTTCTTAGTGGATTGTGTGTTGTGCCGTCTCTGGGGAAAGCTGTTCTTCATCTCTTGTGGGTTTCAAGAGAGGTGTTATCTTTTATCTTTATCTGTTCATTTGTAATCTGTTTGTAACAATTTGTTCTTAGTGACAGCGTTAATCCTCTTTTGAGTGGTTAGCAACTGGACGTAGGGTCTTTTGATCCGAACCAGTATAAACCTACTGTGTAATCTTCTCTACTCTTCTCTATTTACATTTACGCAGTTTTTAATCGGTAAAATTTGGGGAAAATTTTGAAAACCTAATTTTTATTAAGAAACCAATTCACCCCCCCTCTTGGTTTTTGTCCGACCACGCGAACATTCCGCTGCGCGATTCTAACAATCCCAGCATCAATTTTGGAGATCCATTCATCATCAACTTTTATATATCCCATTTTTCTTAGGGTGGAGTCGTCAATTTCATTTGATGCTTTGGGGGTTTCTATGCTCTCCCCAGAAAGATCAACTTCAAAATATCTAAAGAAATTATTGATTAACATAGCATATGGCAATTTGAAATCTGCCAACCTTTTAGCTTTCAACATGTGATCTTTGATCACATACACCCAGTTTACCCGAACATTGTTAAAAATGCAATACATGAGGGCAAGATCTCCCTCGTTAAGAATAGCATGATTACTCCCTCTTGGAGTAAGCATCCATGCCACAATAAAAGCAAGTAATCTATGTTCAAGTGCAAGTTTTCCGGCATTTAGAATTCTTACCGAATCATTTGGATCCTTAAGGCAAGACCGGAAAAACTAAATCTTGTTGAACTCAGGAATCTCAGAAATATTCCCCCTTGAAACTTTGACACCTCTATCCTTAAGGCCAGCAACTTGCTCCCAAACAGCAGGAGTAATTTCCATATTCACTCCCTTCACTTGAGATCCGATTGTAGAACCATTCACTGTTAAATTTGAGTAGAAGACCGAACCGAGATCGGGTTGAATATTCCCTGTGAACTCCATGAAGGTTTTCGGCTTTTGACTTTTTAACTTTCTTCTCGGACTAGTAAAACCTTCTTCGTCCAACCACCTAAATTTGATAAATTTTGGAATAACAATTTGTTTCGACTAAACTCGAGAGATGAAGGTGTTCATCTTTCCTATATCTCCATCAAACCAGGCTTCCGAGATGGCCACGGGATTTGCGACGAGAGGAAGATTCCCCTTTTTGCTTCTTTCTTGACTTAGATCTTCTCAGCATCTTGTTGTATTTTCAAAGAAGAGTTTACGAGCATGTGTACAAGGAAAGAAGGGAGAAGCACTTTGAAGCAGGAAGAGAAGAATGAGAACAATGAGCTACAAGAGAACAAATTGAAGATTCACGGATGTCAATTTTCGTGAATTGCAGTTTACTTTAGACAGAACCTGCAAAATCAGCTTTAATTGCATATGTCCCCTTGACTGAGAACACGGGCACAAATTCTTGGACAGTAGGTGTATCAGCTAAACTGTTATTGGAAAGATGTTTGACTTGGTCAAACAATATTTAAAAGCATTATGCAGATTTTGATTACCATAAAAACTTGGGATTTTGACTTTGATTTGCTTACCAATTTTCAATTGGATGTTATAAAACTAATTTTCAGAAACAAATTAGTCGATTAACCAACTAATTAACCTATTAATTTGATCTTTAATACTAGGTTTGAAAATGCTACAGTGAAATAATCGATTAATTCATAAAGGAATCGATTAGTCTTGTACAAAATGAAATTAATAAAATGATAACAAAATTCAAATCGATTAAAACGAAAAAGAATCGATTAATTTTGACATCTTAGTGTTTTTGGTTGATATAAATTCTTTTTAATCGATTAAAATAGCTAAACTCAAATCCTGAGAACATTTTAATCGATTAATTCGCATTTTAATCGATTAAAACGGTACGGATAGAATTTCTGATATTCTCTGTAAGATATTTTAATCGATTAATACTTGTTTTATATCAATTAAAACATTCAGTTAATGAAACCAGAACCTGATTTGCAGTTTTGAATACCAAGGAATTTCCAGATCTTGTTCCTGCAAAACAAATTTAACATGTTTCTGGTACCCTTTATAATTACTGGGTCCAATTAGGTTATTTGAAATGACTTTAACTTTGGAATCCATTTCATTCTTCCTCTAGGAATAGTGTACCTTTTAATTCTACAGTATTTCGCTGAATGACCTCTTTTCATGCAGTAAAAACATTTAATCACAGAGTATGATTTCTTATTTACATTTGTTTTTCTGACTTTCATCCTAGATTTAAATCCTATGCCAGATTTGTCAAAAATTAGTTTTTGTGACCCAAGTAAAACGTCAAGATTAGCTTGACCTTGTGTAAACCTTGAAACAGTTTGTGATAAAAAATCAATTTTCTTTTGTAATTCTGAACAATTATTACAGGGTTTATTACATGCACAATCAGAATTTTCATCTAATTCCAAATTTCCATTCTTGGTTTCTTCATCAACTATTTTCTTTTCAAGAATAGTGATCTTGTTTTCTAATATCCTATTCATGCTATTTAATCTTTTGTTTTCAGTTTCTAATTTTTTTGCTACAACATGCATTTCATAAAAGGCATCTTGTAAAGAACAATAGTTCAAAGTAGTTGTTGAGTCAGAACTTACACTGGTTTTTGGTGAATCTGAGTTGACCATTAGGCATATCTCTGTTGTTTCTTCATAGGTCATTTCAAGAATCTTCCACACTTGTGCAGCAGTCTGATAGTGTGCTATCCTGAAAAAATCGTTTCTGTTAAGTGTAGATATGATAATATTTTTGGCAATACAATCATCCTGGATTAATTTCTTTTCACAGTCATTTGAGCTAGACCAATCTCTGTTAATGATATCAGTTTTTTGTTCAATGATATTCCAAACATTTATACTAACAGATTCAATAAAGATCTTCATCCTAATCTTCCAAAAAGGATAATCTGTTCCATAAAACAGTGGAGGTCTATCAATACAAGCACCCTCAGAAAATTTGTTTCCAGCCATGGATCGAAGAACTTGAATAACTCTCAAGAACCTCACTCTGATGCCAATTGTTAGAAAAGAAGGTTGAGATCAAGAGGGGGGGTGAATTGATCTTTGAAAGATTTTCGCAATTAACAGATTATCTATTTGTAAAAATAAGATTTCAGATCTGTTCTTGAATCATAAAGCAATCAATCAACAATAAACGCAGCAACATAATTAAAAGAGGAGAAAGGTTTAGAAAGATATCACCAGTGTTTATACTGGTTCACCCAATACCAGGGCTACGTCCAGTCTCCAGCCAAATTCCAGCTGGGTTCCACTAGATCAAATGTTTTATAGATTACAATCTTACACTTAATCTACCACAAGAACCACAATTCCAGTTCCTGCGCCTAACCTTTCACCAAGAACCAAATTCCAGTTTTTAACAACCTCTACAACCAAATTCCAACTGCAGAGAAACCAATGCCCACAATTCCAGGCACCAAACAATACAAAAAGAATGTAAGGAAATGAAAAGAAGAAACTAGAATGCCCAAACCAGTTTTATGCAATTCTGTAGTGTGTTTCTTCTTCAAAAGAAAGCAATTTGCCTCAAGAAAGAATTTCAAAGAACTTCACAAAAACTAGCGCAAATCTTTCTTGAAAGAGTGCTAAAGTTTGCTTGCTTGATTGCTAAAGATTGATGTTCAATTGTTGTGTTTAAAATGTTCAAGCCAAACTGTTTTTATAGAAGATTTTCAAAACTGCTTGTTTAATCAATCTGTTAAAATAATCTTTTAATCTGTTAAAAGTGTAGTTTTAATCTGTTAAAACTTCTTTTAATCCATTAAAGCGTTCTTGATTATTTAACAGATTTGTTTTAACTGATACGACAACGTTTGTATCAATTAAAACTCTTTACAAAAAATCTTCTAATTTGATTTAATCGATTATTTCGTGTTTCAATCGATTAATATACTGTAAAACTTTATTCTAAGTTTTTCCAAGTGATTTTAACTAATAAAAATAAGTTTTAATCGATTAAAACGCTGTGTACAAATTTTCTAAGTTGTTTTAATCGATTGAAACGTGTTTTAATCGATTGAAAAAGCTCTGATCGATCATAACTAATTTCTGATCGATCATATCTGATTCTGATCGGTCATAATTGCATTCTGATCGATCATCCTGAATGTTAAGTGGATTTAATCGATTAAAACCAAGTTGTATTGATTAAAATACTGCAAAAACACTTCTCTTAACATTTTAAGTGATTTTAATCGGTTATTTCGAAGCTTTATCAGTTAAAACACTGATAGAAGGTTTTCAAAACTTTCTTTCATGAAAACAACCGGTTATTTTGAAATTATATCAGTTAAAAACTTGTTTAAGAAAGCTTTTGTTAAAATACTTTGTTTTTAACTGCTTAAACATTTTTAGAGGCATTTTGCAAAATCTTTTAAGTGAAAAAACCTCATGTAGCAGAAAAGATAAAAATGATTATACCTAAGCATAACTCCGGACACACTAATCTCTCTACTCTTTTATCTAAGTGATTGTTGACCGCTACAAAGTTGACTTTGACTTTATCTTTGACTTCATCAAATCAACAAGATCTTTGACAGAGTATTTCAATAAGATCTTCATCACTTTCATAGCCCGCTAGACAAAAAAAAAACCTCAAATGCAAATTAATCGATACAAACTCGAAATAATCGATTAAAATAACTTGAAGTGTTTTGAAAGGTGCTCTGTCAGTATTTTAATCGATGCAAATGCGAATTAATCGATTAAAACAACTAAGAGATTTTTTCCAAAGTGTTTTAATCGATTAAAACAAGTCTGTTATCGGTTAAAATGATTTAGAAAGTTTTATGAAACTTTTTGGCATAATTCTAATCGATTAAAATGCAAAATAATTGATTAAAACAACTAAGAGATTTTTACCAAAGTGTTTTAATCTATTAAAACAGATTGTTATCAATTAAAACAATCTGGTTTTAACGACCAAAGTTGGTTTTCGAAAACCAACGCCTTTTTTACTCCTTTTTCGATGTTTCCGGTAAAAACATCGGTTGCGACTCCATAAGAACCCTTTCAAATTAGTTCTTGGGTTAGCCCGGTTATCAGACAATCTAAGAACACCCTTTCGAAAACCTCGCCTCTAGGTTCAACCAGGTTATCGGACAACCTAAAGGCGTTGTAACATCACCCATAAAAACGTGAAAATTGGAAAGTCGGAACCATCGCATCGCTTCGACCGCCTCTTTTTGACGGCGACAACACTCTTCCTTCTTTTTGCTAAACGGCTTTTTGAATGAGACGCTGGAGGAGGAAGATCGCGCTATCTTCCCGCTTCTTAGCCCTTGCTCCACCCTTTCCCCGATGGTGACCATGTCCAAGAAGAAGTTGGATGTGCTTGCTATCGCTTTGTCATAATAAGGCCCTGTTAGTGAATCGATAAACATGGTCACCGTTTCCTTGTCTGTTAGTGGGGGCTTTACCTGGGTAGCCATCTCCCTCCATCACTGGGCGTACGCCTTGAAGGGCTCATCGTTCTTCTTGCTTAAAGCTCTAAGATCTTACCTATCTGGGGTTAGATCAATATTGTATCAGTAACAACGGAGAAAGGCGTCTGCTAGTTGCTTCCAATTTTGGACTTGCCCTTTCTCTAGCTGTATGTACCAATTGAGAGATGAGTCAGCTAGGCTTTCCTGGAAGCAGTGGATCAGGAGTTTCTCATTCTCAGCATGTGCAACCATCTTACGACAGTACATCATAAGATGATTTTTGGGGCAAGTCAGCCCTGCATACGTGGGGAAGTCTGGGACCTTGAATTTTGGAGGAAACTGGATGTTCTTGATAAGACACATGTCAGCTGCCTCCTTGACATCAAAATTGTGCCCTTCAACTTCCTTCAACCTTTCCTCCAAGGCGATATCTGTTGTTTAGACACCTTGGGGGTGTGGATGTGCATTTCCCTTGCGTCAGACTGCACGTGGGCTTTTTGTCCATAAAAGAACTCTTCTTCTTCCTCCTCATGGCGAGAGGCGCGGTCGCCATGAGTATCCCTTTTATTGAGGTTTTGCTAGCGCATGACCTCCATCATTTACGCCATTTGCTCTCTTAGGGCGCTAACCTCAGTAGTGAGTTTGCGGTTTTGTTCCTCTAGATGCTCCATCGCCTTAGCCTTATGCGCACGGGTTCGGATTATGGGAAGACCAACCACTTTCTAAGATGCCGAAATGAATTTAATTAATGGAGATGAATGATAGGTGTGGGATTAGTATCTTCTAAGACAATGACTTAGGTATCATCCTTAAAGCTTATGCTTTGCGGAGTGCCATACCCACTTTGGTGTAATGGTTCTTTCCCCATTATGGATTTGACAAGTATAACGAACGTCACCATATACCTTAGCACACTTGTCCCTTCCGTGTGGATGGTTACAAATGTGTTTGGGGCCTCTTTCGTCTTTTTCTTAGAGATATCAAATGGCCCCTAGCATCAATGCAGTTATGTATGATGCGTATGCTTCCTTTCCTTGTGCACTTATTTTCTCTCCTGGTTCTTCCACTTATGAAATGATGTGATATGAATGGTTTGACTTTGTTAAAATCGTTTTATTAAATTTCATTATTTTGTTTTTTATTCATTTTGTGACCCCTTTATCTCTTCTGTAGGTCAACGTAGCTACTTAGCTTACAAAGAACCTGAAACCAGGCAAGCTAAAATGTGAAAGTGATGAAGATCTTATTGAATAATTTGATTAAACCAAGATCTTGTTGATTTGATGAAGTCAAAATGAAGTCAAAGGCTATTCTGTTGCAGTCAAAGGTTACTTGGTTAAAAGGGTAGAAAGATTAGTGAGTATGCATCTATAAATAGGTATAATCATTCATATCTCTCTACTGCATGAGGTTTCTTCATTTAAAAGATTTTGCAAATGTCTCTAAAATGTGTTTAAACTGTTAAAAACAAAGTAATATGTTAAATGGTTTTTAAGTAAAATGTTTTAACTGATATTATATGAGCTTTATCAGTTAAAATGTTCTTAACACTTTCGTAACAGGTTTTTAACTGATAGGTTTTTGAAATAATCGATTAAAACCTTTTAAAACATACACTGGAACTATTTTAATTGATATATCTTTGAATTAATCGATTGTTTTCACTAAAAGAGTTTTTGAAAAGCTTCTGCCAGTATTTTAACTAATGTAGAATCGAAATAATCAATTAAAATGACTTAAGATGTTCTGAAAAGTGTTCTGGCAAAATTTTAATCGATACAAACTCGAAATAATCGATTAGAATAACTTGAAGTGTTTTGAAAGGTGCTCTGTCAGTATTTTAATCGATGCAAATGAGAATTAATCGATTAAAACAACTAAGAGATTTTTTCCAAAGTGTTTTAATCGATTAAAACAAGTCTGTTATCGGTTTAAATGATTTAGAAAGTTTTATGAAACTTTTTGGCATAATTCTAATCAATTAAAATGCAAAATAATCGATTAAAACAACTAAGAGATTTTTACCAAAGTGTTTTAATCTATTAAAACAGATTGTTATCAATTAAAACAATCTGGTTTTAATGACCAAAGTTGGTTTTCGAAAACCAACGCCTTTTTTACTCCTTTTTCGATGTTTCCAGTAAAAACATCGGTTGCGACTCCATAAGAACCCTTTCAAATTAGTTCTTGGGTTAGCCCGGCTATCGGACAATCTAAGAACACCCTTTCGAAAACCTCTCCTCTAGGTTCAGCCCGGTTATCAGACAACCTAAAGGCGTTGTAACATCACCCATAAAAACGTGAAAATTGGAAAGTCAGAACCATCGCATCGCTTCGACCGCCTCTTTTTGACGGCGGCAACACTCTTCCTTCTTTTTGCTAAACGGCTTTTTGAATGAGACGCTGGAGGAGGAAGATCGCGCTATCTTCCCGCTTCTTAGCCCTTGCTCCACCCTTTCCCCGATGGTGACCATGTCCAAGAAGAGGTTGGATGTGCTTGCTATCGCTTTGTCATTGTTGAAAGTCCCACATCGCCTACCTCATATCATTTGGTATGGTTTAAATACATGTTAGGCTACTCCACATATTGCCAATTGGTTTTATGTTGGAACCTTAACATGGTATCAGAGCCAAAACCTAACATCTTTCCGGTTATTGTCATGGGCCAAAAGTTGCCCTTTAGTTGGGTCAAAAGTACCCTTTGCCTGGTCCGGCAGGCTTCGTTGGAGGGGGTGTGTTGAAAGTCCCACATCGCCTACCTCATATCATTTGGTATGGTTTAAATACATGTTAGGCTACTCCACATATTGCCAATTGGTTTTATGTTGGAACCTTAACAGTCATAATAAGGCCCTGTTAGTGAATCGATAAACATGGTCACCGTTTCCTTGTCTGTTAGTGGGGGCTTTACCTGGGTAACCATCTCCCTCCATCACTGGGCGTACGCCTTGAAGGGTTCATCGTTCTTCTTGCTTAAAGCTCTAAGATCTTACCTATCTGAGGTTAGATCAATATTGTATCAGTAACAACGGAGAAAGGCGTCTGCTAGTTGCTTCCAATTTTGGACTTGCCCTTTCTCTAGCTGCATGTACCAATTGAGAGATGAGTCAGCTAGGCTTTCCTGGAAGCAGTGGATCAGGAGTTTCTCATTCTCAACATGTGCAACCATCTTACGACAGTACATCATAAGATGATTTTTGGGGCAAGTCAGCCCTGCATATGTGGGGAAGTCTGGGACCTTGAATTTTGGAGGAAACTGGATGTTCTTGACAAGACACATGTTAGCTGCCTCCTTGACATCAAAATTGTGCCCTTCAACTGCCCTCAACCTTTCCTCCAAGGCGATATCTGTTGTTTGGACACCTCGGGGGTGTGGATGTGCATTTCCCTTGCGTCAGACTGCACGGGGGCTTTTTGTCCATAAAAGAACTCTTCTTCTTCCTCCTCATGGCGAGAGGCGCGGTTGCCATGAGTTTCCCTTTTGTTGAGGTTTTGCTGGCGCATGACCTCCATCATTTACGCCATTTGCTCTCTTAGGGCGCTAACCTCAGTAGTGAGTTTGCGGTTTTGTTCCTCTAGATGCTCCATCGCCTTAGCCTTATGCGCACGGGTTCGGATTATAGGAAGACCAACCACTTTCTAAGATGCCAAAATGAATTTAATTAATGGAGATGAATGATAGGTGTGGGATTAGTATCTTCTAAGACAATGACTTAGGTATCATCCTTAAAGCTTATGCTTTGCGGAGTGCCATACCCACTTTGGTGTAATGGTTCTTTCCCCATTATGCATTTGACAAGTATAATGAACGTCACCATATACCGTAGCACACTTGTCCCTTCCGTGTGGATGGTTACAAATGTGTTTGGGGCCTCTTTCGTCTTTTTCTTAGAGATATCAAATGGCCCCTAGCATCAATGCAGTTATGTATGATGCGTATGCTTCCACTTATGAAATGATGTGATATGAATGGTTTGACTTTGTTAAAATCGTTTTATTAAATTTCATTATTTTGTTTTTTATTCATTTTGTGACCCCTTTATCTCTTTTGTAGGTCAACGTAGCTACTTAGCTTACAAAGAACCTGAAACCAGGCAAGCTAAAATGTGAAAGTGATGAAGATCTTATTGAATAATTTGATTAAACCAAGATCTTGTTGATTTGATGAAGTCAAAATGAAGTCAAAGGCTATTCTGTTGCAGTCAAAGGTTACTTGGTTAAAAGGGTAGAAAGATTAGTGAGTATGCATCTATAAATAGGTATAATCATTTATATCTCTCTACTGCATGAGGTTTCTTCATTTAAAAGATTTTGCAAATGTCTCTAAAATGTGTTTAAACTGTTAAAAACAAAGTAATATGTTAAATGGTTTTTAAGTAAAATGTTTTAACTGATATTATATGAGCTTTATCAGTTAAAATGTTCTTAACACTTTCGTAAAAGGTTTTTAATTGATAGGTTTTCAAAATAATCGATTAAAACCTTTTAAAACATACACTGGAACTATTTTAATTGATATATCTTCGAATTAATCGATTGTTTTCATTAAAAGAGTTTTTGAAAACCTTCTGCCAGTATTTTAACTGATGTAGAATTGAAATAATCAATTAAAATGACTTAAGATGTTTTGAATAGTGTTCTGACAAAATTTTAATCGATACAAACTCGAAATAATCGATTAAAATAACTTGAAGTGTTTTGAAATGTGCTCTGTCAGTATTTTAATCGATGCAAATGCGAATTAATCGATTAAAACAACTAAGAGATTTTTTCCAAAGTGTTTTAATAGATTAAAACAAGTCTGTTATCGGTTAAAATGATTTAGAAAGTTTTATGAAACTTTTTGGCATAATTCTAATCAATTAAAATGCAAAATAATCGATTAAAACAACTAAGATTTTTACCAAAGTGTTTTAATCTATTAAAACATATTGTTATCAATTAAAATTACTTAGAAAGTTTTATGGAAACATTTGGTAGTATTTTAATCGATTAAAAGGCGAATTAATCGATTAAAACAACTTAAGGGATTTTTTACAAAGTGTTTTAATTGATATAAACGTTGTCATATAAGTTAAAACAAATCTGGAAAATGATCAAGAACATTTTAACAGATTAAAAGAAGTTTTAACAGATTAATTCAAGACTTTGATCAGATTAAAAGATTGTTTTAATAGATTAATTAAACCAGCAGTTTGAAAAATTCTCTATATAAACAGGATTGCTTGAGTCTTTTAAAAATATACCTTTGAGCAATCAATCAAGCAATCATAAGAGATACTTTCAAGAAAGAATCACGCAAGTTTTGTGATGTTTTTTCGAGGTTCTTTCTTGAGGCAATTTTTGCATTCTTTTAGTGAAGAAACTCATTCTACAAAGCTGCATAATCCGGGTTTGAATGTTCTAGTTTCTTATCTTTGTTTCTTTAATTTTCTTTACTGTATTGTGGGTGTTTGGAAGTGTGGGCACTGGTTTCTGTTGATGGAATTTGGCTGCAGGGTTGTTCAAGAACTGGAAGTTGGTTCTTGGTGAAGGTTAGGTGCAAGGACTAGAATTTTGGTTCTTGTGGTAGATTGGGTGTGTGATTGGAATTGTAATCTGTAAAACATTCAATCTAGTGGAACTCAGCTGGAATTTGACTGGGAACTGGACGTAGCCCTGCGATTGGGTGAACCAATATAAATCTTGGTTGTATCTTTCTAAACCTTTTTCTCTTTGATTCTGTTGCTGTCTTTATTTTTTATTGCTTGATTTGTTTGATTCAAGAATTGGTCAGGACTCTTAATCTTTGAAATAGATAATCTGTATATTGCGAAAATCTTTCAAAGATCAATTCACCCCCCTCTTGATCTCAGCCTACTTTTCTAACAATTGGTATTAGAGCAAGGGTCTTGAAAAATACTCAAGACTTTCGGTCCAAATCTTTCATGGCTGAAAACAAATTACCTTTTTTTGAAGGAGCTTCTATTAATAGACCTCCACTGTTTTATGGTACAGATTATCCATTTTGGAAGATTAGGATGAAGATATTTATTGAATCCATTGATAGGAATGTTCGGGATGTAATTGTCAATGGTCCATTAATTACAGAAAAAGAATGGTCTAGTCTAAATGATGAAGAGAAGAAAAAAGTTCAAAGTGATTGTACTGCTAAAAACATAATTACTTCTGCACTAAACATGGATGAATTTTTCAGGGTCTCGCAATGCAAATCTGCCAAGGAAATGTGGCAAGTTCTCGAGGTCACTCATGAGGGAACAACTGATGCAAAGAGAGCTAGAAAGCATACTCTCATAAGAGAATATGAGTTGTTTAAAATGCAAACTGGAGAAAGTATTGCAGATGTGCAGAAGCGCTTCACTCATATCATCAATCATTTAATGGGCTTAGGTAAAACTTTTGATAAAGAGGAATTAAATATAAAAGTTTTGAAATGTCTTGACAGGTCATCGCAGCCTAAGGTCACAACAATTTTAGAGTCAAAAGACTTATCCATCATGACAAGAGCTTCCTTATTTGGCAAACTCAGAGAGCATGAGATGGAAATTAACAGATTCAATGAGCAAGAAATCTATAAAAAGAAAGGTAGAAGCATAGCACTCAAAGTTGAAGAAAAAGGTTAACAATCAGAGGAAGAAAGTGAAAATCTTGGACTGCTTGTCAAAAAGTTTAACAAGTTTCTCAGGAGAAAGATTCAAGATAAAGAAAAACACAAAAGGTATGAAAAGAAATCTGATTCTTTTAATTATAAATGTTATGGCTGTGGTAAGCAGGGTCATGTAAGAATGGATTACCCAGAAAAGAATAAATACAATGATAAGAAATAAGAAAAGATCAAAAGAAGAGCATATGTAGCATGGGATGATAATGATACCTCATCAACAGAAAATTATGATGATGAAGAAGCTAACTTGTGTCTAATGGCTAATCAGAACTATCAAACCAGAAGTGTAAGTTCTAACTCTTCTTCTAATTTGGTGAATTATAATTCATTACAAGAGGCATTTAATGAAATGAATGAAGAAACCAAGAAACTTCAAAAAGAAAATGATAGGCTAAAAGGCATGAATAATTGGTTAGTAAATAGAGTTTATTCTCTTGAAAAGAAAATTCGTGAAGATGAAACTGATCTTGATTTCTTAAAATTAATCCATGATAATTCTGATTGTGTATGTAATAAACCATGCAATAATTGTCCAGACTTACAAAAGAAGATTGTTTTTTTGTCACAAACTGTTTCTAAGTTTACACAAGGTCAAGCTAATCTTGATGTTCTTCTTGGGTCACAAAAACTTATTTTTGACAAATTTGGCATTGGATTTACATCTAGCAAGAAAATCAGAAAAATAGTTGTAAATAGGAAATCATACTCATCATTTGTTATTAAATTCTTTTATTGTATGAAAGAAGGTCATTTTGTGAAATTTTGTAGAATCAAGAAGTTTGCTATACCAAGAGGTAGAATGAAGTGGATTCCCAAGAATTCATTTAAAATAACCTGATTGGACCCAATGATTATAAAAAGGGTACCAGATATATGTTAAATTTGTTTTGGAGGAACAAAATCTGGAAGTTCTTTGGTACTCAATCAGCAAATTTCGATTCTAGATTCATGAACTGAGTATTTTAATTGATATAAAATTGTTTTAATCGATTAATTTCACTTACAAAGAATACCAGAAAAGTTGTCTGTACATTTTTAATTGATTAAAATACGAATTAATCGATTAAAATGTTTAGTATAGTTTTATTCTCTTTATTTTAATCGATTAAAAAGGATTTACATCAGTTAAAATCATTAAAAGGTCAAATTGAATCGATTTTTCTTCGTTTTAATCGATTAAAATTTTGTTATCATTTTATTAAAACCTTCAGCACAAAATAATCGATTCTTTTATGTTTTTAATCGATTATTTCACTGCTGCTTTTTCAAACCTAATATTCAAGATAAAATTAATTGATTAATTTGTTGAATAATCAATTAATTTGTTCCTGGAAATCATTTTAATTACAGTCAATTGAAAAATGTTCAGCTAATCAAGGACAAAATTCCAAGTTTTAGTGCTTATCAAAATCTGCAAAGTGCATTTACTGTATCACTTTGACCAAGTCAACATTTATCCAAGAACACTTTAGCTGATGTACCCACTGTCCAGAAACCTGCGCCTTTGCCTTTAGTCAAGGGGACAAGAGCAATTAAGGTTGTATCTTTGCAGGTTCTGTCAAATTGGACTTCAATTTACAAAATTTGAAATCTGAAACCCATTGTTCTGCACACTTGAGTCTATCAGTCTCATTCTTCACTCTTTTCTCTTACTTTCATTATCTAGTTCAAAATTTCTTCTCTCTTCTCCCGCACTCACATATCATATATCAAATTTCTTCTCAAACTTGTGCTACAAGATGCTTAAGAGATCAAAATCAAGAAAGAAGGATAAGGGGGAATCCTCCTCTGCTGCTGGCCAAGCTGGAGGACATATTGAAGCATGGTTCAATGGAGACATTGACAAAATGAATAACTTCATTTCCAACTTCAGCCAAAAGCAACTGGTAATCCCTAAGTATATTAAGTTTGCTTGGTTGGATGAAGAAGGCTTTACCTCTTTGAGAAGGAAATTAAAAATACAAAAGTTGAGAACTTTTTTTTGGAGCACACTGGCAATATTCAACCTGATATAGTAAGGGTGTTTTATGCCAACCTTAATGTCAATGACTCTACTCTTAGGTCTCAGGTCAAAGGTATTAATTTGGTGATCACTCCTGAGGTATGGGAAGAAGTGACTGGTCTTCATGATGTTGGAGTAAAGGTATCTAGAGATAACATTGCTGAGTTACCTGATTTTAACAAAATTCAATTTTTCCGCAGCTGTCTCAAAAATATAATGATTCTGTAAGAACTCTTAATGCTGGGAAAATGGAGCTTGAATCAAGGATTCTTGCTTTTATCATTGCATGGATGCTTACTCCAAGAGGGAGTAATCATGCATTACTTAATGAGGGTGATTTGGCTCTTATGTATTGTATTGAAAATAATATCCGTGCAAATTGGATTTTTGTTATCAAGGATCATATGATAAAAGCAAAAAAATTGGCTGATTATAAACTACCATATGCTATGTTGATTAATCAATTTTTTAGATACTTTGAAGTAGATCTTGCAAGGGAATATGTGGAAACTCCCAAGGCCTCCAGTAATATTGATGATTCCACTTTGCGGAAGATGGGATTTATCAAAATTGATGGAGAGTGGATCTCTAAAATTGATGCTGGGATGTCTGAAGATGAGGAAGAAGATGAACAAGAAGATGAACAAGGTCAAATTCCTTCCTCTCCAGCTGCTGCAGAGGTTCCTGAATCCACTGGTGGTCAAGCCTCATATGAGAATATGGAGATCATACCCTATATTGAGCAGCCTGACCATGGGACTCCACTTTCACAATTTGAAAGATCTATGCTTTCTCAAATGTCCTCATTGCAAGAAAATCAGAGGAAGCACATGCAAATGGCTTATCAACATTTCCAGCAGACCAACACACAGTTCACAAACCTGGGAAATCAGATTGCTGATATCTATACCAAATTGGAAGATATGCAGCTCAATCAAGGAAATTGGGATGATTGAGTTTTGACAACAAGGGTCCCTTTCTATCATAATCTTTTTTCTTTCTTTCTTTATGTCTTGTTTCTTTTACTGCTACTTTTATTTTGGACTGTAATATTAACTGGTCTTAAACCAGAAACAATCCTTTAACTTTTCTTAATATGATGCAAGTTTTTATTTGAATTAAGAAAGCTTAGATAGAATCAAAAAATGCATTTATGATATTTTTAGCTGATACAAAATCGATTTAATCGATTAAATCAATTAAAAGAAACATTTACATAGGAAATTCGTACCATTATAATCGATTAATTCGCGTATTAATCAATTAAAAGTTGTAAATCATGAATCTGTATCAACTAAAATTAGTTTACATCAGTTAAGTCAACTAGATAAGATGCTATTCTGATTTTGCTTTATCTTTTGGTTAAATCTTAATCAATCTAGTTGAAATTTTCTTAAAACATCTTCTTAATAATTGTTTCTACAAAATTCAGAATGAATTAGGAATCCTAGATACATCAAACTTTACTTGGTTTTCAAATTCTGAATATTTTAATTGATATAAATGAACTTTAATCGATTAAAAGCACTTATACAAAATGTTTCATGTTGTTTTAATCGATTAAATGTCGATTTAATCGATTAAATGAACTTAAGTTTTTAGATTTCAACTTTCATTACTATATTAATCGATTAAAACATTATTTGTATCAATTAAAATCTGTAATAAGAACATTTTAATCGATTATGTCCTGTTTTTAATCGATTATTACTCTGGAAAGAAATTAAAGGCTTTAGTTAATGGTTGTTCTTGTAACATGCTTCTAAAGCATGGTTCCCTTATCTTTACACGTTTCTATTGTATTCATTACAAACGTGTTAATGAAGATAAGTTTGAATCAACTTTAATTGGTCTTTAAATGAGTAATACATCTAGATGGTATCATGATTTCTTATAATTTCAAAATAAATTTTGTAACATACCATGTATTGTGTTTGCTTTGCTTCTCTATCCCCTATTTTTGATGAAGTCAAAGGGGGAGAAATGATTGATTGTTTTTTATAATGATTATTTTTATACTCACTATTTTACGGGGACTAATAATCTAGGGGGAGAAATGATTAATTTTTAAATACTCACTAATCTATATATTCAAGTGACTTCTTCTGCAGAAATATTATTCAAAGAGGTGTTTGTCTTCATCAAATAGGGGGAGACTGAAAGTGATGAAGATCTTATTGAATCATTTGATTAAACGAAGATCTTGTTGATTTGATGAAGTCAAAATGAAGTCAAAGGCTATTCTATTGCAGTCAAAGGTTACTTGGTTAAAAGGGTAGAAAGATTAGTGAGTTTGCATCTATACATAGGTATAATCATTCATATCTCTCTGCTGCATGAGGTTTCTTCATTTAAAAGATTTTGCAAATGTCTCTAAAGCGTGTTTAAATTGTTAAAAACAAAGTAATTTGTTAAATGGTTTTTAAGTAAAATGTTTTAACTAATATTATATGAGCTTTATCAGTTAAAATGTTCTTTGTTGAACATTCAAGGACTTGATGTTGCAAATAATGATCATGAAGAATGTTGATTTTGATGATGATCCAAGAGCTTAAAGACTTAGAGTATTGAAGATTGAAGATTGATGATTTCTGTATTGTAATAACTCTGTTTTAGTTTGATTGAGTCTGTAATTATAGAATCTAAGATAGCCGGTACATAGTACGTAACTTAGAAGCTTCAAAATGCTCAAATTTATCATGCGAGCTCGGCTTTAATCGATTATATAGGTAAATAATCGATTAAAACGAGTGAGAAAACCACTTTCTATACAAAGTCACTTGTTTTAATCGATTAAACAACAAAATAATCGATTATTTTGTACTTGTTCAGTACATATAATCGATTATTTCACCAAATAATCGATTAATCCAGAGAGGTTTGGGTTACGTCGTATTTGGCTCTGTTTTAATCGATTATCACTCCAAATAATCGATTATTTCGATCTGTTTTTCATTTTAAATTTCAAATTAACCCTATTTTCGAAAACCCAATTACCAAGAACCCTAGTTTCGAAATCCCCAATTCCTAAACCCTAATTTCCCTACTTAAACTCTGCTTTGGCACTCGGAAAAAAAGAACAACTCTTTCCATACAAAAGTTAAGTGTTGTGAGTGCAAGAGAAGCTGTTTGTTGCAAGGAAAGGGGGCTTTCGAACCTGGTGTGGGCTAGAAGCGATAAGAATCACTAAGTGGAGTTCTTAGTGGATTGTGTGCTGTGCCGTCTCTGGGGAAAGCTATTCTTCATCTCTTGTGGATTTCAAGAGAGGTGTTGTCTTTACTTTATCTCTTTGATTTGTAAACTGTTTGTAACAATTTGTTCTTAGTGACAGCGTTAATCCTCTTTTGAGTGATTAGCAACTGGACGTAGGGTCTTTTGATCCGAACCAATATAAACCTACTGTGTAATCTTCTCTACTCTTCTCTATTTACATTTACGCAGTTTTTAATCGGTAAAATTTGCGGAAAATTTTGAAAACCTAATTTTTATTAAGAAACCAATTCACCCCCCCTCTTGGTTTTTGTCCGACCACGCGAACATTCCGCTGCGTGATTCTAACAAGTGGTATCAGAGCTTGCTTTGATAGTCATTCAAACTTTTCGAAAATGGCCGGACAAAATCAAACTTTTGCCGAAGGTGCGTCTATCAACAGACCCGCACTTTTTGCGGGTCAAAATTATCCTTTTTGGAAAGTACGTATGCAAATATTTTTAGAGTCTGTTGATAGAGGCGTTTGGGACGCAATTTTAAACGGTCCATTTGTTCCTAAAATTACTGAGAACAGTGTTGATGTTCTTAAACCTTTTGATAGATGGACTGCCGAAGAAAGTCGAAAAGCACAATTTGATGTTAGGGCTAGAAACATTATTTCATCTGCTCTAACCCTTGATGAGTTTTATAGAATTTCAGTTTGTAAAAGTGCACAGGAAATGTGGGAAATGCTAAGGGTGACCCACGAAGGAACTGACGACGTCAAAAGAGCGCGTAAAAACTCCCTAATCCAAGAATACGAGATGTTCCGGATGCAACCCGGTGAAACGATTTTTGACGTTCAAAAGCGTTTCACTCATATTGTGAATCATCTCACCGGATTAGGTAAAGTATTTGACGTTGATGAATTAAATGTTAAAATTTTGAAATCTTTGGATAGGAAATGGCAACCAAAGGTGACGGCCATCTCGGAGTCACAAAATCTTGCCACTATGTCTATGGCGGCGTTATTTGGAAAGCTTAGGGAGCATGAACTTGACCTTGGAAGACTAAATGAGGAAGAGGGTCAATATCAAAAGAAGAACCTAGCTTTCAAGACCGAGATTTCAAAAAGCAAAAATAAGAAAGAAGAAGAAGAAGACTCCGAAATTGATGAAGAAGAGATGAGTCTTTTTATAAAGAAGTTCACCAAGATGATGAAAGCAAAAGGAAGACATCCTTTCAAAGGTAAGGGAAAGGTAAAAGAAAATTCTTCCGTTAATATAAAATGCTTTGGTTGTGGTGAAGCAGGGCATATAAAGACCGAATGCCCAAACAAGAAAAATGATGAACACAAGGGCAAAAAGCAATTCAAGAAGAAAGCATATATTGCTTGGGATGACAGTGATTCAAATTCAGAATCAAGCGACTCGGAAATAGAAGCAAACAATTGCTTAATGGCAAATGACAAAATTTCTTCGGATTTTGAGGTTAGTGATTCCGATTCATCCTCTAGTGAAGAAAATGACCATGATGAATTGAAAAATGCTTATAATGAGTTATTTACTGCATTTATGGATATGAAAAACGAATTTAAAGTTGTAAAGAAAAATCTAAGAATGGTTTGACTAGGAAAATGAGTCCTTAAAATTGAAAATTGCATGTTTAGAAGAAAAGGAGGTAGCTAATACGAAAATTGTATGCTTAGATGAGAATAAGGACTTAGCTTGTGCAAATTGTAAAGAGCATGAATATGACATAGATATTCTTAACCATTTGCTTGACAAAGCCGAAAAAGAAATTGATGATCTTAGGAAGCATGAAAGGGTAATTGCTCAAAATAATGTAAATCAAAGAGTTCCTTTGAAAAAGAGTAAATCTAAAAAGAAAAGAATATGGGTAGAAAAAGGAACTAGAGCATGTCATGTTAATAATGTATCTTGTTCTAAAGCTATTCCAAATGCATGCTTCTATTGTATGAAACAAGGTCACACTTCAAATAAGTGTAAAATTAAACATTTTGGTGTTCCTAAAGGTAAATATATTTGGGTTCCAATTGTTAAATAAATCTATTTGTATCTTGTATTTATTCAAAGAAAATGGATCATTTAGTATGTTTTAAACAGAATGATTAGGTAAAAACATTTTATCTTTTCTATTGCATGAAGGTTCTTCACCTAAAGATTTTTGCGAAAAGCCTCTAAAATTGTTTTAAACAACTAAAAACAAAGTATTTTTACAAAAGCTTTCTTAAAACATGTTTTTAACTAATGCAGTTTTGAAAGAACCGAATAAAATCACTTAGAATGTTCAAAGAAGTGTTTTTACAGTATTTTAATCGATACAACTTGTTTTTAATCGATTAAAACCATTTAGAACTCATTGTGATCGACCAAATTTTTATTATGAGCGGTCAGAATCTTTTAAAGCGATTAAAAACACGTTTCAATCGATTAAAATCACTTAAAGGGTCAGGATGATCGATCAGAATCAAATTATAAGCGATCAGAATTCTTTTCAATCGATTAAAACACGTTTCAATCGATTAAAATCACTTAATGGGTCAGGATGATCGATCAGAATGTAATTATGACCGATCGAAATCAGATTATGATCGATCAGAATTTAGTTATGACCGATCAGAACTCTTTTAATCGATTAAATCTCGTTTCAATCGATTAAAACAACTTAAAAAATTTTCTACACTGCGTTTTAATCGATTAAAAGAGCGTTTTAACAGATTAAAACTGCACTTTTAATAGATTAAAAGAATCTTTTAACAGATTAATTAAACCAATGATTAATTAAAAGAAGTTTTGCAGTATTTAAATAGATTGTTATGTCTCTAACCCCAAGGACCCAAAAGTTGTGGGGACCTATGTTTATATGTTCTTGTGTTGTAAGAAACTTCCAAATCAAAGAAGTCTATGTGGTATCTTGATAGTGGATGCTCAAAACATATGACTGGAGATAAAATGAAATTTGTAAGTTTCAAAGCCAAAGAACAAGGATATGTGACTTATGGGGATAACAACAAAGGGAAGATTCTCGGAATTGGAAACATAGGTGGTGCAAACACATTGGAAATTAAGGATGTGCTTCTTGTTGATGGATTAAAGCATAACCTACTTAGCATAAGCCAATTGTGTGACAAAGGATTCAAGGTAACTTTTGAAAGCAAATTTTGCACCATACATTTAGTAAATTCGAAAAAGTAGAATTAAAAGGCATTAGGCATAACAACATATATTTGATTGATTTGGATTGTTTACATGAGTCTAGTATAACATGTTTAGTTGCTAAGGAAGAGAACCCTTGGTTATGGCATAAAAGAGCGGCTCATATAAATATGCATCACTTGAATAAATTGATATCAAAAGACTTAGTTATTGGATTGCCTAAGTTAAAATTTGAAAAAGATAGATTGTGTGATGCATGCCAAAAAGGTAAACAAGTAAAATCATCTTTTAAATCAAAGAATGTGATTTCCACTTCAAAACCCCTAGAATTATTACATTTAGATTTATTTGGACCTTCTAGGATAAAAAGCTTTGGTGGAAATTATTATGGACTTGTAATTGTTGATGATTACTCTAGATATACTTGGACATTTTTCTTAACTACGAAAAGTGAAGCTTTTAAGGTCTTTAGAAAATTTGCAAAACAAATACAAAATGAGAAAGACCTAAGAATTAAAGTTTTAAGAAGTGACCATGGTGGTGAGTTTCAAAATGAAAAGTTTGAGAATTATTGTGAGGAAAATGGTATATTACATAACTTTTCTGCTCCTAGGACTCCCCAACAAAATGGTGTAATTGAGAGGAAAAATAGGTCATTAGAGGAACTTGCAAGAACTATGTTAAATGAATCTAATGTTCCTAAATATTTTTGGGCTGATGTGGTTAGCACTGCATGTTATGTTTTAAATAGAATGCTCATTAGGTCAATTATAAAATCTACTCCATATGAATTGTTTAATGGTAGAAAACCTAATGTTGCTCATTTAAAGATTTTTGGATGTAAATGTTTTGTGCTAAATAATGGAAAGGACAATCTAGGAAAATTTGACTCAAAAGCCGATGAGGGCATTTTTCTAGGTTATTCTTTAACTAGCAAGGCATATAGAGTGTTTAATAGGAGAACTTTGAATATAGAAGAATCTATACATGTTACCTTTGATGAGATTGTAGACCTTGGGGAAATCCTCTTGAGTCAAATAAAAGACTTGCAGGTGATGATGAATATATAAGAGAGGCCCTTGATGAATTATACTTGGAAGATAATGTGCCTTCTCAAACTCCTCAATTAGCAAAAGAATGGCAATCACCTAGAGGACTCTCAATGGACAATATCATAGGTGACATCTCAAAAGGGGTAAGAACTAGAAATATGAATAATTTACGTATGTCATGTTGCTTTTGTGTCACAGATTGAACCTAAAAACATTGAGGAAGCACTTAAAGATGATCAATGGTGCATAGCCATGCAAGAAGAACTTAACCAATTTGAAAGGAATCAAGTGCGGGAACTAATCCCAAGAGAAGAGTTACATCAAGTTATTGGAACTAAATGGGTATTCAGAAATAAGCTTGATGAAGATGGTAATATAACAAAGAATAAAGCCGGACTTGTTGCAAAAGGCTATTGTCGGGAGGAAGGTATAGATTATGATGAAACTTATGCTCCTGTGGCGGAATTTGCTAAGATTATGCAGGGAGAGTTTGAAATGTCTATGATGGGAGAATTAACATTCTTCCTTGGACTTCAAATCAAGCAACTTAAAGATGGCATTTTCATCTCTCAAACTAAATACTGCAAAGAGATTCTCAAAAAGTTTGGAATGGACACCTCAAAGGAAGCCAACACACCCATGGGAACTTCATGCTATCTAGACAAGGATGAATCGGGTTTGGAAGTTAATCAAACTATGTATAGAGGTATGATAGGATCACTATTATACTTAGCGCAAGTAGACACGATATTATGCATTACATGCGTGTGTGTGCTAGATTTCAGGCTTGTCCTAAAGAATCTCATCTAATTGCGGTAAAACATATTTTAAAATACTTAAAAGGAACTACTTGGTTTTGGTTTGTGGTATCAGATCGATGCTTGTATGAGTTTAATAGGATATTCGATGCTGATTATGGTGGCTGTAAAATTGATAGAAAAAGCACTAGTGGAACATGTCATTTGTTAGGTTCATCCTTAATATCATGGCATTCTAAGAAACAAGCATGTGTAGCTTTATCTACCACTGAAGCTGAATATATTGCAGCTGGTAGTTGTTGTGCTCAAATTCTGTGGATGAAACAACAATTAGAGGATTATAGCATATATTTAAATGACATTCCATTAATGTGTGATAATACGAGTGCAATCAACTTAACTAAGAATCCAGTAATGCACTCTAGGACTAAACATATTGAGATTAGACATCACTTTTTAAGAGATAATATCAGCAAAGGAAACTGTAAGATAGAGTATGTAGACACTAAACGTCAATTAGCAGATATATTTACTAAGCCTCTACCCAAGGATAGATTCTATGATCTTAGAAGAGACTTAGGGATATTAGAAATAGCTTAAATTTAAAGATAATTTTGAGGGGGAGCTCTTATGATTGATGTTGCAGAGTTCTTTTTGATTATAATCAAAATAGGGGGAGAAAAATTTAAAGCCTATGATTCAATATTAAATTTTATCTGGTATGTTTAATGTGTTTGTTAGTATGACAGATAAAACAGGTTATTACAAGGGCTTTAAAAAGATAATTTTGATCATCATCAAAAAGGGGGAGATTGTTGAACATTCAAGGACTTGATGTTGCAAATAATGATCATGAAGAATGTTGATTTTGATGATGATCCAAGAGCTTAAAGACTTAGAGTATTGAAGATTGAAGATTGATGATTTCTGTATTGTAATAACTCTGTTTTAGTTTGATTGAGTCTGTAATTATAGAATCTAAGATAGTCGGTACATAGTCACGTAACTTAGAAGCTTCAAAATGCTCAAATTTATCATGCGAGGCTCGGCTTTAATCGATTATATAGGTAAATAATCGATTAAAATAGTGAGAAAACCACTTTCTATACAAAGTCACTGTTTTAATCGATTAAACGACAAAATAATCGATTATTTTGTACTTGTTCAAGTACGAGATAATCGATTATTTCACCAAATAATCGATTAATCCAGAGAGGTTTGGGTTCGTCGTATTTGGCTCTGTTTTAATCGATTATCACTCCAAATAATCGATTATTTCGATCTGTTTTTCATTTTAAATTTCAAATTAACCCTATTTTCGAAAACCCAATTACCAAGAACCCTAGTTTCAAAATCCCCAATTCCTAAACCCTAATTTCCCTACTTAAACTCTACTTTGGCACTCAGAAAAAAAGAACAACTCTTTCCATACAAAAGTTAAGTGTTGTGAGTGCAAGAGAACTGTTTGTTGCAAGGAAATGGGGCTTTCTGAACCTGGTGTGGGCTAGAAGCGATAAGAATCACTAAGTAGAGTTCTTAGTGGATTGTGTGCTTGTGTCGATCTCGGGGAAAAGCTGTTCTTCATCTCTTGTGGATTTCAAGAGAGGTGTTGTCTTTACTTTATCTCTTTGATTTGTAAACTGTTTGTAACAATTTGTTCTTAGTGACAGCGTTAATCCTCTTTTGAGTGATTAGCAAGCTGGACGTAGGGTCTTTTGATCCGAACCAGTATAAACCTACTTGTGTAATCTTCTCTACTCTTCTCTATTTACATTTACGCAGTTTTTAATCGGTAAAATTTGGGGAAAATTTTGAAAACCTAATTTTTATTAAGAAACCAATTCACCCCCCCTCTTGGTTTTTGTCCGACCACGCGAACATTCCGCTGCGCGATTCTAACATTCTTAACACTTTCATAACAGGTTTTTAACTGATAAGGTTTTCAAAATAATCGATTAAAACATTTTAAAACATACACTGGAACTGTTTTAATTGATATATCTTCGAATTAATCAATTGTTTTCATGAAAAGAGTTTTTGAAAACCTTTTTCCAGTATTTTAATTGATGTAGAATCGAAATAATCGATTAAAATGACTTAAGATGTTTTGAAAAGTGTTCTGGCAGAATTTTAATCGATACAAACTCAAAATAATCGATTAAAATAACTTGAAGTGTTTTGAAAGGTGTTCTGTCAGTATTTTAATCGATGCAAATGCGAATTAATGGATTAAAACAACTAAGATTTTTTCCAAAGTGTTTTAATCGATTAAAACAAGTCTGTTATCACTTAAAATGATTTAGAAAGTTTTATGAAACTTTTTGGCAGAATTCTAATTTATAAAAATGTGAAATAATCGATTAAAACAACTAAGAGATTTTTACCAAAGTGTTTTAATTATTAAAACAAATTGTTATCAGTTAAAATCACTTAGAAAGTTTTATGGAAACATTTGGCAGTATTTTAATCGATTAAAAGGCGAATTAATCGATTAAAACAACTTAAGAGATTTTTTACAAAGTGTTTTAATTGATATAAACGTTGTCATATCAGTTAAAACAAATATGGAAAATGATCAAGAACATTTTAATAGATTAAAATAAGTTTTAACAGATTAATTCAAGACTTTTAACAGATTAAAAGATTGTTTTAACAGATTAATTAAACCAACAGTTTGAAAAATTCTCTATATAAACAGGATTGCTTGAGTCTTTTAAAAATATACCTTTGAGCAATCAATCAAGAAATCATAAGAGCTACTTTCAAGAAAGAATCACGTAAGTTTTGTGAAGTTTTTTGAAGTTCTTTCTTGAGGCAATTTTTGCATTCTTTTAGTGAAGAAAAT
Source organism: Sphenostylis stenocarpa (assembly GCA_963425845.1). Classification (NCBI taxonomy): domain Eukaryota; kingdom Viridiplantae; phylum Streptophyta; class Magnoliopsida; order Fabales; family Fabaceae; genus Sphenostylis; species Sphenostylis stenocarpa. Next base: position 75,311,561 of record OY731403.1, read on the forward strand.
CATTCTGCAGAGCTGCATAATTCGGGTTTGAGTGTTATAGTTTCTTCTATTTGTTTCTTTAATTTTCTTTACTATATTGTGGGTGTCTGGAAGTGTGGGCACTGGTTTCTGTAGTTGGAATTTGGCTGCAGGGTTGTTCAAGAATTGGAAGTTGGTTCTTGGTGAAGGTTTAGGTGTAAGGACTGGAATTTTGGTTCTTGTGGTAGATTGGGTGTGTGATTGGAATTGTAATCAGTAAAACATTCAATCTAGTGGAACTCTGCTAGAATTTGGCTGGGAACTAGATGTAGCCCTGGGATTGGGTGAACCAGTATAAATCTTGGTTGTATCTTTCTAAACCTTTCTCTCTTTAACTCTGTTGCTGCCTTATTTTTTATTGCTTGCTTGGTTTGATTCAAGAATTGGTCAAGACTCTTAATCTTTGAAATAGATAATATGTATATTGCGAAAATCTTTCAAAGATCAATTCACCCCCCCCCCTCTTGATCTCAGCCTACTTTTCTAACAAAATGAAGACTGTTCGAGATAAAAGTGGTTTATTGTAAAAGAATAGTTTTAGCATCCCTTATCTCTTCTGTCGGACTACGTGGCTACTTAGCTTATAAAGAACTTGAAACCAAGCTAGCTAAAATGTAGACTATCCCAGACAAGGGTGTTTATTGTGAAAATATTTTTGAGAGGTTTTTCTTTTATTTTTCTGTTGTATGATTATGCTATGTAACAAACAAATGCACACACAATTCACCCATCCGCGAACAGTGAGACGGCATTTTTATCACGAGGTAGGGGTATCCTACTGAAGAGTGCGTATTCAAGGTAGTTCTAAATTTCCTCAGCAAGGCTAGGCCCCGAAGGTGCCCCCATTATAGGGTCCCCACTCTCCCAGCCTTCAGACCATGTATGGCACTAGGGCCTTGTTAGTCTTTAGGCAAAAGGAGGAATGTTATCACCTTGAGTGGTTATTTCTGACAATAGTGGTGGGCTCATGACCCTCATTACGACAAATTGTACAACACCCTACCTTATAAATCTTCAATCAGAAGAATTAATAATTTTTAGTGGAATTTTTTTTAATAACCAATAATAATATTTCCCTCATACAAAATATTAATATATTAAACCAATGCATTAATCGTAAAAATAAACTTTAACATGTAAATTTTCAATAACCCATTCTTGCATTTCATCATTTTAGAAAGTACTAAAAGTAAACATTCATAATTACATATAGATAAAATATTAGTTACAGTCCTTCAAAATATTAGGGGTAACATTGAGATAACTTCCTACAAAGTAGCAAACTACACATAAGAGTGACTACTACCCAATACCGTATAGGCCTATGTACCACAAAGGACTGCTTATAAAAGATTGAATATGTTTATCCCAATACATATTACCATCATTGTGGCTTTCAGCTAATGAGTATGAGTGTCATATTCATCGGGTGTGGAATCTGTGCCACCTCCCCTCTCTTTAAACAATCACTGATCAAGTCCCACGAGTACCGCAAGTACAGAAGAAATAAAGAAAATAGAGAGACAAGAGGGTGAGCAACAGTTCATACATCATTTTAAAATCAACATCATAAACATTCACAAGTCAATCAAATTCCAAATGATTGAGGTTAATGATGCATGATCCTAATATGTTTTCTAAAATGTTTATGCATGTGGGCCCAAATCATTTCTCAAATCAGTACTGGGGTAGCTAGGAGTTCACACTACTAGGTATGGAAAATCTAGCCACGGGATTGTTGAGACTCATGCTCAAATATAAACCCAGTAGCTCACTGACTACTGATATACGGTAAGAGCACAGTCAAGTACAGGAGAGTTTGTACAGTGGGATCCCCGACAACAGGTAGCTAACCTGGGGCTTTTGGGGCCTCCAACCACTATCCTTCCTATCCTCAAGTCCTCCCTCAGGGCCTCCCTATCGTATTCTCAGAGTCCATAATCTCTGATTTCCCAGATTTCACAAATTGTCATTTTCAGATGAGTAATGTATGAGTCCTTAAGTGGTTTTTCTTAGAAAGTCACATTTTTCCAAAAATTTTGACAGAGTTTCCCCTGTAATACGAACTTTCCAAAAATTTCCAATCACATGTTACAAGCAGAAAACTTCCAATACAAATAAAAAAAAGGTCACAACCCATCATCCAATTTTTTTCAATTTAATTTTCAATGAACTTTCTCATGAAAAACCATCATACATATAAATGCTCACTCAGAGACAATACATATCATAATAGAGTATCAAACATGTATTTTACACCATCATACACGTAAGCAATTCATTATCACTTTCACAACCAAGCATATAATGAAATCAAAATTATCAATCATAACAAATTTAGACAACTTCAACAAATAAGGTCAAACAAGTTTATGAGGTAATCCTTACCATATAGCCCACCCCTTACCTGATACGTCCACACTTATTCCTTTCAAAGCTTGATGTTGTTTTCCAGCAAAATCTATATACGTAATAAAATGCTAGTTAGAATCTTATATTTCTATGGTTCTATCTCATGAGAATTTAAATTCACTTTGTGTTGCTAATCCATTTCTAATAATATTTTAAGCTCACAACTTACAATTAACTTAGAAAATTATCTTATTTTGTGTACACTTAGAGTAGGAAGAATCCTAATAGTAAACATGGACAAGGTTCAGTATTTCAGAATTTTCTAGAGTTATATAAGTTGTTTTGGCATGCGATTTGAGCCAAAATTTCAATAACTTAATTACCTACAATATTGATGAAGGAAATAAATTCAAATACCCTATAGAATAGATGTAGTTTTCAGTTTTAAATGGTTGTTTCCAACTGGGCTCAACTACAATAACACTCTGAACATGCCTTGCTAATTTGACTATAAATCATGCTACACATAAGTTATTGACATGAAATCAATTTTTAAGTTTCTGTAATATAATTTCCTACAACTTTTATGAAGGAATAAAGTCCTAATTGCACACATATCAATCCCAGTAATTCAAAAACCGAGGCTGTTGAAACAGGGCTACCTCTTAACGTCACAGCTAGAACACTTGACAGTAAAATGGGCATAACTTGAGCTACAAATATCCGTCTAATGTGAAACTAGTTTCTAAATTTCTATAACTTAATGGGATACAACTTTCTTGAAGATACAAATTCCTAGTTCTGTTCACACAAGTCCCAAAAATTCAATGAACAGTACCTACGAATTAGGGTTCTTAAGTTTTTAGCTCAACCACTTTTAATCCTCAAGTCTAAGCATTATTCTAGTAACCTAGGTGTAAAACCTACAATAACACTTTTCCTACACTCACTTAAGCTGATCGAAGTGAGGAGAAAAATAGAAAATACACCGTTTTGAAAAATAAAACCGTAGAAATGTAGAGGAGATTGAGATAAACAAACTTATCTCTTGGAGCTTCTCAAGAAAATCAAGATTTCACCCTCAAAATCAAGCTTGAAGGTAAGGAAAGTTTTGAGAGAAATGAGAAAACCTACGGTTGCAGAGAGAATGACACTCTTTATAAAAGTCAAATTTCTAATTCACCTAAATTTTCGCTTAGCGGATTTCTGATGCGCCAAGCGGATTAGAGGCCGCAAGTAATAGAGAGATTTCAAACCACACTGCTCAGTGGATTAGATTACGAAAAATTTATGCATTATTTTTTTCCTTTTTACTCTAGTCAAGATTTGAACCCACAATCCCTAAGACTCAAATATTACTTCAAACCATATCGACCATCATATGTTTCTTATCAACTCACACACATAGTACAATTTTAATGTACTCACTCAATACATACAAGAAAACAATAATTTCTGAATGTGTCAATTAAAATTTGTTAAGTCCCTAAGCATGCTCAATGTTCAGGCACACACATGAGTATTTTCTAACAATTATAAAATAAAAAAAATTATAATTGTTCTAATGCACATACAAGAATCAAACTCATGACCCTCTAATCTTATGACAAGGGTCTAACCAAATGATCCACTCCTCATCTCTACAATTTTATTAAATTCTTAATTTAATTACTTCTCTTACTTTCAATTTCTACCTTAAAACATATAATTACTATCCGGTGCCCAGTTGCCCGCAAAACGAGTCAATTTTGAGTATTTTCTAAAAATTCCAGAAAATCATAAATAATCTAATAAACATAAAACTCTACAATAGCTTTACCCAATTCTTAATAATTTAATTATTAAAATTTCGACAAAGATTTTGTCAAAATTTAATAAACTAGGAGTACTGAGAATTAGGATGTTACACGATGGTTTCGTTGACTCATGTTTTTTTTTAAAGAAATGGTTCAACGCCTTTAGGTTGTCCGATAACCGGGCTGGACCTAAGGGTGAGGTTTTCGAAAAGGTTCGAGGAGTCGCCACCAATATTTTTACCAAAAACATTGGAAAAGGAAAAGAAGGCGATGATTTTTAAAAACCAACTTTGATCATTACTGTTGAATATAGAGGAAATACGGTTTGAGATAATCTCCCTTGTGTATAAACCACACATAGGGTAATCTATTTATAATAAAGAGAGGTACAACTAAAAGAGTAACCGAAAAGTAAACAAAATAAACAGAAGATATTGTTTGATATTGTGGTTAACAATATCCAATAACATCTTAACAGTATCTAAACAATATCTAACACTCCCCGTCAAGCTGGAGCATACAAATCATATGTGCCAAGCTTGTTACAAATATAATCCATTCTAGGCCCCCGTAAGGACTTAGTAAAAATATCTGTGAACTGATTACTTGAGTTAACAAACTCAGTCTTGATGTCTCCAAACATAATATTTTCTTAAATGAAATGACAGTCAATCTCAATGTGTTTGGCCCTCTCATGAAAGATAGGATTAGAACTAATATGAAGAGCAGCCTGATTTTTACACACAAGTGTCATTTGAGTGACATCTCCAAATTGTAACTCTTCGAGCAATTGCTTGAGCCAAACAAGTTCACAGGAAGCTGAGGCCATAACTCTATATTCTGCTCCTGCACTGGATCTTGCCACAACACTCTATTTCTTACTTTTCCACAAAATCAAGTTAGCACCAATAGAGACACAATATCCAGATGTAGATCTTCTATCCAAAGGAGATCCTGCCCAATCAGCATCTGAGTAGCAAACAACTATTGTATGGTTATTAGAACCATATAATAATCCTTTTCCAGGAGATCCTTTAATATACTTCAAGATACGAATGACTACATTCAAATGATCTTCACATGGGGAATTAAGAAATTGGATGTCAGGCTGAATAACTGTAAGATAATTCAATTTTACAACCAATCTTCTATACTGCTAAGGATCAGATATAGGCTCCCCCTGATTTGGTAGAAGTTTAGTATTAGGATCCATGGGTGTATCAATAGACTTTGAACTCATCAACCCAGTTTCCTCCAAAATATCCATGACATACTTCCTCTGAGATATAACAATACCATCATTGGACTGTGCCACCTCAATACCCAAGAAATATCTAAGTTTGCCAAGATCTTTGGTCTGAAAATGGTGACATAGATGTTGTTTCAACTGAGAGATGTCATGGTTGTTACTACCTGTAAGAACGATGTCATCAACATATACTATCAAGTAAACACATCCAGCACTCGAGTGTTGATAAAAGACAGAATGATCTGCTTCACATCGAGTCATACCAAATTGTTGAACAACCTTGCTAAACTTTCCAAACCAGGCCCTAGGAGACTGTTTTAGGCCATATAGGGATTTGTGAAGACGACATACCATCCCAGAAGACTCCCCCTGAGCAACAAACCCAGGAGGTTGCTCCATATAGATTTCTTCTTGCAAATCACCATTGAGAAAAGCATTTTTAACATCCATTTGATAAAGAGGCCATTGTTGAAGAGTGGCCATGGCGATAAATAAACAAACAAAAGCCATTTTCGCCACGGGGAAAAAGGTATCTCCATAATCCAACCCAAAAATTTGAGTATAACCTTTGGCCACAAGACGAGCTTTGAGGCAATCAATAGTACCATCAGGTCCAACTTTGATAGCAAACACCCACCTACAACCAACAACAGATTTTCCAGATGGTAACAGAACCAATTCCCAAGTTCCACTATTATGAAGAGCACTTAGTTCATCTAACATGGCCTGACGCCAACTAGGATGGGCTAAAGCTTCATGAACAATTTTCGGAATGGTCATAGAAGAAATAGAGGAAAGACATGTATAAAAAGGTAATGACAGTCGATGATAACTCAAAGCAATATAATGGGGAGAGGGATTACGTGTAGAACAGAAACCTTTTCGGAGGGCAATGGGAAGGTTAGACTCAGGTGTCAGATCCGGAGGAGACAGAGTAGTTGGCACTTGAGTGGAGTCACATGGTGGTGGTTATGATTGATTTCATCAACTATAAACCTGAAGAGGTGGTGGAGAAGAAGCTAACTGCAGAATAGGAACTAATGGTGAAGAAGACACAATTAGAGGGTCACACACAACAGGAACATTAAATGTACTAGGAGTGTTGACAGGATTGGATGGAGACAGAGGTGAAGATTGACTTTTAAAATAAAGAGAGAACTCATCAGAGGTGACATCTGCAGACACAAAATAATGGTTAAGAGAAGCAGAAAAACATTTGTATCTTTTTTGTGATCTTGTAAACCCTAAGAAACACACATTTATGTGATCTAGGAGAAAGCTTATCAAGACCAAGACTTAAATTATGAACAAAACATGTAGACCCGAAAACTCTTAGAGGTAAAGAATGAAGAGGTTCATGAGGGAATAAAATGGAATAAGGTATTTTATTATCTAAAACCGAAGAAGGCATGCAATTAATGAGATAACATGCAGTAAGAAGAGCATCATCCCAAAAATGTTGAGGAACCTCTCCATGAATTAAAAGAGTGCGAGTTGTTTCAATAAGATGTCTATTTTTTCGTTCAGCTACACCATTTTGTTGAGGTGTATAAGCACAAGAAGTTTGATGCATGATACTGTGAGAAGCCATGAATTGTTTAAAAGAATGAGAAAAATATTCACGACCATTATCACTGTGCAAAACTCTAATAGAAACACCGAACTGAGTTTGAATTTCATTGAAAAAAGTTTGAAAGATATGAAATAATTCAGAATGATTTTTCATCAAAAATAACCAAGTGCATATGGAATAATCATCAATGAAAGTAACAAAGTATTGAAAACCTAAAGTAGACTTAACGCGGCTAGGTCCCCAAATGTCAGAGTGAACCACGACAAGAGGGGACGAAGCACCATGTGTGACACTACAAGGAAAGGAAGTATGATTATGCTTGCCTAATTGACACGACTCACATGCCAAACTAGACAAGTTAGACAAGGCAGGGACAAGTTTCTATAACTTGGCAAGACTTGGATGACCTAACTGAGCATGAAGAAGAGAGGGAGACTCCATAACTGCACCAACATGTGTAGAGGGATGGAGATGATAAAGACCATGAGACTCATATCCTGTGTCAATCACCTATTTGAAGCACTTGGTGGATTTGATGAAGACATAGATATAACTTAGGTTGTGGGTGTGTAGATGATTGGGTTTTTAAGCTTAAGCACTTAATCTCTTGATAGGCCATTATATTTTGTGATAAGCACCTTAAAATGTTGCATCTCATTGAAAATCATTTTTCTGCATGAAAGACTTACGTTTAAATATTAAAAGAATAAACTAAAGTTTTTTTTAATCTGTTGAAAAGGATTTTCAATCTGTTAAAATCTCTTATCATAATAAATGGTCATACATAATCGAAAATTAAATTGATTGATTCACGGAATCAACAAGTTAAAATAACTCAATAAATTTTCAATATCAAGTTTCGCATTTTCAATCTGTTGAAATGATTTTAAATCTGTTGAAACAGAAAGACCTGTTTCGATCTAAGAGTTTTTAGAAAATCAATCTGTTGAAATATTTTTCAATCTGTTGAAACGAGAGAGACTATTTTTTTAACTAAGTGTTTGCAGGAATTTAATCTGTTGAAATGATTTTCAATCGATTGAAACAGAGTTGTCATTTTTCATTAAGTTGTTTTAATCCATTAAAACTCGAATCAATCGACTAAATGGAACTTTAAATGAAATCAATCGATTGAATCGATGTCTTAATCGATTAAATGGAACTTTAAATGAAATCAATCGATTGAACCGATCTTTTAATCGATTGAAATAATACTCCGATCGATCATAGTTTTGTTCTAATCGATCATAACTCACTCGATCGATCATAGTTTTGTTCTAATCGATCATAGCTCGATCTAATCGATCATAGTTTTATTCTGATCGATCATAACTCGATCTAATCGATCATACTTCTGTTTTAATCGATCGAGTCTCTTCTAAACCTGTTTTACTTGCTAACCAACTTATCTTTTGACTCTCTAAAACAGTTTTTAACAGATGAAACGTTCTGTTTTTCGATTTACTCTATATATACAGATTTGATCTATCTTTTGAATATACAATACAACACACTACTTGAGAAAACTTGTGAAATCAATCGTGAAACTTTCATACGTAACTTTCTCCGCATTCAAGAATCTTTTTCATATCATAAGGTGCTTGTGATCAAAATTGTGGTTATTCAAAGAGAGAAAGTGCTTGATAGAATTGGTTCTGGACAATTAGAAACTTCAAGTCCAGGTTTTTTCTTTCCATATTCTTTTGTAAAAGTTGATTGTGCAGGTTGGATTGTAATCTGCACTTGGTACGATGACTTGGGTTTGGTTACTTGGGTGGTTTTCAAGATTCTGTCTTGTGGGTTTGCAAGATAGTTCTTGGGGTAGATTGGTGAGTATCTACTTGGTTGTAAATTTTCACTTGGTATTAGTGAAACTTGACTGGTTTGTCAAGAACTGGATGTAGCTCGGATTAGAGTGAACCGAGTATAAATTTGTGTGTTAATATTCTTCTTTCATCTCTTTTATTTTTCATCAATAAACTTGTTGTGTTTAAACCAAACTACCTTCGCAAAGATTAAATAAAGATAACTCATTCTTCCAAAAGAAAGTAAGTTTTGCGAAAAACTTTTAAAGTTCAATTCACCCCCTCTTGAACTCAACCATTAATTCTTTCACTATTTTGAACTCCGGTCCTGTAAACACACAAAATTATTGGTAAAAGAAAAAACACAATCAAGAGAACGAGTTAGACGACTGATGGACAATAGGTTAAAAGGAGACTCAGGGACATAAAGAACATTATCAATGGTTAAAGAAAGGAAAAGTTTAATAGTTCCAACACCATGAGATGATACTCTAGAGCCATCAGCTAGTGTAATAGAAGGTAAAGGATTAGAAGAGGATAAAGAGGAAAACAAAGATTTGTTACCAGTAATATGATTAGTGGCTCCTGAATCAAAAGCTCAAGGACCAAGAGAAGAGGATTGGGTCAGACCAGCAAAATATGTATCTGTGTGTGCGAAAAACATAGTGGAACTAGAAGATTGTTGATCCTTATACCATTTGAGAAATCTGTTGAACATAGCAGGTGTGTCGGATGCAATAGAAGAAGGAGGATCCCCAGCAGACAAAGGTGGGGAAAGATTGGTCTGAACAACTACAACAGATTGAGGAGGACGACCATGTAATGCATAACACTTGTTAATCTTGTGACCTAGCTTGTCACAATGTTCACACTTAGGACGCCCTTTTCCCTATTTGCGAGGGCGAGTCTGGTCATCACGGTGAGATGCCAACATAGATGAATCATTAACAGAATTAGAAGTAGTAGAAGGAGTGGAAGAAGTCATGAAGGGCAGGAGAACAAACCCTAAAAAAATCCAAAGTAATCCAATCAACCCACGAAGCACATATCCAAAACGAGAAGACCAAAACAAGTTCGTCGAGACTAAACGACGTAGGAGACAATAGATGACCAACTCCGATAGTGGTGATCTCAACGGCACGGTGATCACCTTACCGAAACGAACAAAATCGTATGTCACCGATCAAATATGAAACTTCAGTAGGGTAATCACGATGTCGACTTCAGTAGTGGATAATGGTGAAAAAATTTCAAAATAACCTTAAGCTCTTGATACCATGTTCAATATAGAGGAAATACGGTTTGAGATAATCTCCCTTGTGTATAAACCACACATAGGGTAATCTATTTATAAGAGAGAGAGCTACAACTAAAAAAGTAATCGAAAGTAAACAAAATAAACAGAAGATATTGTTTGATATTGTGGTTAATATTATCTAATAATATCTTGTTTAACATTCAAGGACTTGATGTTGCACTTAATGAACATGAAGATTGTTGATTTTGATGATGATTCAAGAACTCAAAGACTTAGAGTGTTGAAGACTTGTTTTGTATTGTAATAACTCTGTTTCAATTAGATTGAGTCTGTAATATTAGAGTTTAAGATAGCCGGTACATAGTCTGCACCTTAGAAGCTTCAAAAGGCTCAAATTTATCATCTAGGCTCGGCTTTAATCGATTAAATAGGGAAATAATCGATTAAAATAGTGAGAAAAACCATTTTCTGTATCTGCTCACTGGTTTAATCGATTAAACCACCTGTTAATCGATTAACAGGCCTGTTAATCGATTAACAACCCTTTTAATCGATTAAAACAGAGAGTTTTGGGGTTCTGTTGATTTTGGCTCTGTAATAATCGATTAACACATCATTTTATTGATTATTTCAGACAGATTTTGATTTTTAACTTCAAATCAACCCTATTTTCAAAAACCCTATTTCCAAGAACCCTAATTCCGAAATTCCCAATTCCCAAACCCTAATTTCTCTACTTAAGCTTCTCTATGGCACTCAGAAAAGAAGAACAACCTTTTTCATACAAAATTTAAGTGTTGTAGTGCCAGAGAACTGTTTGTTGCAAGAAAAAGGGGCTTTTGGAACCTGGTGTGGGCTAGAAGCGATAAGAATCACTAAGTGGAGTTCTTAGTGGATTGTGTGCTGTGCCGTCTCTAGGGAAAGCTGTTCATCATCTCTTGTGGATTTCAAGAGAGGTGTTTTCTTATCTTTATCTTTTCAATTGTAATTTGCTTGTAACAACTCTATTATAGTGTAGCAACTGGACGTAGGGTCTTTTGATCCGAACCAATATAAATTTCCTGTGTAAGATTCTCTTCTCTTCTCTATTTACATTTACACAGTTTTAATCGGTAAAATTTGGGGAAAATTTTGAAAACCTAATTTTTATTAAGAAACCAATTCACCCCCCCTCTTGGTTTTTGTCCGACCACGCGAACATTCTGCTGTGCGATTCTAACAAGTGGTATCAGAGCTTGCTTTGATAGTCATTCAATTTTTCGAAAATGGCCGGACAAAATCAAACTTTTGCCGAAGGTGCGTCTATCAACAGACCCCCACTTTTTGCGGGTCAAAATTATCCTTTCTGGAAGGTACGTATGCAAATATTTTTAGAGTCTGTTGATAGAGGCGTTTGGGATGCTATTGGTTCCTAAAATTACTGAGAACGGTATTGACGTTCTTAAACCTTTTTCTAAATGGACTGCAGAAGAAAACAGAAAAGCACAATTTGACGTTAGGGCTAGAAATATAATTTCATCTGCTTTAACCCTTGACGAGTTTTACAGGATATCAGTTTGTCAGAGTGCTCAAGAAATGTGGGATAAACTAAGAGTAACTTATGAAGGAACCGATGATAGCGACTCGATTTCGGAGTCAAGTGATCTGGAAATAGAAGCTAACATTTGCTTGTTGGCAAAAGACAATATATCTTCCGACTTTGAGGTTAGTGATTCCGACTCATCTTGAAGTGATGATGAAAATGATTTTGATGAATTACAAAATGCATATAATGAATTGTTTAGTGCCTTTAAGGACTTGAAAAATGAATACAAAGCTGTGAAAAAGAGTTTAAGTAGATCCGAAAAGGAGGTAAAGTCCTTAAAAACGAAAATTGCATGTTTAGAGGAAAAGGAAACCTTAGAAACGAAAATTGTATGTTTAGATGAGGATAATAATAAGATCTTGGCATGTGCAAATTGTAAAGAGCATGAATATGACATAGATATTCTTAATCATTTGCTAGACAAAGCCAAAAAGGAAATAGATGATCTTAAGAAGCATGAAATGGTGTTTGCTCAAAATAATGTAAATCATCAAGTTCCTTTGAAAAATCCTAAAAGGAAAAATGAAAGAGTAGGGGTAGAAAAAGGAACTAGAGCATCTATGATTAGAAATCCATCATTTTCAAATACTACATCTAAAGCATGTTTTTATTGCATGAAACAAGGTCACACGTCAAATAGATGTAAAATTAAACATTTTGGTGTACCTAAAGGTAAATACATTTGGGTTCCTATAGTTAAATAATTTGTTATGTCTCTAACCCCAAGGACCCAAAAGTTGTGGGGACCTAAGTTTACTATATTCTTGTTTTGTAGGAAACTTCCAAATCAAAGAAGTCTATGTGGTATCTTGATAGCAGATGCTCAAAACATATGACCGGAGATAAATCTAAATTTGTAAGTTTCAAAGCTAAGGAACAAGGATATGTAACTTATGGGGACAACAACAAAGGGAAGATCCTTGGAATTGGAAACATAGGTGGTGCAAACACTTTGGAGATCAAGGATGTGCTACTTGTTGATGGACTAAAGCATAATCTCCTTAGTATAAGTCAACTATGTGACAAAGGATTTAAGGTAATTTTTGAAAGTAAATTTTGCACCATACATTTGATAGATTCCGAAAATGTAGAATTAAAAGGCATTAGGCATAACAACATATATTTGATTGATTTGGATTGTTTACATGAGTCTAGCATAACATGTTTAGTTGTTAAGGAAGAGAACCCTTGGTTATGGCATAAGAGAGCGACTCATATAAATATGCATCATTTGAACAAATTGATTTCAAAAGACTTAGTTATTGGTTTGCCTAAGTTAACATTTGAAAAAGATAGATTGTGTGATGCATGCCAAAAGGGTAAACAAGTAAAATCATCATTTAAATCAAAGAATGTTATTTCCACTTCAAAACCCCTAGAATTATTACATTTAGATTTATTTGGACCTTCTAGGATAAAGAGCTTTGGTGGAAATTATTATGGCTTTGTGATTATTGATGATTACTCTAGGTATACATGGACATTTTTCCTAACTATGAAAAAGTGAAACCTTTAAAGTCTTTAGAAAATTTGCAAAACAAATTCAAAATGAGAAAGACTTAAGAATTAAAGTTTTAAGAAGTGACCATGGTGGTGAGTTTCAAAATGAAAAGTTTGAAAGTTATTGTGAAGAAAATGGAATATTACATAACTTTTCTGCTCCTAGGACTCCCCAACAAAATGGTGTAGTTGAAAGGAAAAATAGGTCATTAGAGGAACTTGCTAGAACTATGTTAAATGAATCTAATGTTCCTAAATATTTTTAGGCTGATGAGGTTAGTACTGCATGTTATGTTTTGAATAGAATGCTCATTAGGTCAATTATTAAATCTACTCCTTATGAATTGTTTAATGGTAGAAAGCCTAATGTTGCTCATTTGAAAATTTTTGGATGTAAGTGTTTTGTATTAAATAATGGAAAGGATAACTTAGGAAAATTTGACTCTAAAGCTAATGAGGGCATTTTCTTAGGTTATTCATTAACTAGTAAGGCTTACAAGGTGTTTAATAGAAGAACTTTGAATATTGAAGAATCTATTCATGTTACTTTTGATGAGATTGTAGACCTTGGGGGAAATCCTCTTGAGTCAAATAAAGAACTTGCAGGTGATGATGAATATATAAGAGAGGCTCTTGATGAATTATATTTGGAAGAAAATGAGCCTTCTCAAACACCTGAGTTAGCAAAAGAATGGCAATCACCAAGAGGACTCTTAATGGACAATATCATTGGTGATATTTCAAAAGGGGTAAGAACTAGAAACATGTCTAACTTTTGTATGTCTGTAGCTTTTATGTCTCAGATAGAACCCAAAAATGTGGAGGAAGCACTCAAAGATGACCAATGGTGCATAGCCATGCAAGAAGAACTTAACCAATTTGAAAGGAATCAAGTCTGGGAATTAATCCCAAGAGAAGAATCATATCAAGTTATTGGAACCAAATGGGTATTTAGAAATAAGCTTGATGAAGATGGAAATATAACTAAGAATAAAGCCAGACTTGTTGCCAAAGGCTATTGTCAAGAGGAAGGTATAGACTATGATGAAACTTATGCTCCTGTTGCCAGGTTAGAGGCTATACGCCTACTTCTTGCTTATGCATCTTTAATGAAATTTAAATTATATCAAATGCATGTTAAAAGTGCATTTTTAAATGGTTTTATTAAACAAGAAGTTTATGTGGAGCAACCCCCTGGATTTGAAGATTTTAGTTATCCTAATCATGTTTTTAAATTAAAGAAAGAATTATATGGATTGATACAAGCTCCTAGATCTTAGTATGAAAGGCTCAGTAGTTTCCTAACTTCAAATGATTTTTCTAGAGGAAAAATAGATTCTACTCTGTTTATAAAGAAAGTAAAAGAGCATATCTTATTGGTCTAGGTATATGTTGATGATATTATTTTTGGATCAACTGATAATTCTTTATGTGTAGAATTTGCTAAGATAGTGCAGGGAGAATTTGCTAGGTATATGTTGATGACATTCTTCCTTGGACTACAAATCAAGCAACTTAAAGATGGCATTTTCATCTCTCAAACCAAATACTGCAAAGATATCCTTAAAATGTTTGGAGTGGACACCTCAAAGGAAGCTAACACACCCATGGGAACTTCATGCTATCTAGACAAGAATGAATCAGGTTTGGAAGTTAATCAATCTATGTATAGAGGTATGATAGGTTCACTGTTATACTTAACTGCTAGTAGACCTGATATTATGCATTCTGTTTGTGTGTGTGCTAGATTTCAGGCTTGTCCAAAAGAATCTCACCTAATTGCAGTAAAACATATTCTAAAATATTTAAAAGGAACTACTGGTTTTGGCTTATGGTATCCATCTGATGCTTGTACTAGTTTAATAGGATATTCTGATGCTGATTATGGTGGATGCAAAATTGATAGAAAGAGTACTAGTGGGACATGTCATTTGTTAGGTTCATCCTTAGTATCTTGGCATTCTAAGAAACAAGCCTGTGTTGCTTTATCTACCATTGAAGCTGAATATATTGCAACTGGTAGTTGTTGTGCTCAAATTCTGTGGATGAAACAATAGTTAAAAGATTATAGTATATTTTTAAATGACATACCTTTGATGTGTGATAATACAAGTGCAATTAATCTTACTAAGAATCCAGTAATGCACTCTAGGACTAAGCACATAGAAATTAGACATCACTTTTTGAGAGATCATATCAGCAAAGGAAACTGTAAAATAGAGTATGTTGATACAAAGCATCAATTAGCATATATTTTTACTAAGCCTCTACCCAAGGATAGATTTTATGATCTTAGAAGAGACTTAGGGATATTAGAAATAGCTTAAATTCTGCTTATTTAGACAGTTTTTGGATGATTGTAATGTTAAAATTCATTATACAGAATGTTAATAGTTTATCATGTGTTAAAACCTTAAAAATTTGATGTACTCTCTGGAATAATCGATTAATTGGAGTTATAATCGATTATTTGCATCCAAAACACTCAAAACAGGGCATTCCTCTCTGGATTAATCGATTAATTCGCCAATTAATCGATTAAATACATCATTAATCGATTAACTGCACAATTTAATCGATTAAATGGTTTTGGCACTGGTTTAATCGATTAATCTGAGTTTTAATCGATTAAACTTGTTAGAATCGCGCAGCGGAATGTTCGCGTGGTCGAACAAAAACCAAGAGGGGGGGTGAATTGGTTTCTTAATAAAAATTAGGTTTTCAAAATTTTCCCCAAATTTTACCGATTAAAATCTGTGTAAATGTAACTAGAGAAAGGGATAGAGTCTTACACAGGAGATTTATACTGGTTCAAATCAAAAGACCCTACGTCCAATTGCTAATCACTCATACAGAGGATTAACGCTGTCACTATGACCAAAGTTGTTACAAAAAAATTACAATGAAAAGATAAAGATAAGAAAACACCTCTCTTGAAATCCACAAGAGATGATGAACAACTTTTCCTAGAGATGGCACAGCACACAATCCACTAAGAACTCCACTTAGTGATTCTTATCACTTCTAGCCCACACCAGGTTCCAAAAGCCCCCTTTCCTTGCAACAAACAGTTCTCTGGCACTCACAACACTTAACTTTTGTATGGAAAAGGTTGTTCTTCTTTTCTGAGTGCCATAGAAGAGTTTAAGTAGAGAAATTAGGGTTTAGGAATTATGGATTTCGAAACTAGGGTTCTTGGGAATAGGGTTTTCGAAAATAGGTTTGATTTGAAATTAAAACTCAAAATCTGACTGGTTTAATCGATTAAAAGAAGTGTTAATCGATTAAACCAGAGCCAAAAATCAACAGAACCCAAATCTCTCTGTTTTAATCGATTAAAAGGAGGTTTAATCGATTAAGCCGCCTGATAATCGATTAAAATTTGGTTTAATCGATTAAACCAGTGAGTTGTTACAGAAAATGATTTTTCTCACTGTTTTAATCGATTATTTCCCTATTTAATCGATTAAAGCCGAGCCTGGATGATAAACTTGAGCTTTTTGAAGCTTCTAAGGTTCAGACTATGTACCGGCTATCTCAAACACTAAAATTACAGACTCAATCTAATTAAAACAGAGTTATTACACTACAAAACAAGTCTTCAACTCCCTAAGTTCTTGAGTTCTTGAATCATCATCAAAATCAACAATCTTCATGTCCATCAAGTGCAACATCAAGTCCTTGAATGTTCAACAATCTCCCCCTTTTTGATGATGATCAAAATTATCTTTTAAAGCCTTGTAATAACCTGTTTTATGTGTCATACTAACAAACACATTAAACATACCTGATAATATTTAAAAGTAATCAAATTAGGCTTTAAATATTTCTCCCCCTATTTTGATTATAATAAAAAATAACTCTGCAATAACAATCATAAGAGCTCCCCCTCAAAATATGCATAAGTTGGAGATAACTCCCCCTCAATCAAAGCATCAAGGAAACATCATATTTTATTGCAGAAAACAATCATTCATTACAATAACAAGAGAAAATAACAAAAAGAAAATAATCAACAACATTTAAAATTCTGCACTATCATCATCATTAAAGTGTGCATCAAATCTATTTTCTAAACGACACATTTTATCATCTACATCAGATATACGACGAATTATTTCCTCATGCCATACTCCAGAAAGAGTGAAGAATGATTGCATCCTCTGATTCATGTCAGATAACATGTCTTCCATGGATTGTCGAGTTTCATGATGAGTAGAGGAAGTTCCAACACTTTGGATTTGGTCAGAGGGAAACTCAGCAGCTGGAGGCATATCTTCATCAGAATCTTCATTAGCATCACCTTGATTAGGAACGTCATCTTTGTGAACATAAATATCATTGACACGCACCATTGGGAGTTGAATCAATGTGCTGTCCAGCATGTGGTTCAAGTTATTTGTTCTAATTGCTTGTTCACCTTCAACATTCACTCCTTTATATTCAAGAATACGAGAGACAAGTAAAGCATATGGAATTTTGAATGTGGGATGACGTTTTGCTTTTAACATGGTCATTGTGACAAGAACGCCTCAATCTAACGGCTCATTATTCATTATGGCATGAATAATACGAAGATCAATGGAAGAACATTGGGCATGATTTGTAGCTCGAGGACATAGGATCCAAACAATTAGATGTAGAATCATGCGTTCCTCCTTCTTTAAAGGTCCAGCAAGAAGGAGACATCAAATCTCCATGGAGGGATTTCGCAGAAAAGAACGGTAAGCTAAGAACCTGTCAAAATCATCTAGCTAACCATAAATGTTAATGGCATCTTCTCTAATTGGAAAGTGAGCGACGTTTTCCCAAATATCATTGTCGAGAATAATTGTGACGCCTTTTACTCTAGAGGTAGCAATTTGATCTCTAAATTTAAATCTAGAGTAAAATACCCTAACAAGGTCAGGATAATAAGTACCTTGCATTTGGATGAAGGGAAGAACTCCTTGAATTTCAAGAAGGTTGGGAAAATTGAATCCCCTATTGATGAATTGCTCACCAATAAGAAACTTGGGAGAAATAATAGCCCTTTCCTTCCAGTAGGTTAGAAATTCTTGTTGTCCATCTGTATCAGAAATCCACCCTTCTACAGAATTAGGACGTGGATGAGAGGAGGGTGCAGATCTTCTTCTAGTAGGAATCTTAGTGCGAGAAGATGAGGCCATTGAAGGATTAAGAGAATAACAAGAAGATTTAGGAGGGCAAGGTAAGTTAGAAGTAAGCAAGATTGCAAGAATAAGGCAAGATAGCTTGATTTCAAGATATAGAAGTGAGTGGAAGTAAAATAGAGATCCCTATATATAGTCAAGCATGTCTAACGGTCATATGGAAGTGAATAGAGGCCAAAAGAGCCGTTGGCAACGGCTAGAACCCATACTTACCAGGTTTAATCGATTAAAACTCAGAATAATCGATTAAACCAGTTCCAGTCGCATTTAATCGATTATTTCAAGCTGATAATCGATTATCAGACACTTTTAATCGATTAATTAACGAATTAATCGATTATTCCAAAGAGGAATGCCCTGTTTTGAGTGTTTTAACACATGATAACCTATGAACATCCTACAAAATGAATTATAACCTTACAACCATCCAAAAACAGTCAAATTAAGCATAATTTAAGCTATTTCTAATATCCCTAAGTCTCTTCTAAGATCATAGAATCTATCCTTAGGTAGAGGCTTAGTAAAAATATCTGCTAATTGACGTTTAGTATCTACATACTCTATTTTATAGTTTCCTTTGCCGATATGGTCTCTCAAAAAGTGATGTCTTATTTCTATATGTTTAGTCCTAGAGTGCATTACTGGATTCTTAGTAAGATTAATTGCACTCGTATTATCACACATCAAAGGAATGTCATTTAAAAATATACTATAATCTTCTAACTGTTGTTTCATCCACAGAATTTGAGCACAACAACTACCAGCTGCAATATATTCAGCTTCAGTGGTAGATAAAGCAACACAGGCTTGTTTCTTAGAATGCCAAGATACTAAGGATGAACCTAACAAATGACATGTCCCACTAGTACTCTTTCTATCAATTTTGCATCCACCATAATCAGCATCAGAATATCCTATTAAACTAGTACAAGCATCAAATGGATACCATAAGCCAAAACCAGTAGTTCCTTTTAAATATTTTAAAATATGTTTTACTGTAATTAGGTGAGATTCTTTTGGACAAGCCTGAAATATAGCACACACACAAACAGAATGCATAATATCAGGTCTACTAGCAGTTAAGTGTAACAGTGAACCTATCATACCTCTATACATAGATTGATTAACTTCCAAACCTGATTCATCCTTGTCTAGATAGCATGAAGTTCCCATGGGTGTGTTAGCTTCCTTTGAGGTGTCCATTCCAAACTTTTTAAGGATATCTTTGCAGTATTTGGTTTGAGAGATGAAAATGCCATCTTTAAGTTGCTTGATTTGTAGTCCAAGGAAGAATGTCAATTCTCCCATCATAGACATTTCAAATTCTCCCTGCATTATCTTAGCAAATTCTACACATAAAGAATTATCAGTTGATCCTTATCCTTATCTTAGAAAATTCTAAACATGCAATTTTCGTTTCTAAGGCTAAGTTATCCTTATCATTATCCTCATTATATGCATTTTTTAATTCATCAAAATCATTTTCATCATCACTTGAGGATGAGTCAGAATCACTAACCTCAAAGTCAGAAGATATATTGTCTTTTGCCAACAAGCAAATGTTAGCTTCTATTTCCAGATCACTTGACTCCGAAATCGAGTCGCTATCATCGGTTCCTTCATAAGTTACTCTTAGTTTATCCCACATTTCTTGAGCACTCTTACAAACTGATATCCTGTAAAACTCGCCAAGGGTTAAAGCAGATGAAATTATATTTCTAGCCCTAACGTCAAATTGTGCTTTTCTGTTTTCTTCTGCAGTCCATTTAGAAAAAGGTTTAAGAACATCAATACCGTTCTCAGTAATTTTAGGAACAAATGGACCATTTAAAATAGCATCCCAAACGCCTCTATCAACAGACTCTAAAAATATTTGCATACGTACCTTCCAGAAAGGATAATTTTGACCCGCAAAAAGTGGGGGTCTGTTGATAGACGCACCTTCGGCAAAAGTTTGATTTTGTCTGACCATTTTCAAAAATTTGAATGACTATCAAAGCAAGCTCTGATACCACTTGTTAGAATTGCGCAGCGGAATGTTCGCGTGGTCGGACAAAAACCAAGAGGGGGGGTGAATTGGTTTCTTAATAAAAATTAGGTTTTCAAAATTTTCCCCAAATTTTACCGATTAAAATCTGTGTAAATGTAAATAGAGAAAGGGATAGAGTCTTACACAGGAGATTTATACTGGTTCGGATCAAAAGACCCTACGTCCAGTTGCTAATCACTCAAACAGAGGATTAACGCTGTCACTATGATCAAAGTTGTTACAAACAAATTACAATGAAAAAATAAAGATAAGAAAACACCTCTCTTGAAATCCACAAGAGATGATGAACAGCTTTCCCTAGAGACGGCACAGCACACAATCCACTAAGAACTCCACTTAGTGATTCTTATCACTTCTAGCCCACACCAGGTTCCAAAAGCCCCCTTTCCTTGCAACAAACAGTTCTCTGGCACTCGCAACACTTAACTTTTGTATGGAAAAGGTTGTTCTTCTTTTCTGAGTGCCATAGAAGAGTTTAAGTAGAGAAATTAGGGTTTAGGAATTAGGGATTTCGAAACTAGGGTTCTTGGGAATAGGGTTTTCGAAAATAGGTTTGATTTGAAATTAAAACTCAAAATATGACTGGTTTAATCGATTAAAAGAAGTGTTAATCGATTAAACCAGAGCCAAAATCAACAGAACCCAAATCTCTTTGTTTTAATCGATTAAAAGGAGGTTTAATCGATTAAGCCGCTGATAATCGATTAAAATTTGGTTTAATCGATTAAACCAGTGAGTTGTTACAGAAAATGATTTTTCTCACTGTTTTAATCGATTATTTCCCTATTTAATCGATTAAAGCCGAGCCTGGATGATAAACTTGAGCTTTTTGAAGCTTCTAAGGTTCAGACTATGTACCAACTATCTCAAACACTAAAATTACAGACTCAATCTAATTAAAACAGAGTTATTACACTACAAAAGAAGTCTTCAACTCTCTAAGTTCTTGAGTTCTTGAATCATCATCAAAATCAACAATCTTCATGTCCATCAAGTGAAACATCAAGTCCTTGAATGTTCAACATTAAACCTGGCAAGTTTGGCTTCCTAGCCGTTGCCAACGGATTTCTTGACTTATATTCTCTTCCATATGACCCTTAAACATGCTTGATTATAAATAAGGGCCTCCATTTCACTTCTACTCACTTCTATCTCTTGAAATCAAGCTTTCTTGCCTTATTCTAGCAATCTTGCCCTTTTCTCAATACATTTATCTTTCTAAATCTTCTTGTTATTCCTCAAATCTTTCAATGGCCTCATCTTCTTGTGCTAAGATTCCTACTAGAAGAAGATCTGCACCCTCATCTCGTCCCCGTCCTAATTCTGTAGAAGGATGAATTTCTGATACAGATGGCCAACAAGAATTTCTGACCTATTGGAAGGAACGTGCTATTATTTCTCTAAAGTTCCTTATTGGTGAGCAGTTCATCAATAGGGGATTCAACTTTCCCAACCTTCTTGAAATTCAAGGAGTTCTCCCTTTCATCCAAATGCAAGGTACGTATTATCCTGACCTTGTTAGGGTATTTTACTCTAGATTTAAATTTAGAGATCAAATTGCTACCTCTAGAGTAAAAGGCGTCACACTTATTCTTGACAACGATATTTCGGAGAATGTTGCCCACTTTCCAATTAGAGAAGATGCTATTAACATTTATGGTGAGTTAGATGATTTTGACAGGTTCTTAGCTTACCGTTCTTTTATGCAAAATCCCTCCATGGAGATTGGGCGTCTCCTTCTTGCTAGTCCTTTAAAGAAGGAGGAACGCATGATTCTACATCTACTTGTCGGGATTCTATGTCCTCGGGCTACAAATCATGCTCAATGTTCTTCAATTGATCTTAGGATTATTCATGCCATAATGAATAATGAGCCCTTAGATTGGGGCGTTCTTGTCACCGTGACTATGTTAAAAGCCAAACGCCATCCCACCTTCAAAATTCCATATGCCCTCCTTGTCTCTCGGATTCTTGAATATAAAGGAGTCAATGTCGAAGGTGAACAAGCAGTGAGAACAAATAACTTGAATCGCATGCTTGACAACACATTGATCCAACTACAAATGGTGCGTGTCAACAACATTTATGTTCGCAAGGATGACGTTCCAAATCAAGGTGATGACAATGAAGATTCTGATGAAGATATGCCTCCTGCTGCTGAGTTTCCCTCTGATCAAATCCAAAGTGTTGGAACTTCCTCTAGTCATCATGAGACCCAACAATCCATGGAAGACATGTTATCTGACATGAATCAGAGAATGCAGTCATTCTTCACTCTTTCTGGAGTACGGAATGAGGAAATAATTCGCCATATATCTGATGTAGATGATAAAGTGTGTCGTTTAGAAAATAGATTTGATGCACACTTTCATAGTGATGATAGTGAAGAATTTTAAATTTGTTGTTATTTCCTATATTGTAATGATTGCTTATCTCTGAAATAAAATATGGTATTCTGTTATTGCTTTGATTGAGGGGAAGTTTTCTCTAAGTTATGCATATTTTGAGGGGAAGCTCTTATGTTTGTAATAGATGAATTATGTTTGATTCTAATCAAAATAGGGGGAGAAAATATTTAAAGCCTAAAATGATTGTTTTTAAATATTATCTGGAATGTTTAATGTGTTTGTTAGTATGACAGATAAAACAGGTTATTACAAGGCTTTAAAAGATAATTTTGATCATCATCAAAAAGGGGGAGATTGTTGAACATTCAAGGACTTGATGTTGCACTTAATGAACATGAAGATTGTTGATTTTGATGATGATTCAAGAACTCAAAGACTTAGAGTGTTGAAGACTTGTTTTGTATTGTAATAACTCTGTTTCAATTAGATTGAGTCTGTAATATTAGAGTTTAAGATAGCCGGTACATAGTCTGCACCTTAGAAGCTTCAAAAAGCTCAAATTTATCATCCAGGCTCGACTTTAATCGATTAAATAGGGAAATAATCGATTAAAACAATGAGAAAAACCATTTTCTGTATTTGCTCACTGGTTTAATCGATTAAACCACCTGTTAATCGAATAACAGGTCTGTTAATCGATTAACAGCCCTTTTAATCGATTAAAACAGAGAGTTTTGGGGTTCTGTTGATTTTGGCTCTGTAATAATCGATTAACACTTCATTTAATCGATTATTTCAGACAGATTTTGATTTTTAACTTCAAATCAACCCTATTTTGGAAAACCCTATTTCCAAGAACCCTAATTCCGAAATTCCCAATTCCCGAACCCTAATTTCTCTACTTAAGCTTCTCTATGGCACTCAGAAAAGAAGAACAACCTTTTTCATACAAAAGTTAAGTGCTTTAGTGCCAGAGAACTGTTTGTTGCAAGAAAAAGGGGCTTTTGGAACCTGGTGTGGGCTAGAAGCGATAAGAATCACTGAGTGGAGTTCTTAGTGGATTGTGTGTTGTGTCGTCTCTAGGGAAAGTTGTTCATCATCTCTTGTGGATTTCAAGAGAGGTGTTTTCTTATCTTTATCTTTTCAATTGTAATTTTCTTGTAACAACTTGATTATAGTGACAGCGTTAATCCTCTGTTTGAGTGATTAGCAACTGGACGTAGGGTCTTTTGATCCGAACCAGTATAAATTTCCGGTGTAAGATTCTCTTCTCTTCTCTATTTACATTTACACAGTTTTAATCGGGAAAATTTGGGGAAAATTTTGAAAACCTAATTTTTATTAAGAAACCAATTCACCCCCCCCCCCTCTTGGTTTTTGTCCGACCACGCAAACATTCCGCTGCGTGATTCTAACATATCTTAATAATATCTAAACAATATCTAACAATTACAACCAGAGTTAGGTAAGAGAGTTATTTATGTGTGGGGAAAGTATTAGCTTCCCCACGACGCCCCTTTTGGGTTCCCTATGATGGACCATTTTTTATAAAGAAATAAGAACATTAAAACTATGCTTTTATCCTTATTTATTCATTGCAGAAATTAAATTATTGACTACATGGCCCTTAATAGCTAATGCACAGAGATAGTAAAAAGCGATAAAATAAGGGATATGAGAGAACCTTCGAAGCAAGCTTTTTATAAAATATTTTTGAAAAGGGCACTTTTGGAAAACTCCATGCTCTACAATGCAGCTCACTCTTCTCTCGAAGCACTTTAGAACGCTTCCTAAGAACTCTGGAACTCTAGAAATGCTTTAGAGGGGTTTTAAGAGAGTATTTTGAGAAGTATGAAGTTGGAGAAGTTGTAGAAGGTTGTGACAACGAGGAGAAGGTCCCCACCCTTTTATAAAAATTCGCACCTATCAGATCAGTACCGCCATCTCGCCTAATAAGGTCGGGACCACCGTCTCGACTTTGGCAAATGGCGAGACAACGGTCTCGTCAAATGGGAAGGTGGTCTCACCTTTGGCGAGTGGCAAGACGGCGTTCTCACCAAATGAGACGGCAGTCTCGCCTTTGGCGAGTGGCAAGACGGCAATCTCGCCCTTAACCAACAGCGAGACAGCGGTCTCGCCAAACGAGACGATGGTCTCACCAAACGAGACGACGGTCTCAATCCTTTGGGTGAAATTTTTATTTTTTGTGTACAAAAAAGACTTCCTATTCTAGTATGGAGCCTATTGGTCAATCCTAGGGACCTTTAAGGCCTTGCCCATCTTCGAACAGAAGTCTTCTGCTCTTTATTTTGAGGTCGGGCAAGATTTGGGGTCTACAGGAAGGGAACGCTGAATGCAAATGGTCGTGACGTGATGGTTTGTGACTCGCCTTTTCGTAAAATAAATTTGATCATCACTTTTAGGATGCTCGATAATTGAGCTACCCTTAAAAGTGAGGTTTTCGTAAAAGGGGGTTCTTAAGGAGTCACCACCAATGTTTTAACTGTAAACATTGAAAAAGGAAACAGAAAAGGCATTGGTTTAGAAAAAACCAACTTTGGCCATTATAACCAGAGTTGGGTAAGGGAGTTAGTTACATGTGGGGAAGGTATTAGCACCCCACAACGCCCCTTTCGGGTTCCCTATGATGGACTAATTCTAAAAATAAAGATATATTAGTTATGCTTTTACCCTAGTTATTTACTTGCAGTACTTAAATAAATATCTACATGGCCCTAATTTCTAATACACACAGAGGAAAATGATAAAAGGAAAACAATAAAAAAGAAGGATTTGAAAAGAACCTCTAAAGCGAGCATTCTATAAATCTTCAAACTTGAGGACACTTTTTGGCAGTCCCCTCGCTCTACAATGTCGCTCCTCCCTCCAATGGAAAAGAAAACTCAACTCACGAGTATTTGAAAGATCACTCAGACTCTGGAATGATGCTTAGAGTCACCTAGGGGTCTTAGAATGCCTTCTAAGGTGAGGAAGAGTGTGTGAGTATGTGGAAATGAGGGAAATGAGGTCCTATTTATAGGGAAATGTGCCAACAAGACTAGACGACCGTCTAGTCCATATGGATGGACGTCCATGGCTCAAAATGGGCATGGACGACCATCTGGTCAACATGGACGGCCGTCCATGGCTTAACATAATCATGGACGACCGTCTGGTTAGCATGGACGGCAGTCCATGGCTTTTAAATAAGCATGGACGATTGTCTGGTCAGCCTGGACGACCGTCTGGTCAGCCTGGACGACCGTCTGGTCAGCCTGGACGACCGTGCACTTCCTTCTGACAACATCTCTAATTTTTTATTTTCTAAAAACCCTCCTTTTCTTAACCGAAGCCTAGAAAATGCTACTAGGGGCTTAATGAAGCCTTATCCATCTTTGAAATGGAGGATTTCTGAGAGCTATTGTTTGACCGGGCAAGATTTGGGGTCTACAACTGTTAATCACACTATGTTCTTGGAGTTATCATTCTATAGGCTTCTACAATTTGTTGTATCCATTACGCAGGTGTGACTGTTCTTATTTTATTGCCTTCATCCTTTTTAGGGTTTAGGAAGTTGATGTTAAATTCCCTGTTTAGGGTTTTAGTGGTTGTTGTTAAATCCCCTTTCTAGGGTTAGGAAGTTGATGTTAAATTCCCTATTTAGGGTTTAAGTGGTTGCTATTAAATCCCCTTTTTAGGGTTTAGGTGGTTGCACTGTTTCTTGAGTAGTGTGTTTGTGTTTGGAGTTTCTATATTCATCCCTTTGATTTGTTCAAGGAGGTGTTCATCCTTAGTGAGATTCTAAGGAGGTGTTTTCATTCCTTTGATTTGTTCAGGGAGGTGTTCATCCTTAGTGTGATCCTAGGGAGGTGTTCATCCCTAGTGTGATTCTAGAGAGGTGTTCATCCTTTGTGTATTGGTTGCAAAGGAGGTGTTTTTCATCCTTTGATTTGTTCAGAGGAGGTTTTCATCCCTAGTGGGATTATAGGGAGGTGTTCATCCTTAATGGTTTCTAAGGAGGTGATTGTCTTTTTATTTAGTTTACTCTTTACTAGTTCCTCTGCTGAGTTGATTGTAATTTGTAAACTGAATTTTAAAGATAGTGAATTGGGGTCACTCTTGTGTTAGAGGTGAGCTTGTATTTTTCCCTTTATCTCTCTGGTTATATCGCTTTCGCTTTATCTGAATTCAATCTACTAATTAAAATTGAATTAACAAGTTATTAGACATCTAAAATAAATTTTTAATTTGGCATCTAATTTAATTTGTGCATCTATTCATCCCCCCCTCTAGTTGCCATTTGTCTAACAAGTGGTATCAGAGCTTGATTAGATAAGATATTTCTAAATGATCTATCAATATGTCTATGCAGAATCAGGTTTACAGGGAAGGAGCGTCAATAAATAGACCACCATTATTTGAAGGAGAAGACTATCAGTTTTGGAAGGCGAGAATGGAAATATTTTTACAAACACTAGATTATGGTGTTTGGGATGTTGTACTCAACGGTCCCTACATTTCCATGAGAACAACGAAGTCTAGAGCTGTTCCAAAGACTTTTGACCAATGGACACCGAATGAAAACAAGCGTGCCCAATATGATGTAAGAGCCCGAAATGCTATTATTTCTGCCTTAACTCATAATGAATTTTTCAGGGTCTCAAAATGCAAGACAACAAAAGAAATATGGGGCACTATTGAAGTGACACATGAAGAAACAAATGAAGTAAAGCGAGCACGTAAGAACACACTCATCCAGCAGTATGAATTGTTTCAAATGCAGCAGAATGAAAGCATGATGAATTTCCAGAAACACTTCACACATATAGTAAATCACTTGAAAGCATTAGGAAAGAGTTTTGATAATGAGGAGTTGAACACAAAGATCTTGAAATCCTTAGACAGGAATTGGCAACCAAAGGTCACTGCTATTATAGAATCAAAGGATATCATAGAAATGAATATTGCTACTCTATTTGGAAAGCTACGAGAGCATGAGATGGAACTACAAAGGTTAAAGAACACTGAAAAAACCAAGCCAAGACGATAACTCTAAATGCAGTAAAAACTTCATAGGATGAAAGTGAAAATGAAGGTAAGTTTTTGGATGTCGATATATTTCTTTTAGCTAAACAGATTTCTCGTTTTATGAAGAACAAGAAAAAGAGACAGCAAAGAAAAGAGGAAACCAAAAGGTACGAGTGCTATGGATGTGGAAAGCTTGGCCATATCAAACCAGACTGTCCAGAACTTAAGAAAGAGAAGAACGATATTTATAAGAACAAACACAAAGTTTATATTGCTTGGGAGGATAATTATTCTTCCACAATACAAGAGAGTTCTTTCGAAAGCAGTGATGGAGAAGAAGAAGAAAATCTTTGCTTGATAACAAAGAGTGATGATGAAGCCTCATCAAAGAAACCTCATCACAAGTAGCACAAAATCCTTAAATACATATGATGAGTTGCTTGAGGCCTATCAAAAAATGTTTGAACACCTTGAAAGACTAGCTAAGAAACATACTGCACTTAAAAATAAGTTTCATGCATTAGAAAATATTGTTAGTACTCTTGAAGAAGAAAATGAGTGCTTAAAGAAGGATGTTGAGAAGTTTAAAACTGTCTAAAAATAAAGAAGTTGCTAAACCTTGTGAAAACTGTAATCATTTGGAAAATGAGGTTTTCAAGTTAGAGAAAATAATGAGAAATTTTTCCAAATCTTCTGCTAATCTTGACTCTATGTTAGGTTATCAAAGAGTGGATTCTAGCAAAGCTGGACTTGGTTACAAACTCAAGGAAAGTCTAGAACCTCATAAAACTATTTTTGTGAAAGAGTCAAGGAAAACAGATGAAAAACCAGTTTTAAGAACTTTAAGAAACTCATTTAGACCTCTTCAAAGAAAACCAACATGTGTTTTATTGCATGAAATTAGGCCATACATCAAGTAGATGTTACATAAAACATTTTGGCATATCTAATGACAAATATGAATGGGTGCCTAAAGGAACAAAGCATTTATACATGTCTAGATGATAGTTTGGGCATCTAATAAATTATGAATTTTTGGAAAATTTTTAGTTATCGTCATAATCAATTATGACATCACCATAATCGATTGTGATGGGTCAAATGTGATACTGATGAATTTTCTAGCTGTGATAATCGATTATTTTATTTCTGTATGTGTTGTGATAATCGATTATGTTGTCTTCCAGAGTGCAATTCCTTGCTATCATAATCTATTATGTTATTTTTGTATGTGCTGTGATAATCGATTATGTTGTCTTCTAGAGTGAAATTTCTTGCTGTCGTAATCGATTATGTTGATTCTGAAGGTGTTTTGATAATCGATTATGACAGAAAGCTTTTTAAAGTTTGAAAAAATAAAATTAATTACATCATGGTTCTATTCTTTTATCCTTAGTCTTTTGGCAGAGAATTGTGATTCTACTAACCTTTTTAAGGACCCAAAAATAATTAAAGGGTACCTAGATTTGTATGTTGATGTTGTAGGTAATTATCAAGGATAAGAAATAAATGCAGGTTATTGGAGCTAAATGGGTGTACAGGAGCTATAGGACGCATATCATGAAACATTGCATGTATAAATGTTCATGAATAAGGTCCTATATTTCTTCTATAAAAAATGGGGGAAAAAAAGCCTAGATAGTCGTCTCGTTTAGCGAGACCGTCGTCTCGCCATTCGCCAAAAGCGAGAACATAATCTCGTTTGGCGAGATCACCATCTCACCATTCACAACAAACGAGAATTTCGTCTCGCCATTCACCAAAAGTGAGAACGTTGTCTCGTTTGGCGAGACCGCTGTCTTGCAATTTTGCGAAGCGCGAGACCGCCATCTTGACAACTACCAGCCTGATGGGGGGTTCATACCCATCCAGTTTGACACACAGCGAACTGTAACTACCAGCCTGATGGGGGGTTTTATACCCATCAACCGAAGGATCGGCTACCGTTAGAAGGCATATCCTAAGGTTCTACCACGTGTCCACCGAAGGGATCGGCTACCGTCAGAAGGAGTATCCCGGAAGTGCAGGAACACAAATTTTTCCCCAGAAGATCAACCGCCGCAAGACGGAACATCTGAAGGACAACCAGGCAAGAGGGTCAACTCCTTTACCCTCCAGTCGATCTCCTTGGCACAAAAGGCCAGCAGTCGACTGGTCAGGTAAAGGGGGGGCAGCTGTAGACCCCAAATCTTGCCCGGTCTCACAATAAATATCAGAAGACCTCCTTTCCGAAGATAGACGAAGCCTAAGAAGCCACTAGGAGAGACTATTAGGCCCCATACTAGGATAGGAGGGATTTTTAGCACAAAAATAAGGATTTTCGCCTTTTGGGGTCGAGACCGCCGTCTCGCCTTGCACAAGTGGCGAGACCGCCGTCTCGCCACCTGCAAAAGGCGAGACCGCCGTCTCGTTTGGCGAGATCTCTGTCTCGCCATTCCTGCAAGGCGAGACGGCCGTCTAGAATGTCGAGACGGCCGTCTCGACCTTGTCAGACGAGACGACCGTCTTGACCTGACAGGCGCGAATCCCTATAAAAAGGGTGCTCCCTCCCCTCATTTCCACACACAACACAACTTTCTCACTCTCTCTCTAGTCACATCAAGAGTTTCTCTCTCTAGAATCCCTCCGATGCATTTTCGGAGCTTCTGAGTGTCTTTAGAGTGTTTTTAGAGTGTTTCGAGAGGTTTCCGACGTCGTGTAGAGTGAAGGGCTGCCGCAAAGCACCCTATTTACAAAAATTAAATAGAAAGCTTGCTTCGGAGGTCTCTACTCTCTTTCTCTACCTTTTACTACTTTATTTAAATTATGCAATAGACATTAGGGCCATGTAGTCGTAATATTTAAATTCCACAAAATAAAAGGGCAAAAGCGTATTTTTCCGGTTTATTTATCAACAGAATAGCTAGCCTATCATAGGGAACCCGAAAGGGGCGTCGTAAAGGAACTAACACTTCCTTTACGCGTAACTAACTCCCTTACCCAACTCTGGTTCTAATGACCAAAGTTGGTTTTTCGAAAACCAACGCCTTTTAAACTCCTTTTCTGATGTTTCCGGTAAAAATATCGGTGGCGACTCCAGAGAACCCTCAAAAACTAGCTCTTGGATTAGCCCGGTTATCGGACAATCCAAGAGCACCCTTTCGAAAACCTCGCCCCTAGGTTCAGCCCGGTTATCGGACAACCTAAAGGCGTTGTAACCACCAATAAAAAACGCGAAAATTGGAAAGTCGGAACCATCGCGTCGCTCCGACCGCCCTCGTTTAGACGGCGGCGACAGGGAAAATTTTCTATAAATAAGGGCTTTTGGTAATTTTCATAGCATCTCATTTCTACATCCTCTACTTATTTCTCATATATCTTCCTTCATACCTGAGTGTTTCTGCGCAAAATGCAACAAGGAGCGTCTTCCAAGCCCACAAAGCGCGGTCAGGGGCCCGACCATCTTCGAAATGGAGCATTTTTGAACTTATTGTGAGAAGATTTGGGGTCTACAACCCCTTTTGAATAATTTATGTAAAATCCAATTTAGCTCCAAATTGAATGGTTCTTGATCCTCTGGAAATCTGAATGTGTCTAGTTTATAATGCTTCCAGAATCATGATTTTTGGATCTCTGTAGAAAACATGATAAATAAAATAGTGAACCAATGTTAGTACCCATATAAAATAAAATATGGCATTTGGCCTAATCTTCCAAGCCCTAAATTGCTTTAAACTGTCCTAAAAATAATAATGAGCAAAAATTAGATCAAATAGATCCAAATTAATTAAAATCTGAATTATTGGCCCAGTGAAGCCCAATTAATAAAAATTCACTAATAACAAATAGTAAAGCCCAAAACACTAATTAAAATAAGTATAGAAAGGTAAGAAAATATGGGAATATAATGACTCATCAAGTAGCTGACCCTGTGGTTGATAAGTACGAACCCCCATCTGGTTTGAGTCCCCTTTTGTAAGACTCGCCCATAGGATGTTCTGTTCGATCCTGTGGTTGATGAGTACGAACCCCCCATCTGGTTTGAGTCCCCTTTTATAAGACTCGCCCACAGGATGCTCCCTTTGATCTTGTAGTTGATGAGTACGAATCCCCATCTGGTTTGAGTCCCCTTTTATAAGACTCGTCCTCAGGACGCTCCTTTGATGCGGTAGCTGACCCTGTGGTTGATGAGTATGAACCCCCATCTGGTTTTAGTCCTCTTTTGTAAGATTCGTCCACAAGATGTTCCCTTCGATCCTGTGGTTGATGAGTACGAACCCCCATCTGGTTTTAGTCCCCTTTTGTAAGACTCGTCCTCAGGATGTTCCTTTGATGTGGTAGCTGACCCTGTGGTTAATGAGTACGAACCCCCATTTGGTTTGAGTCCCCTTTTGTAAGACTCGCCCACAAGATGTTCGCTTTGATGGCTGGCCAAGGTTGGCTACACTGTGTGGGCTTCAACAATCATGTCTCTGATATCTGCCCCCCTTGTTCTCCTAGTTGCTTCAATCATGATGCTCAAGCCCAGAGTGAAGACTATACAAGTTGCCTGCTTCTAGAAGAATGTTACCTTAGCTGCCTTTTGATTTTCGACTTAGATAACCATTGCTCTTAGGAGATTTTTTTTTTAAACCTCTAAACTTTACCTAGGATGTATCCTAGCAAGGAATGTGGACCTTAACTTTTGCCCATGATGCCCTTTTGCGGGTTTTCATTCTAGCGGGTCTTGAGCAATGTCTTCAAGCATAATACTTCTTCACCGCATCGGAATTGACCGGGTGTGAAAGTTCCTCTCTACCCATGTCGTTGAGGATAAGAGCTCCTCCTGAAAAAGCTCGCTTAACCACGAAGGGCCCTTCATAATTTGTCGCCCATTTTCCAACTCTGTCATTTTGGGCCAGAAGATATTTCTTTACCACTAAATCCCCCTAATGGTAAGAATGGGGGTTGACCTTTTTGCCGTAAGCCTTTTTGATCTTCTTTTGATAGGCTTGTCCACGACATATGGCATCTAATCGTTTTTCTTTTATTATGTTCAACATGTCGTATCGGCTTTGGACCCATTCAACTTCTGTCAATTTTGCTTCCATGATAACTCGCAGGGCAGGTATTTCGACCTCTATCGGAAGTACGACCTCCATGCCATATACAAGGGAGAATGGAGTAGCTCTTGTGGAGGTCCGTACGAAATTTTGATAACCATGAAGGGCAAAGGGCAACATTTCATGCCAATCTTTGTAGGTTTTGACCATCTTTTGGATGATCTTCTTGATGTTCTTATTGGCTGCCTCTACTGCACCATTCATTTTAGGTCGGTAGGGAGAGGAATTATGATGTTGAATTCTGAAGTCTTGGCATGTCATGACAGGACCATGCGAATACATCCACATACTCTCTTAATAGTTGTACTAATCCTTCCCTAATGTCATCATCGATTGGGTACCAATACTTATTTCTTTCTTATCATCTCCTTAGCCCAAATCAATGGCATTGGTTTCCTCCTAGTAGGGCTGTATAGATCGAGCTTCCATTTCTAGTAGCCTTTGCATGTCCGGACCTCCCGGCAGAGAGTCCTCAATGACAAACATGATTGTTTTTATGGTTTTGTTTAGGTTTAGATTTTATTATCAATTATTTTGAAAGAATAATGAGGGAGAAAAGAATGAAAATGAATATGAATGCCATGAAAATGCCTCTTTGTATTGATAAAAACGAAATATTTACAAAGCCCTTTTAATCAAAGATCTTGTGGCCATGGGCAGGGACCGCGAGAGATACACTGGAAGCTTAAAAACATATGAAAACTAACATAAAGAGCCCTAATCAACTGGTTTTCTCTATCCAACCTCATTACTCCGGTTCCAATAGGGGCTTGATGTCCACATTAGGAGTGGGAGCGTCGAAAGTTATCCACCAAACATCCAACAACTCTTGAACCTTATACTTCAAGGTCAAGCAATTCTCCACAGGATGCCCAGAAGTGCCCGAGTGGTAATCACAAATAAACATTTTTCCTTATTGGAAAATAAAGATGCACCCCTTAAAGTTTCAAGAACACTCCTAATATGCATGTAATGATCCTCTATGGACAAGCTATAGATTAAGATGTCATCAAAATAAACTACTACAAACTTGCCTATGAAAGGTCTAAGGACATGATGCATGAGACGCATGAAGGTGCTAGGAGCATTTGTTAAACCAAAGGGCATGACTAACCACTCATATAATCCAAACTTGGTTTAAAAGCGGTTTTCCATTCATCACCTTCTTTGATTCTAATTTGATTATATGCACTCTTAAGATCAATTTCAGAAAATATGGTGGAACCATGAAGCTCATATAATAAATCATCTAGCCTAGGAATGAGATGTTTATTCTTAATGGTAATGTTGTTGATAGCTCTACAATCTGTGCACATACGCCATGACCCATCCTTTTTAGGGACAAGTATAACAGGCATAGCAGATGGATTCATGCTATCTCTAACCCATCCTTTGGAAATCAAGACCTCAACTTGTTTTTGGATCTCTTAGGTTTCAATAGGGTTTGTTCTATAAGTTGGATGGTTTGGAAAAGAAGAACCACAGATAAAATCAATTTGGTGTTCAATCCCTCGGATAGGTGGTAACCCATTAGGAGGATCTTGAAACACATAATTGAAATCCTCTAGCAAACTATCTAACTTGGGAGAACTTATGAGAGAGGTGGTGGATAAACATTCGCTAGTGGGAAGCATGCAATAAATTAACTCTCTTTTGTCGACCACTCTTATTACTTCCTTGTGAGAGATTAAGCAGTTGTGTTTCACTCTCTCTTCTTACCTTTTCTTTTTCATAAGAAGGTGATCTTCATGAATTTATTTTCGGGTAAGAGGTTTAATAATGATCTTGCGCCCATGGAAGACAAAAGACTGTTGAACATTCAAGGACTTGATGGACATGAAGCTTGTTGATTTTGATGATGATTCAATAACACAAGACTTAGAATGTTGAAGACTTGTTTTATAGTGTAATAACTCTGTTTTGATTAGATTGAGTCTATAATATTAGAGTTTGAGATAGCCAGTACATAGTCTGCACCTTAGAAGATTCAAAAAGCTCAAATTTATCAAAGAGGCTCGGCTTTAATCGATTAATTGGTGAAATAATCGATTAAAACAGTGAGAAAAACCATTTTTTGTATCTGCTCACTGGTTTAATCGATTAACACCCCTGTTAATCGATTAACAGGCCTGTTAATCGATTAACAGGTCATTTAATCGATTAAAACAGAGAGTTTTGGGGTTCTGTTGATTTTGGCTCTGTAATAATCGATTAACACTTCATTTAATCGATTATTTCAGTCAGATTTTGATTTTTAACTTCAAATCAACCCTATTTTCGAAAACCCTATTTCCAAGAACCCTAGTTTCGAAAATCCCAATTCCCAAACCCTAAATTCTCTACTTAAGCTTCTCTATGGCACTCAGAAAAGAAGAACTACCTTTTTCATAAAAAAGTTAAGTGTTGTGAGTGCCAGAGAATTGTTTGTTGCAAGAAAAAGGGGCTTTTGGAACCTAGTGTGGGCTAGAAGCGATAAGAATCACTAAGTGGAGTTCTTAGTGGATTGTGTGATGTGCCGTCTCTAGGGAAAGTTGTTCTTCATCTCTTGTGGATTTCAAGAGAGGTGTTTTCTTTACTTTATCTTTTCAATTGTAATTTGTTTGTAACAAACTTGATTATAGTGACAGCGTTAATCCTCTGTTTGAGTGATTAGCAACTGGACGTAGGGTCTTTTGATCCGAACCAGTATAAATCTCCTGTGTAAGATTCTATCTCTTCTCTATTTACATTTACACAGTTTTTAATCAGTAAAATTTGGGGAAAATTTTGAAAACCTAATTTTTGTTAAGAAACCAATTCACCCCCCCTCTTGGTTTTTGTCCGACCACGCGAACATTTCGCTGTGCGATTCTAACAAAGACATCCTATTAGTAAGGCCATCATGTTGAACAATTCTATCAAATTGCCAAGGTCTTCCTAACAAGATGTGAGTTTCTTCCATTGGTACAACATCACACAAAATCTCATCTTTATATTTTCCAATGGAGAATGAGATGAGAACTTGTTTATTTACTAGGATTTCCCCCTCTTCACTTAACCATTGTAGCTTATATGGCTTGGTATGAGAGATAGTAGGTAATTGGAGTTTATCTACCACTCTTGTGCTGGCCACATTAGTACAAATTCCCCCATCAATGATCATGGAGAAAACCTTATTATTGATAAGACATCTTGTATGGAAAATGTTTTCTCTTTGAGTTTGATCTAAGTCCTTGTGGACTTGACCAAAAAGATGTCTTATCACTAATAAGTCTCCATCAAAAGGGGCTTTGTACTCACCCTCAGAAGTAGAAGATGAAGAAGTGTGAGTGTGTGAAGGGGAGGAAGGTGTGGAAGTGTGATGAGTCATTATATTCTCATATTTTCTTCTCTTTCTAAACTTATTTTAATTAGTGTTTTGGGCTTAACTTTCTGTTATTAGTGAATTTTTATTAATTAGGCTTCATTGGGCCAATAATTCATATTTTAATTAATTTCAATCTATTTGATCTAATTTTTGCTCATTATTATTTTTAGGACAGTTTAAAGCAATTTTGGGGCTAGAAGATTGGGCCAAATGCCATATTACAGTTTAAAGCAATTTTGGGCTTGGAAAATTGGGCCAAATGTCATATTTTATTCTATACGGGTACTAACATTGGTTCACTATTTAATTTATCATTTTTTCTATAGAGTTCAAAAAATCATGATTCTAGAAGCATTATAAACTAGACACACTCAAATTTCCAAAGTATCCAGAATCATTCAATTTGGAGCTAAATTAGATTTTACAAAAATTATCCAAAACGGGTCAAGCGCACTAGCCCGGCACAATGGACATGCTTCAGTAATTTCAGTCTCCTAAATTCATTAGACCTCCGAAAATAGTAGAAATAGTGGAGTTTTAAATCTAACTCAAAATGATTTTAAAGGAGACCAAAATAACTTAATTTGGATAAGTATTAAAAATACTGCATGTGTTTGAAGTTCATGAACCTACACTAAAGCCAACTTATGATGTGTTTTGTGGACCAATTGGGCCCAAACCTAGATTAAGATTAGGGTTAGGGTTAATTGTATAAGGGAGATGTAGGGTTGAGAAAAAAGGACACCACGCAGCAGCCATGTAGCCACCTTTCATCTTCTGCAAATTGTATTCAAGTTTGTTGATTCTTCTGTCATTATTTTAAATTCTTGTTTTGATTTTAATTATGTCTCTTCTTCTGCGTTTTCGATTTTCCATGGATAGCAAAATCTTTGTATTGATTTTCTTAGGAGAATGCAAGTAGATCTTTGAGGTTTTGTTCTTTAATTTCATTTTTTTTGTTCTCTTAACTCCTCATCTTCTAATCTCAGTGTTGAATTATAATCTGTTTATGCTTAATAAATCGAAACTAATATCACAGTTTGCTTAATTTTGTGTTGGAGATGAGATTATGTGATGTATGAAATGCTTAATTGTATAAGGATAATCTGGGGTTAATCTTCTCTTAGTTGGTTAATTTCATGTTGGAATAAGGGTTAAGGAAAATTTGGGATTAATCTTCGCTTAGTTGGTTAATTTCATATTGGAATAAGGGTTAAAGCTAATTTGGGATCTTCACTTAATTGATTAATTTTGGATTGGAATATAATTTGGGATTTATGTTCGCTTACTTAGTTAATTTTGAATTAATTTCGTAACCTAGGATAAGTGACGCTGCATTGGAATCAGGAAATCAATTGCATTCTAATTTGTTTTTAATCTGCATTTTTTATAATTTGCTTTTCTTCTGTTTCATCTAATATTTTAAATCTAAAAATTCCCCCATTTTGTTGTTGTTCTTATAGACCCCAAATCTTGCCCGACCTCAAAATTAGAGTAGAAGACCTCCTATTCAAAGATGGAAAAAGCCTAAAAAGCCACTAGGAGAGACTATTAGGCCCCATATTAGAGTAGGAAGCCTTTCTTGTACAAAAAATAAGGATTCCTGCCTTTAAGGGTCGAGACCGCCGTCTCGCTCTTCGGGACCGCCGTCTCGACCAATGGTAAGTCAAGACCGCCGTCTCGTTTGGCGAGACGACCGTCTCGCCAC
Source organism: Sphenostylis stenocarpa (assembly GCA_963425845.1). Classification (NCBI taxonomy): domain Eukaryota; kingdom Viridiplantae; phylum Streptophyta; class Magnoliopsida; order Fabales; family Fabaceae; genus Sphenostylis; species Sphenostylis stenocarpa. The sequence goes on from OY731403.1 coordinate 75,349,429, forward strand.
TTACCATTGGCGAGACCCCCCTCCCGTTTGGCGAGATGGCCCTCTCACCATTTGGCAAGTCGAGACCGCCGTCTCACCACTTATCAAAGTCGAGACCGCCGTCTCGACCTAACAGGCGCGAATCCCTATAAATAGGGGGCGCTCTCCCCTTCATTTCACACAGTTCTTCCACTTCTCCTCCTGCAATTTCTCAAAATTCTTCTCTTAGAGCCCCTCCGAAGCTTTTTCGGAGTTTCTGAGTGTTTAAGAGAACTTTTTATATCATTTTCGAGAGATAATCCGACGTTGTAAGAGTGAAGGGCTGCCAAAACACACCCTAATTTTTACAAGAATTAATCAAAATCTTGCTCCGGAGGTTTCTTCACTCTATCCTTCTCTTTTATTGTTCTTTTTACTTATATTAAATTGTGCAATAGTTATTAGGGTCATGTAGTCATCATTTTAATTCTGCAAATAAAAGGGTAAAAGCGTCATTTCAAAAGTTTATTTATAAAATAACTGGTCTGGCATAGGGAACCCGAAAGGGGCGTCGTAAGGGAGCTAATACCTCCCTTACACGTAACTAACTCCCTTACCCAACTCTGGTTTTAACGACTGAAGTTGGTTTTTCTAAGAAACCAACACCTTTTTCTTCCCTTTTTCGATGTTTCTGGTAAAAACATCGGTGGCGACTCCATAAGAACCCTTTCAAATTTGTTCTTAGGTCAGCCCGGTTATGGACGATCTGAGAACACCCTTTCAAAAAACCTCACCTTAGGTTTAGCCCGGTTATCGGACAACCTAAAAGCGTTGTAACCTCACCCATAAAAACGCGAAAAAAGGAAAGTCAAAACCATCGCGTCGCTCCGACTGCCTCTTTTGACGACGGCGACAGATGGCAACTCCACTAGGGAAGCCTAGAGAGTTTATCCCATTTAGTGATGGGCCAGTTTAATAAATAAACTAAGAAATTTAGCTTTTACCCTACCTTGTATTATAACATGCTTTAATTGCTTGGCTTTAATAACTGTTGTTTGTTTATTTTACGCAATTGTTTGAAATAAAAATTGTACACAAACCTTTGCACACAACAGTTCCCTCTATACTTGGGGGCGAGTGAGAAATCCTTAGGGAGTGGGTGGCAGGTACGGTTTGCCGTAGTGAGGACCATGTGCCCACCGGTATGATCGGAAACCACCACTCAAGGTGATAACCTTCCTCTTTTGGCAGAAAGACTGACTATGGCCTTAGTGCTAAGCATGGTCGGAAGGCTAGAGAGTGGGGAGTCGATAATTGGGGCACCTTGGGGGCCTAAGCCTTGGTGAGAACAGTTAGAACCTACCTTTGCCAATGCACTTTTCTACAGGAAAATCCTACCTCGTGATTAAAATGACTTCTCGCATGTTCGCGGATGAGTGAATTGTATGTGCATTTGTTTGTTGCATTTGATTGCATAGCATAACCAAACAACAGATAAGAAAATGTTTACAATAAACACCCTTATCTCGGACAGTCTGCCTTTCTGCTAGCCTGGCTTCAGGTTCTTTGTAAGCTAAGTAGCCACGCAGTCCGACAGAAGAGATAAGGGACGCTAATATTATTCTTTCGCAATAAACCATTTTTATCTCAGAAGTCTGCCTTTCAGCTAGCCTGGTTTCAGGTTCTTTGTAAGCTAAGTAGCCACGCAGGCCGACAGAAGAGATAAAAGGCTCTAAAACAAAATAAAAAATAAAGACCCAAATCAAATAAATGGGACCTTGCTCATAAGCATTAAATTCATAAATCATCCATATAGGTAGTTTATTTTTCCGAAAAATAAATGCGCAAATACTATCATACATCATGTAGAAATAAAACATGATAAATAAATAGGAAAAAAAAAACATTCGCATGCATACCCACAATAAGCATCATGTTCATAAAAACATGCATTTTGGTTTTTAGAAAATGGAGGAGACTAGTACACAATTGAAGAAAGTGGACATTCCCCGGTACCATGCTGAGAAGCTGGAACGACTTTGCACGATAATGCCACCAGAGGTCCGCTCTAGCTTCGAAAAATCCTATGGACGGATTCTTAACCTGTTGAAGATCTGTGTTGATCCCATTTTTGTTAGGGTTCTAGTTCATTTCTGGAACTCTAGTCTGCACTACTTTGAATTCCCGCAGTTCGATATGCTGCCCACTTTGGAGGAGTATGAGCTTATTCTAAAATGGCCCAAATCAATCGGGGTCCATATTCGCCACGGAACATATACTTCTGCAGCACAAGTCGCTGCCATCATCCGATCGCCATTCCGACAGACTACCCTGATAGAAAAAGGGAACATCCAGGGTTGGAAAGTCTCAATGTTAGATGACCATCTGTCCTATTTGGCTGAAAGGGCAGAATGTGCTGCTTTTAACAAAACCCTGGATCTGATCATATTTGGAACAATCTTGTTTCCCTTCCATATCGACACAGTAGACCAAGCCGTCATGGACGCCTTCTTTGCCTGGGACATGAACTCAAAGAGTCCCCTGCCTGCACTTCTTGCCGACACCTTGCTCTCGGTGGAATTTTGCTGCCAGAAGCAAGGAAAAACACTTAGATGTTGCTTTTCACTACTTTTCATATGGGCCCTGACCCTTTGAGAAGCTTCTCCAACATCCCTCTCCACCGACGCTTGACCTTAGAATGGAAGGTCGAGTTGGAACAATGGGACGCCAAACAATTATCCTGGGTTTGCCCTTGGTTCCGACCCGGCCCAGTCCTCATCAGATGTGGGGACTATCCGAGCATACCGTTGATAGGACTCAGGGGTTGCATAGCCTATTCACCGAGAGTAGCTATGAGACAAATCATAAGGACCCAAACTGCAATATCCCAAGAGGAGCTCGGAGGACTGTGTTTCTTCGGAGACCCATGCACGGTTGCTAAATCATTGGTTGTGCGAAGAGCAATGGAGAAACCAGTCTTTATGGGAGATAGAAAGCTAGGAAAATCTCGAGAAGCTGTCTCTAGTGACTATGAGGAGTGGAGACGGAAAAGAGGGATGTCGCAACCATCCACTTCACTCGCTACATGTTCAAACAGTGAAGAGCTACGAAATCAAGTCAACGCCTTGACCCAGAGGATAGAAATCATGGGAGCCCAGATGAGGGCCCTTGAAGAAAGAGAGCAAGAATCTATCCTCACCATAGATGGTCTATGAAGGCAATGCAAGAAAAAGGATCACGAAATAGAGCGTCTCAAGGATCAGTGTGCTGATTCTAACGAGCAAGCTATCCGAGCATCCAAAGCAGCTAGAACCAGCTCGGATAGCCAGCTTCAAGAAATAGCCTCCAAATCAGCACGCATTGAGGCCGAATGTGCAAAACAGGCTCAAACGATCAAGGATTTGCTACAAGACCTCACAAGGACTCGGTCAGAAATATGCCAAGAGCAAGAGGCCAACCAGAGGCTTAACAAAAGTCTCACTGAGATACGCTACAATGAAAGAGATGGGCTAGCTCAGTATGGTCAAGTACTACGAGAAAAGGACCGAGCCCTTACAAAGCTCGACGAGTTACAAGCCTTGGTCGTCCATCAAGAGGCGAAGATCAAAGAGGCTCAAAAGTACAGTGAAGATATGAGCCAGGCGGTCCAGAAGCAAATCGAAGCACTCACTCGTCATGTCCGGGAAGCCAAAAGAGAATTACATAGAGATCAAGACCCGCTTGTGGGTTTCTTTAGGCTTTTCCGTTTCTGTCAAAAGTTGCTTCGTAGTATGGAATAGGGGAATGTACACCTTCCACAGATAAATGAAATTTTTCTTTATTCAACGATTGTCTACTTGCATGCATATCATTCATTTGCATATTTAATTTCCCCTCCTTCACTTTTAATAAACAAGATAATAAAAAGGAAGGATTAACTGACACGTCTTCCAAATCAGAAGAATGGAGAAAAAGTTGCTTGTAATCAAGCTCTCCCCAACGGTCGATCCACCACAAGAGGATAATAAGCCTCGACCGTTGGTACTCCAAGTCAATAAGGAAGAAGGGACAAGGACACTTGTGCAATTATTTATGCCACGTCCTTTCCCCTACGAATCAAATAAAGTTGTACCTTGGAGATACGAGGAATCTTCACCAATAAAGGGGGATATCTCCAATATAGCCGGCATTGGGGGCATGACTAGAAGTGGAAGGGTCTACTCCCCCCAAGGACTTACAAGAAGATGCCCCCAAGAATAAAGGAAAAAATAAACAGACCGAAGAAAAATAAGTCAAAGAATCCAAAGAGGAGATAGACGAATTACTCCAGTTCATAAGGCAAAGCGAGTATTCCATTATTGACTAGCTCAATCATACACCTGCAAAGATAACTCTGTTATCTCTAATGATGGGCTCGGAACCACATAGAGACGCCCTGATGAAGGTCTTGAGCAAAGCACATGTACCTCATAGCATATCCCAAGAAAAAGTTGAGAGGATCGTTGGTCATATTACGGCAAGCGATCACCTCACCTTCACAGAGGAAGAACTCCCCCTCGAGGGGTCAAGCCACAACAAGCCCTTGCACATTTCCGTAAAATTTAAGGAATACCTCATTGCTAAGGTTCTTGTGGATAACGGGTCATCTTTGAATGTGATGCCCAAGTGCACACTAGACAAGTTGACTATTAAAGGAACTCGTCTGCGCCCAAGCAGCACTATCGTTCGAGCCTTTGACGGATCCAAACGAGAAGTAGTGAGGGAAATCAATTTTCCAATCCAAGTCGGACCCACTATCTTCAGTGTCGATTTCCATGTAATGGACATTACTCCGGCATACAGTTGTCTCCTCGGCAGGCCTTGGATTCATGATACTAAGGCAATACCTTCAACGCTCCACCAGAAAGTCAAGTTTATAGTAGACGACAAACTGGTCACGTTCCAAGCAGAAGACGACATCCTGATCAGTGGACCGTCTACCCAACCTTATGTGGATGCGGCTGAAGAGACCCTTGAAACATCTTTTCAAGCGCTCGGAATTGCCAGTGTAGAGAGACTTCCTAATAATACAAAGGTAGCCTGCATGATGATGAGGCATGGTTACCATCCTGGCCAAGGACTGGGGGCAGATTCCCAAGGAATAAGGGAACCCCCAGAGTTCAAAGATAACCCCTTTAAGTACAGCCTAGGATATGACCCTACAAAGGGCCGAGCAGAAGGAAGAAAAAGGAAGTCTCCCCTCCGCACACTCAAGTAGATATTCTGAAGCGAAGGGATTCAAGCGTCAAGAGCTACCCTAGTCATTAGGAGATCTTTTTCTTTGCTTAAGGGATGTAAACCCAGTGATTGTTAGAGATTATCCCCTGGGGCTAGCCCGACCCCTGGGCATTTTAGGGCACATATTCCCTCATTAATTAATAAAGAATACATTTCTTACTGTCTGCTTCTTTTCTTGCTACTTCATGTTTAGACCTCATAATAACCTTGTTTAAACAAACAAAAGAAAGGAAGAATAAAAGCGCGTCCAAATAATCAAAATGTACCATTGCCATAATAATCAAGTTGATTGATTAGAAGCACAAAATAAGGTTTTACCTCACCATAAATAAAACCGTGTTTCACCAATATTGTGTAAAAACAATAAAAAAAAAAGAGAAAAAGAAAAATTCCATAGAAGCCAAAGGCCAAAAGAAAAGGGCAATATACCTGGTAGGAAACCCATAAAGGGGGCTACGCAAAAGATGGGGTCAACCCGTTAGGACACCCGAACAAAAATAAAGGGTAGCCTAGGCAAAAGTTAGGGTTACAAAATAAGGTCGACTAGGATTCCCTAAACAAAAAGGAAAAAGGAAGGAACCTAGACAAAAGATAGGACCAAAACACAATATCCTAGTTCGAAAACCCAAAGGGCGGTCTAGGGAAATCGATCAGCCATAAGGGCAATGAAAATAGGCTAAGGCACAAATCCACAGAGAAAAACGTTTGCTTAGACAAAAGCTTAAGCACTCAGACCTAACCTTAGCCATCCATTCTTACAAAATCTTGTCTGAATAAAATCAACCATCTAAAACACAAGCCATTGAATTTATCCTCTACTTCTCTTCTCTTGACCCTCACAACATTATTCTAACAATTAGTTTGGGAATATGGAGGCGTATAATCAACAAGAGGATTGAAACCTCTAAAGCAAAGAAAAAGGGCACCAACATGACAAAGGGTGCTTTTCAAAAAAAAAATAAAGAGAGAGAAAAGGGAAAAGTCATTCTTCGGTTACATTACGTCCGGAACGGTACAAGTACAACAGAAAAACAAAGATCAGAGGGTGCCCGTCTCTACAAGATGCACCAGTTAATCCTTCTGAAAAACTAATGAAATAAACATTATAGGACATCAAACATGAAAACATTGCATGCATAAAATGTTTTTGAATAAGGTCATATTTTCTTCAAAAAAAAATCAGCTTAAATTCGAGACCGCCGTCTCGTCTTCCCAGACCGTCGTCTCAACTCGCCCTGAAACGAGACCGCCGTCTCGTTTTGGACGAAGACGAGACCGCCTTCTCGCTTGGCTAGAAGGCCGTCTTGACTTAGGTCCAAAACGAGACCGCCATCTTAAAGTTCCAGACGACGGTCCCGAGTCTCACAAAATCGAGACTGCCGTCTCGAAATCCCAAACGGCGGTCCCGAATTCCAGTGAGAATTCTATAAATAGGGGCCTTTGGGGGGGGGGTGTTCCAAGCATTCTCTCTTGCACTCATACACACCTTTCTCTTATATTTGATCACTTTCTCACCAAAATGCATAGAGGCGAGGCTTCAAGAAAGAGAAGGGGTCCAGTCCCAAGCGCTTCAACAGTCCCAATCCCACAGGACCCGAATCAGCTCTCACCCCAACTCCAAGCCCACTTAGAGCACATCCAGGGGTACATGTGGCATCCCATGCTGAAATTCGACTTCGGCATCCTCACTGAATTCGGATGGGAGGATGATGTCCGTGCCTACCACGACAACATCGGATGGCGCTTCCTCCTCCAGTCTCCCCCCACCCCACATCTACCCACAACCGGTGATGGAGTTTCTCGCCTCCATCACATACTACGAGCTCCCCACGATGGTACTAGGACTCCCGCCGCTCAAGATGGTGTCCTACTACATGAATGGGTCGTACCAGACGACGACCCTGGACGAATTCGACGTGTGTATTGGCTTCGTCCGGCCCGAGGACATCCTAACCCAGGAATACCGAGGGGCCATCTGTGAGCGCCCCCCTACCCTCACAACTGGTGAGATGTGGGAGGACCTCACCGGGATGTGCACCTTGCCATCCCTGCTAAAAGGGTCCGCACTCACTCCTACTCTCCGCATCTGCCACAAGCTGCTGGTAGGAACTCTCCACGGGCAGAAGGAGAGTCAGGGGAAGGTCACCTACCCAGACCTCTTCGCCCTTCACTGCATGAACCAAGGGTGTCGGTGCAACCCCGACTACTTCTTCGTGAAGGCCCTCAAGGATTTTGGCTGCCGCCCTGTGGGAGCCATCCTTATGGCTCCCCTCATCACCCTGCTGGAAGAAAAATGGGGGTGCAGTGGAAGAGAGAACCTCTCCCCCGATCTTTGACCCGAGACTATCAACGGGTCCATACTTGTCAGCATGGGGATGCTGATCCGCCAAGGATCCCGGTTGGCCCTTCACCCCTCGCTAGCCATGACTCTAGACCTCCAGGACCTGGTGGCAATGCAAGATCTCCCGACACCCCCGGATTTCCAACAAGAACAACAACAGCAGCAACAACAACAATAGTATGGGGACGACTTTGTTGGCATCAACTACAACATCTACAGCTTGCGCCAGCAATTCGACCAGATGTCCTTAGGATAGGATGTCTTCGAGATGAGAATGGAGACCTTCGGCCAGGTACAAGAAGGGACGAGACAAGACCTGGCACTGTTCCGACAAGAACATCTCGACTCATTTCGAAGCCAGGCAGAGTTTCAGAGACATATGTACCGGCAGTCCCCTCCTCCTAGATCGTCTCTCGTCTCAAGCCCACCGTCTTAGGGATAGTACCCCAAAATAAATGTTGTAATCAAATATTATCATAAATAAAAATATCTTTCACTCATTTTTGCTCTCTTTCCAAAAAAAGTCAGCGTATCAAAAAGAGACTAAAAAAGTAAAAAGACTTACGCTTAATCCCAGAAACGCAAAAATTCGAAATCGCGAGAAAAAAGATAAAACCGCGGGAAAAGGCATGATTAAAAACAAGACAAGTCAACCACATTGACCAAGAGTTTTTCGACGACCAGAAAAAGTCAAAAACAAGACTCCCCAGCAACCAACAAGCTGGATGACCACCGGAAGGGTCAAAGTAAATCCCCGGTGAAAACCGGATGACTATCCGAGAAGAGTCAAAAATAAATATCAAAAAGCGAGAGAACGCATCTCAACACTGGCACATGAGCTAGAGCAGTAAGCCACCCCCACAGCCAAAGGGCCAGCTACCGTATCGAAGGAGCATCCTGAGGCACCTAACCAGATGAGGGTTTGTACTCATCAACCAAGGGGTCAGCTACTGCATCAAAGGAGCATCCTAAGGTTTCTCAACCGGCGCATGAGCTAGAGTAGTAAGCCGCCACCACCACTAGTCCGACAAAGTGGACTCAATACCAGATTGGGGTGTGTACTCATCAGGCCTTACAAAAGGGGGCTTACTAGACGGGGGTTCGTACTCGTCAAACACCAGATGAGGGTGTATACTCATCAGGCCTTACAAAAGGGGGCTTACCAGACGGGGGTTCATACTCATCAAACCAGATGGGGGTTCGCACTCATCAACCAAAGGGGTCAGCTACCGCAAGAAGGAGCATCGCGGAGGCATACACATTTTTCCAGAGGATCAGCTACCGCGAGACGAAGCATCCAAAGGATAACCGGGCAAGAGGGTCAACTCCTTCACCCTCCAGCCGATCCTTTTGGCATATTCAGCCAACAGTCGACTAGTCAGGTGAAGGGGGACAACTGTAGACCCCAAATCTTGCCCGACCTCAAAATAAGAGCAGAAGACCTCCTATTCAAAGATGGACAAAGCCTAAAAAGCCACTAGGAGAGACTATTAGGCTCCATATTAGAGTAGGAAGCCTTTCTTGTACAAAAAATAAGGATTCCTGCCTTCAGGGGTCTTGATCGCTGTCTCGCACTTCGGGACCGCCATCTCGACCAATGGTAAGTCGAGACCGCCGTCTTGTTTGGCGAGACGGTCGTCTCGCCACTTACCATTGGTGAGACCCCCCTCCCGTTTGGCGAGATGGCCCTCTCGCCATTTGGCAAGTCGAGACCACCGTCTCACCACTTATCAAAGTCGAGAACGCCATCCCGAATGGCGAGACCGCCTTCTCGACCTTGCCAGTCTAGACCATCGTCTCGACCTGACAGCCGCGAATCCCTATAAATAGGGGGCACTCTCCCCTTCATTTCACAAAGTTCTTCCACTTCTCGTCCTGCAATTTCTCAAAATTCTTCTCTTAGAGCCCCTCCGAAGCATTTCCAAAGTTTTTGAGTGTTTAAGAGAGCTTTTTATATCGTTTTTGAGAGATAATTCAACGTTGTAAGAGCGAAGGGCTGCCAAAATGCACCCTAATTTTTACAAGAATTAATCAAAAGCTTGCTCCGGAGGTTTCTTCACTCTATCCTTCTCTTTTATTGTTCTTTTTACTTATATTAAATTGTGCAATAGTTATTAGGGCCATATAGTCATCATTTTAATTCCGCAAATAAAAGGGTAAAAGTGTCATTTCAAAAGTTTATTGATAAAATAACTGGCCTGTCATAGGGAACCCGAAAGGGGCATCGTAAGGGAGCTAATAACTCCCTTACACATAACTAACTCCCTTACCCAACTCTGGTTTTAAGGACCGAAGTTGGTTTTTCTAAGAAACCAACGCCTTTTTCTTCCCCTTTTCGATATTTCTGGTAAAAACATCGGTGCCGACTCCATAAGAACCCTCTCAAATTTGTTCTTAGGTTAGCCCGGTTATCGGACGATCTAAGAACGTCCTTTCAAAAAACCTCGCTCTTAGGTTCAGCCTGGTTATCGCACAACCTAAAGGCGTTGTAACCTCACCCATAAAAACGTGAAAAAAGGAAAGTCGGAACCATCGCGTCGCTCTGACTACCTCTTTTGACGGCGGCGACAGTTCTAATTCGAAAAATTGACAAGCTTTGATAGAAATTCATGGTCTTTGGGAGATGACCTATGAAAGCTTCCTAGTACTACATTTATCTATTTTAATTATTTGACCGAGTATGACATCGATCAAAGTGTTAGTGATGACTTCTTCTCCCCTAATGCACATTACCCTTTGATTAGGGCATGGAGAAGCACTATGACCATGCCCTAAACATTTAAAACACTTAATGGACCTAGGGCGGGAAGGTGATTTAGGTTTGGAAGTGTGTGGAGTGTGAGAAGAGTGATGGCCAGATTTGTGAGTGGCCTCCTTAGAAACATCCTTATTTTTTTTGTTTGGATGATGGTGATGTATAGAAAGAATCTTGAGAAGGATTTGAAAATTTGTCTTTAGAAAATTTTCTAAAAGACTCTTTCCTTAAAATTTGTTTTTCCACTTTGATTGCTCTATGAAAGCAATGAGGGGGAGATTGATGGCAATGTGAAGCATGTCCCTACATTCCCAAGAGATCATTTTGATGATGATTCAAGTCAACAACATTCAAGACTCAAGTAAGCCCAAGATGAAGCCTGAAGACTAGATATACATTCTGAAAAAGATGATGATTTAAGCAAGCCTAAGATGAAGCATGAAGACTAGATAGAGTCTTAGAATACTGGATATAGAGGTACAAGTTGATGAAGTGGTATTATGCATAAGTCTCCAAAGCACAAGTGTGATAAAATTTCGTAACATGACATTTTTCACTGTCATAATCAATTATGATGCATCAAAAATGGAAAAATGATTTTCTCTTTGTCATAATCGATTATACTGGTAACATAATCGATTATGGCAATTCAAATTTAAAAAATATTTGTTTTGAAGAATAAATATTTTTAAATATATCCTGATTTTTCTCTACAAAATTATTAATGACCAACGACTATTTTCTGATGTTATTTTCCTACTTAAATGAGTTTTGATGAAAAATAAAAAATACACAATTACAGTAATTCAAAAATTCAATTTACATTAAATATGTTTTGAGAAAAGAATTTTGAGCAAGGCAACAAAGCAGTTTTAGGTTTTCTGAGAAATTTTTCATATTGCCTTCTGCACTTTCATTGTTAATCACACTTATTCTTGGAGGTTGACATTCTATATGCTTCTACAATTTGGTGTCTCCATTACCCAGGTGTGACTATTCTTATTTTATTGCATTCATCCTTTGTGGGTTAAGGTGTGCATACTGTCTCTCGATTAGTGTGTTTATGTTTGTGTTTGTGTTTTCATCCCTTTGACTTGTTCAGGGAGGTGTTCATCCCTAGTGTGATTCTAGGGAGGTGTTCATCCTTAGTGGTATTCTAAAGAGGTGTTTTCATCCGTTTGATTTGTTCAGGGAGGTGTTCATCCCTAGTGTGATTCTAGGGAGGGGTTCATCCTTAGTGGGATTATAAGGAGGTGTTTTCATCCTTTTATTTGTTTAAAGGAGGTGTTCATCCCTAGTGGGATTCTGGGGAGGTGTTCATCCTTAGTGGGATTCTAAGGAGGTGTTTATCTTTTGAATTAGTTTTATTTTTATTGGTTCCTCTGCTGAGTTGATTGTAATTTGTAAACTGAATTTGAAAGATAGTGAATTGCAGTCTGTGTGTGATCTTCTCTTCCCTATATTGTCTTTCTCTTCCCTATATCTTCACGCTTGAATCTTTCCCTTTATCTCTCTAATTATATCGCTTCCGCTTTATATGTATTCAAACTCAATTTAACAAATTATTGACATCACAAATAAATTTTAATTTGGCATCTATTTTAATTTGTGCATCAATTCACCCCGGCTAAATGACATTTGTCTAACAAGTGGTATTAGAGCTTGATTAGATAAGATATTTCTAAACGATGTGTCAAGATGTCTATGCAAAATTAGGTTTACAAGGAAAGAGCCTCAATAAACAGACCACCATTGTTTGAAAGAGAAGACTATCAATTTTGGAAGGCGAGAATGAAAATATTTTTACAAACACTGGATTACGGTGTTTAGGATGCTATACTCATTGGTCCCTACATTTCGATGAGAATAACAAAGTCTAGAGTTGTTCCAAAAACTTTTGACCAATGGATGCCAGATGAGAATAAGCGTGCCCAATATGATGTAAGAGCCTGAAACGCTATTGTTTTTGCCTTAACTCTTAATGAATTTTTCAGGGTCTCACAATGCAAGACGGCAAAAGAAATATGGGACACTCTTGAACTAACACATGAAGGAACAAATGGAGTATAGCGAGCACGTAAGAACACACTCATCCAGGAGTATGAATTGTTTCAAATGCAGTAGAATGAAAGCATCACGAATTTCTAGACACGCTTCACATATAGTAAATCACTTGAAAGCATTAGGAAATAGTTTTGACAATGAAGAATTGAAGACAAAGATCTTGAAATCCTTAGATAGGAATTGGCAACCAATGGTCACTGCTATTATAGAATCAAAGAATCTCACAGAAATGAATATTTCTACTCTATTTGAAAAGCTACGAGAGTATGAGATGGAATTTCAAAGGTTAAAGAATAGTGAACAGAACCAATCAAAGATGATAGCTCTAAATGCAGTAAAAACTTCACAGGATGAAAGTGAAAATGAAGGTAAGTTTTTGGATTTCGATATATCTCTTTTTGTTAAAAAGGTTACTCAGTTTATGAAGAGCAGGAAAAAGGGACACACAAAGAAAAGATAGAACCAATAGGTACGAGTGCTATGGATGTGGAAAGCATGACCATATCAAATCAGACTGTCTGAAACTTAAGAAAGAGAAGAAAGATGTGAAAGAGAAGAAGAAAGAGAAGAATGTTATCTATAAGAACAAACACAAAACTTATATTGCTTGGGAGGATAATGATTCTTCTACAACACAAGAGAGTTCTTCCGAAAGCAGTGATGGAGAAGAGGAAGCAAATCTTTGCTTGATGACAAAGAGTGATGATGAAGCCTCATCACAAGTAAGTAGCACAAAATCCTTAAATACATATGATGAGTTGCTTGAATCCTATCAAGAAATGTTTGAACATCTTGAAAGACTAGCTAAGAAACATACTACACTTGAACAAAAGTTTCATGCATTAGAAAATATTGTTAGTATTCTTGAAGAAGAAAATGAGTGCTTAAAGAAGGATGTTGAGAAATTTAAAACTGTCTAAAAACAAAGAAGTTGCTAAACCTTACAAAAATTGTAATCATTTGGAAAATGAGGTTTTCAATTAAGAGAAAATGATGAGCAATTTTTCAAATTTTCTGCTAATCTTGACTCTATGTTAGGTTATTAAAGAGTGAATTCTAGCAAAGTTGGACTTGGTTACAAACCCAAGGAAAGTCTAGAACTTCATAAAACTATTTTTGTGAGAGTCAAGGAAAACAGATGAGAAACCAATTTTAAGAACTTTAAGAAACTCATTCAGACCTCTTCAATGAAAACCAACATATTTTTATTGCATGAAATTAGGCCATACATCAAATAGATGTTACATAAAACATTTTGGCATATCTAATGGCAAATATGAATGGGTTCCTAAAGGAACAAAACATTTATACATGTCTGGAAGATAATTTGAGCATCTAATAGATTATGAATTTTGAAAATTTGTTTGTTGTTGTCATAATCGATTATGATGGGTCAAATGTGATACTGATGAATTTTCTTACTGTGATAATCAATTATTTTATTTTTGTATGTGTTGTGATAATCGATTATGTTGTCTTCTAGAGTGCAATTCCTTGTTGTCATAATTGATTATGTTGATTCCGAAAGTGCTGTGATAATCGATTATGACAGAAAACTTTTGAAAGTTTGGAAAAAAAAATAATCTATTATATCATGGTTCTATTCTTTTATCCTTAGTCTTTTGGCAGAGACTTGTGATTCTCCTAACCTTTTTAAGGACAAAAAAATAATTAAAGGGTACCTAAATTTGTATGTTGATGTTGCAGGTAATTATTAAGGAAAGAAGTCAATGCAAGTTATTAGAGCTAAATAGGTGTACAGGAACAAGCTGGATGAATAGGAAAATATTACAAAGATAAGTTTATTCATGTCCCACATGCCTCTGCATTGAATATCTACTCTTATTTGCCATATAAATTTGATTGTTAACTAACTTAGAAATTTGAAAGTTTGAATTTTGTATATTTGAAATTTGAAATTTTGAATTTTGAAAATTTGAAATGTGAAAGTTTTGAAATCTGAAAGGTTGAAATTTGAAAGTTTTGAAATTTAAAAGTTTTGAAATTTGAAAGTTTAAAAATTGAAAGTTTGAAAGTTGAAGTTTAAATTAAAAATTTGAAGTTTGCAATTTGAAATTGGAATTTGAAATTTGAGTGTATTTCAATTCGAAATTTGAAATTTGGAATATGAGTGAATTTGAATTTGAAAGTTACCTCAATAAGAAGACTACAATTGGGGGAAACTACTACATTCCATTCCCATATCTTTCTCTCTCTTCATTTGCCTTGGGTATCCTAGATATTGCTTCCTTAATATGATGTTCTTCTCTATGACACTTTGTGATGCATTATCTTCTCTGCCTTAATTTATGTACTAATCTGTGCAAATTTGTGCTCAATTTCTATTGTAATATTTTTCATAATTATCAATGAAACAGGGAGAGATTTTGATGATATTAATTTGTGTGGAATAGGGGGGAGATTTTTTTATGAATTAAAATTTGTGTGAAATTCATTCCTAACTCTAAATTAAACAAGGGGAATTTTGCTCAGATAAGTTAGGGGGAACTTTGTTATTAACATATCTAGGGGGAGTTTAAATATACTGTGCTAATCTCGGCTAATTTGTGTTACACTACACTGTGAAAATCTATGCTAATATTGAGCTGGCTATATAGAGTCAAGCATTTAAATTCATTTGAGGTGTTTCCTTGATCATCATCAAAAAGGGGGAGATTGAAAGCAATGAGGGGGAAATTGATGGCAATGTGAAACATGTCCCTACCTTCCCAAAAGATGATTTTGATGATGATTCAAGTCAACAACATTCAAGACTCAAGCAAGCCCAAGATGAAGCCTGAAGACTAGATATACATTCTGAAAAAGATGATGATTTAAGCAAGCCCAAGATGAAGCATGAAGACTAGATAGAGTCTTAGAATACTTGATATGGAGGTACAAGTTGATGAAGTGGTATTATGCATAAGCCTCCAAAGCACAAGTGTGATAAAATTTCGTAACATGACATTTTTCACTATCATAATCAATTATGATGCATAAGAAATGGAAAAATGACTTTTTCTTTGTCATAATCGATTATATTAGTAACATAATCTATTATATTAGTAACATAATCAATTATGGAAGTTCAAATTTTAAAAATATATCTGTTTTGAAGAATAAATGTTTTAAATACATACTGATTTTTCTCTATGAAATTATTAATTCCCAACGACTATTTTCTGATGCTATTTTCTTATTTAAATGTGTTTTGATGAAAAATAAAAAATACACAATTACAGAATTCGAAAATTCAATTTACATTCAATCAGTTTTGAGAAAAGAATTTTGAGCAAGAAAACAGAGCAATTTTAGGTTTTCTGAGAAAAGTTTTTCATATTGCCTTCTGCACTTTCATTGTTAATCACACTTGTTCTTGGAGGTTGGCATTCTACATGCTTCTACAATTTGGTGTCTCCATTACCCAGGTGTGACTTATCTTATTTTATTGCCTTCATTCGTTGTGGGTTTAGGTGTGCATACTGTCTCTTGATCAGTGTGTTTATGTTTGTATTTGTGTTTTCATCCCTTTTACTTGTTCACGGAGGTGTTCATCCTTAATGGGATTCTAAAGAGGTGTTTTCATTCCTTTGATTTGTTCAAGGTGGTGTTAATCCCTAGTGTGATTCTAGGGAGGGGTTCATCCTTAGTGGGATTCTAAGGAGGTGTTTTCTTCCTTTTATTTGTTAAAAGGAGATGTTCATCCCTAGTGGGATTCATGGGAGGTGTTCATCCTTAGTGAGATTCTAAGGAGGTGTTTGTCTTTTGAATTAGTTTGCTTTTTACTGGTTCCTCTACTGAGTTGATTGTAATTTGTAAACTGAATGTTTCAAATGACTAGTTCCATAAAAATTTTCAAATGTCTTGGGTATGGGCACATTGCTTCAAACTCTCCTACCAAAAGGACTATGATTTTGAGCGCAAACGGAGATGTCGAGAGTGAACATTCCTCCTCTTCTAAAGAGAATTCCTCTGAACACTCTTCCTCAAGCGATGAAGAGATCACACCTTGTGAAGGTGATTTGTTAATAATAAGGTGGATGTTGGGTCAAGTCTAGAAGGATCTTGAATATACTCAAAGAGAAAATATTTTTCACACCCGTTGCCTTATTAATGACAAATTGTGTTCACTCATCGTTAATGGGAGGAAGTGTGTGAATTTTGCTAGCACGAGGGTAGTAGACAAGCTTGGTTTACCCACTACTCCTCATGCCAAGCCATACAAGCTTTCTTGGCCTAGTGAGGAAGGCAAGATAGAGGTCAATAAACAAGTCCTCATTAGCTTTGTGATTGGGAACTATAAGGATGAGGTTCTTTTTGATGTTGTGCCAATGAAAGCGTCCCATATTTTACTTGGTAGGTCGTGGCAATTTGATAAGAAAACCTTTCATGATGGTTATACTAACAAGTTTTCTTTTAACTTCCAAAGGCGCAAGATAACTTTGAAACCCCTTTCCCCTCAAGAAGTTAGTAAGGACCAAGAAAAAATGCAAAAAAAAAAAAGAGAGTGTAGACCCCAAATCTTTTCCGGCTTCCAAATAAAGTCAGAGATAACCCGTTTCAAAGATGGTCAAGACTTTGTTAAGTCCCTAGTAGCTTTCTCTAGGTTCCATTTAAGATAGGAAGGGTTTTCAGAGGCAATAAAATCAGAAATTTCGTCAGAAACAGCAGATGGTCGTCCAGGATAGTCAGATGGTCGTCCATACCTACTTTAAGGTAATGGACGACTGTCCACTTGGTTCAAAAGGCCGTCCATGGCAACTTTTTGCTATGGACGACCGTCCACCCTACATGGACAACCGTCCATGGCCACTTTTTGCCATGGACGGCCGTCCACTTAGCCCAGACGGTCATCCACTTTTTCCTGCCGCGGTTCCCTATAAATAATAGCCCCATTCCTTGATTTTTTCACACTATTCACTCCTATAACTCCCTAGGAAGCCTTTTGGCACTTTGGAGTGACTCTGAACATTATTTCGGAGTTCGAGTGAGCTTTCCGATTTCCGTTAAGGTAGAAATCGATTAAGGAGGTCTCTCTTTGAGACATCCGGCCCTTGGTAGAGTGAAAATTTATCTTTTGTGGGAGGAGCGTGCCTGTAAAGTGCGGGGACTGTCAAAAAACATCCTCAAGTTTCAAAGGATTAATATAAAGCTTGCTTCCGAGGTTCCTTCCCTATTCTCTCTATTTTACTGCTTTCTTTATCGCTTTCTTTATATGCATTAGATAATAGGATCATGTAGACATTTAAATTCTACAAGTAGGTAAAATAATAGGGTAAAAGCATAATTTCTTTAAGTATTTATTTCCTAAACTAGTCCATTATAGGGAACCCGAAAGGGGCATTGTGGGGTGCTAACACCTTCCCCACACGTAACTAACTCCCTTACCCGACTCTAGTTGTAATGGCCAAAGTTGGTTTTTTTTAAAACCAATGCCTTCTTCTCTTTTTTTTTTTCTTTTTTGATGTTTAAGGTAAAAACATCAATGGCGACTCCCTCGAATCTTTTCAAAAACCTCACCTTTAGGTCCAGCCCAGTTATCGGACAACCTAAAGGCGTTGAACCACTTCTTTAAAAAATGCGAGTCAATCAAACCATCGTATCGCTCCAACTGCCTCTTTTGATGGCAGCGACAGATGGCGACTCTGCTGGGAAAGCTAGAGAATTGATCCCATTTAGTGATGGACAAGTTTAGAAAATAAAAACTTGAAATTACACTTTTACCCTTTCTTGCTTTTATAACATGCTTTACTGTTTGGCTTTAATAACTATTGTGTGTTTACTTTATGCAATTGTTTGAAATAAACAACTGTACACAAATCCTTGCACACAACAAATCTCTCTATACCCAGGGGCAAGTGGGCTAACCTTAGGGAGTGGGTGGCAGGTACGATTTGCCGTAGTGAGGGCCATGAGCCCACCGATATGGTCGGAAACCACCACTCGAGGTGATAACCTTCCTCTTTTGGCCTAAAGACTGACAAGTCCCTAGTGCCATGCATGGTTTGAAGGCTGGGAGAGTGGGGACCCTATAATGGGGCCACCTTGGGGGTCTAGCCTTTGTGAGGATAATTAGAACCACCTTGAATACGCACATTTCTGCAGGATACCCCTACCTCATGATAAAAATGTCATCACGTGGTCTGCGGATGAGTGAATTGTTTGTGCATTTGTTTGTTGTATAGCATAATCATACAACAGCAAAACTAAATACCAATTAAAAATCTCAAAAACCTTTTCATAATAAATACTCTTATCTCGGAAAGTTCACATTTTAACTAGCCTGGTTTCAGGTTCTTTGTAAGCTAAGTAGCCACGTGGACCGACAGAAGAGATAAGGGGTTATAAACCATTCTTTCATAAATAAACCAACTTTATCTCGGACAGTGTACATTTTAGCTAGTCTGGTTTCAGGTTCTTTGTAAGCTAAGTAGCCACATGGATCGACAGAAGAGATAAAGGGTTAAAAATAATAAGAACAATCTAAAACAATAAAAATAATTTCTACAATAAAAAGATTTTTTGCAAAGTCAAATCATTCATATCGTATCATTTCATATGTGGAAAAACCAAGAGAGAAAATAAATGCATGAGGAAGGCATGTATACGCATCATCCTAATAAAACTCTTCATCCATAAACACATTCATGCTAGGGGGCATTAGATATCCCTAAGACAAAGGCGAAAGAAACCCCGAGCACATTTGTAACCATCCACAAGGAAGGGACAATTGTACTAAGGTATATGGTGACCTTCGTTATACTTGTCAAATCCATGATGGGGAAGGAAGCATTATACCGAAGTGGGTATGGTGCTCCGTGAAGCGTAAAGCTTTAAGGATGATACTAAAGTCATTGTCTTAAGGTGTATCTATCCCACACCAATCATTCATTTTAAGTAATAAAATTCATTTTTGCATCCTAGAAAGTGGTTGGTCTTCCTATTGTTTGAACTCGTGCACAAAAGGATAAAGCGATGGAGCAGCTAGAAGAGCAGAACTGTAAACTCACTACTAAAGTTAACTCCTTGAGAGAACAAAGCATCCAATGGTCGTTTTATCCTGGTGGCCATTAACTACTTCAACAAATAGGTAGAGCCGGTGTCCTACGCACATGTAACTAAGAAAGTAGTGACCACCTTCATCAAGAAGAATATCCTATGTCGGTATGGCATCCCTCATCGTCTCATTACTAATAATGGGACCAATCTGAACAATAAGATGATGGAAGAGTTATGCCAAGATTTCGAAATTCAACATCACAACTCCTCTCCATACCAACGCAAAATGAACGGTGCAGTAGAGGCAACCAACAAAAACATAAAGAAAATCATCCATAAGATGGTGATAACATATAAAGATTGGCATGAAATGTTGCCCTTTGCCCTACACGGATATCAGACTTCCATATGGAACTCCACAAGAGCCACTCCATTTTCCCTCATATATGGCATGGAGGTCGTACTGCTAGTGGAAGTCAAAATACCCTCCCTAAGAGTCATTATGGACGCAAAGTTGACAGAAGCAGAATGGGTCCAAAATCAGTACGATCAGCTGAACCTAATCGAAGAAAAACGATTGGACGCCATCTGTCATGGACAAGCCTACCAAAAGAAAATCAAAAGGGCTTACGCTAAAAAGGTTAATCTCCACGCTTATCACGAGGGGGATTTAGTGATAAAGAAATTGCTTCCAATCTAGAAGGACAAAATCGAAAAATGGGCGGCAAACTATGAAGGACCCTTTGTGGTCAAGCAAGCCTTCTCAGGAGGAGCTCTTATCCTCACCAACATGGATGGAGAAGAACTTCGATACCCAGTCAATTCAGATGCGGTGAAGAAGTATTACGCTTGAAGACATTGCTCATAACCCGTCAGGATGAAAACCCGCAAAGGGCGTCCTGGCAAAAGTTAGGGTCCATACATCTCACTAGGATACATCCTAGGCAAAACTTAGAGGTTTAAAAAAACAAAAATGAGTAAAAAGAGAAATGGCTACCTTAGTCAAAAACTGCAAGGTGGCTAAGGTAACTTCCTTCCAGAAGCAAACAAGCTTTGCATAGTCTTCACCCCAGGCTTGAGCATCTCGACTGAAGCAACTAGGAGAACCATGGGGGCAGATATCAGGGCATGATTGTTATAGCCTATACAGTGTAGCCAACCTTGGCCAGCCATGCTTCTAAATTCCTTTGTAAATCGTTCTGTAAAAAATAAACTATTTGTTCATGTTAGATATTGTTTATATATTATTTAATATTGTTAAGATATTGTTAGATATTAACCATAATATCAAACAATATCTTCTGTTTATTCTGTTACTTTCAATTACTCTTTTAGTTGTATCTCTCTACTATAAATAGACTACCCTATGTGTGATTTATACACAAGGGAGATTAATCCCAAACTCTATTTCTTCTATATTCAACATGGTATCTAGAGCTTAAGGTTATTTTGAATTTTTTTTTTCGCCTTTGACCACTATTGAAGCCGCCACCACCACCGCTATCGCTGTCGGTTATTTGGTAGTGTGAAAGTGCATGTCTAGGAAAGTTCTGACAAGGGAAGACTTGGTATTTAAGCGTGTCCATTAGTGACCCACCTCTCTTTCCTGGGAACTTACCTGGTGTACTGGTTCACGCCGCTGTCACTATCGCCTCCGCCCTTTATGAGTTCTTCCGCTCCTTTTAGTACTTCCAATTCTGTCAGTACTGCATCTGATCCTTCCATCTACACTAACTATGTTAATGTCCACTTATCCTTCCATCAGACGTCAGATTATGGCTTAAGAGTCAAAAGTATCTTGATCATCTTGCCCCGAAAGCACCTACTCTCACTCCTGGTGAGGAAGACCGTTGGGACACCATTGATGCTCAATTATGCGTGGTTCTCAAGGGTACTCTTGATCCTTCGTTAAAACAAATTTTTCGTTCCTACGACACATGTGCCAAAATCTGGGAACATGCCAAGTTATTATACACCAATGATACTCAACGTCTCTATGATGTCTGTTCTAAATTTGTAGATGTTATTGCCTCTAAACATCAAGATTCTATGACTGATTATATGGGCAAAATTCATGCTCTTTTTCATGAGTTCAATGAGTTATTGCCTCCTTCCCCCGACCCTGCCACCGAGATAGGACAACGATCAAAGTTCTTCATGCTAGGGGCATTACACGGACTTGTTGATCAATATTCACATATTCGTGATCAGATTTTGGGTTCTCCGGTTGTCCCCACCTTGACATCGACCTGCTCCACTCTTTTGCATATACCAGAAAAACCCAACCCTGACACACCTGCTTCTGTTAATGATTCTTCTGCATTGGTATCTCACCGTGATGATCGAACTCGCCCTCGCAAACAGGGAAAAGGGCGTCCTAAGTGTGAACATTGTGGCAAGCTAGGTCACAAGATTGACCAGTGTTATGCATTACATGAGTGTGAACATTGTGGCAAACTAGGTCACAAGATTGACAAGTGTTATGCATTACATGGTCGTCCTACTCGATCTACTGCAGTTGCTCAAACTGATCTTTCCCCACCTTTATCTGCTAAGGATCCTCCTTCTTCTATTTCATCAGACACACCTGCTATGTTCAACAAATTTCTCAAATGGTATAAGGATCAACAGTCTTCTAGTTCCACTGTGTCTGTCACACACACAGGTACATCTTTTGCTGGTCTGACACAATCTTCTTCTGGTCCTTGGGTTTTTGATTCAGGAGCCACTGATCATGTTACTGGTAACAAATCTTTGTTCTCCTCTTTATCCTCTCCTGATCCTTTACCTTTTGTTACACTAGCTGATGGCTCTAGAGTATCATCTCATGGTGTTGGAACTGTTAAACTTTTCCCTTCTTTAACCATTCCATCAGTCGTCTAACTCGTTCTCTTGATTGTGCTGTTTCTTTTACCAACAATTTTGTGTGTTTACAGGACCGAAGTTCGAAACAGGTGATTGGCACAGGATGTGAGTCTCATGGTCTTTATCATCTTCGTCCCTTTACACATGTTGGTGCAGTTATAGAGTCTCCCTCTCTTCTCCATGCTCAGTTAGGTCATCCAAGTCTTGCCAAGTTACAGTAACTTGTCCATGCCTTATCTAAATTGTCTAGTTTGGCATGTGAGTCGTGTCAATTAGGCAAGCATAGTCGTACTTCCTTTCCTCGTAGTGTCACACATGGTGCTTCATCCCCTTTTGCCGTGGTTCACTCTAACATTTGGGGACCTAGCCGCGTTAAGTCTACTTTAGGTTTTCAATACTTTGTTACTTTCATTGATGATTAATCCAGATGCACTTGGTTATTTTTTATGAAAAATTGTTCTGAATTATTTCATATCTTTCAAACTTTTTTCAACGAAATTCAAACTCAGTTCGGTGTTTCTATTAGAGTTTTTCATAGTGATAATGGTCATGAATATCTTTCTCATTCTTTTAAATAATTCATGGCTTCTCATGATATTTTGCATTAAACTTCTTGTGCTTATACACCTCAACAAAATGGTGTAGCTGAACGTAAAAATAGACATCTTATTGAAACAACTCGCACTCTTTTAATTCATGGAGAGGTTCCTCATCATTTTTGGGGTGATGCTTGTCGCCGCCGTCCGTTCCGACGTCTAAGGACATCTTGAACGTTTATGCGAGCAGTTTAGACTCGCGTTTTTGTTAAAATATGTTCATTGCTTCCGAGGTGCTCAACAACTGAACTATCCTCTAATAAAAGCAAGGTTTTCGAAAAAGGGTTCTTTTGGAGTCACCACCAATGTTTTGACCGTAAACATTGGAAAAGGATAAAAAGGTGTTGATTTTAATAAAAACCAAACTTGGACATTATAACTAGAGTTAGGTAAGGGAGTTAGTTACATGTGGGGAAGGTGTTAGCACCCCACAACGCCCCTTTCAAGTTCCCTATGATGGATTAATTCATTTAACTAAAGATTATAAGAAATTACACGATTACCCTATTTTATTGCATAATATTTAAGAAATGACTATCTACATGATTTTATTTTATATTGCATACATAAAGCAATAAATAAAGCAGTAAAAGAGAAAAGAAATGAAAAAAACCTCCGTAGAAAGCTTTGTATTGTGAATCTTTAATCGTGAGGATGGTTTTGGCAATCCTTCACTCTACAAAGACTCTCCTCTCCGAATACAATACTGACTCTACTAAATTTTACAGAAGAATCGAATGCTGAAATGTAATTCCTTAACTGATTGTTACCTTATTAAGGCAATCAGAGAGTTCATTCAAAGTAGGAAGAGAAGACAAGTACTGAGAGATGTCTGGGGTGTGAAAAGGTGGCAAATGAGCCTCCTATTTATAGTTTTCGCAGCCTGGCAGTTTGGGACGGTCGTCTGGGTTGGGATGGCCATCTCAATTGAATTTTTACCTTTGGGACAACCATTTGAAGAGTGGGACGGGCGTCCCACTTGGCCAGGGCAACTTGGGACGGCCGTCTCACATTTGGGACGACTATCTCAACTTGTTTTGGCCAGCTTTTGTGTTCTGGGACCCCCAGGAAGCTTTCCTTTCTTTATTCGGACATCGGTTGATGCCGATAGACGCCCGTTGAAGCTTTATCTTCATATAGGAAGTCTTCTTTGACTTTTATTGAGATGCCAGGCGAGCTTTATCTTGTTATAGGAAGTCTCTTTAGTCTTTATTGAGAGGCCGGGCAAAATTAGGGGTCTACAGCTGCCCCCCCTTCACCTACCTGGCTAATTTGTTGGCTTAATGTGCCGACAAAATTAGTTGGTAGGGGAAGGAGTTAACCCTTTTGCCTGGTTATCCTTCAGATGCTTCTTTGCTGATCCTCCGGATGATAAATATTTTTGATAGGTACCAACCCCTATCTGGTTTGAGCCTTACTTTATAAGGCTCTGGTGAGTACTTACCCTCACTCGGTATGAGTCTGCATTTCACTAGACTCTTGTGGGTACCTACCCCCACTAGGTATGAACCTTGTTTTGCAAGGCTTTGGTGAGTACCTACCCTCACCTGGTATGAGTTTGCATTTTTCTAAACTCCTATGGGTACTTACTTCCAAGGTGCTCAACACTTGAACTATCCTCTAATAGAAGCAAGGTATTTGCAACCCATTTTTGTAATGCTCAGGTGAGTATTTTACTCCACCTAATGCATTCTGTTATGTTTTGATGAGTACCTACCCTCATCTAGTATAAACCCTATTTTATAAGGTTATGGTGGGTACCTACCCCCACCTGGTATGAATCTGCATTTTTTGCTAGATTCTGATGAGTACTTACCCTCATCCGGTATAAACCTTATTTTATAAGGCTCTGGTGGGTACCTACCCCCACCTGGTACGAATCTGCACTTTTTGCTAGATTCTGATGAGTACCTACCCTCATCCGGTATAAACCTTATTTTATAAGGCTCTGGTGGGTACCTACCCCCACCTGGTACGAATCTGCATTTTTTGCTAGATTCTGATGAGTACCTACCCTCATCCGGTATAAACCTTATTTTATAAGGTTCTGGTGGGTACCTACCCCCACCTGGTACGAACCCCGTTCTGCAAGGCTCGATGAGTACCTACCCTCATCCGGTACGAACCCCGTTCGCAAGGCTCCGATGGGTACCTACCCCCACCCGGTACGAACCCCGTTCCGCAAGGCTCGATGGGTACCTACCCCCACCCGGTACGAACCCCATTCCGCAAGGCTCGATGGGTACCTACCCCCACCCGGTACAAACCCCGTTCTGCAAGGCTCTGATGGGTACCTACCCCCACCCGGTACGAACCCCATTCTGCAAGGCTCTGATGGGTACCTACCCCCACCCGGTATGAACCCCGTTCTGCAAGGTTCTGAATGAGCCCCGTTTTGCAAGGCTCTTAGGATGCACTTTTTGATAGTCAATCCTATGGTCTTCTGGTTATGAAGATGTGTTGGTGGCTTACTGTTTCTGATCATGAGCCTATTCCGTAGGGAGTGATTGATCTTTCTTTTTGACTTTTCTGTTAGTCATCCGGTTTTGCCGGTGATTCTTTGTTTTTTGGCTTTTTTCGGGGATTCTTGTTGGTTGCCTCTTATTTTAGGCAGGAATCTCCTGGGGATTTGTTGATTTCTTGTTGATTGTGCCTCTTGTTTTTAGGCAGATGCTTCAATAGTGGTGAAGGCTTTTTACTTGTTGTTTTTCGCCTCTGAATAGGCTGATGTTCTACTTGAGGATATTTGTTCTTGATAATACCTCTGAGTAGGCGGATGCTTTATTGGAAGCTTTGTACTTTGTATTGCCTCCTGAATAGGTTGATTTTCCGTTTCTTGGGGATATTGGCTCTTTGCTTGCCTCTGAATAGGCAGAGGCTTTCTTGGGAGTGAAGGCTTTGCATTTCACTGGGGATATTCATATTAAGCGTTATAGGCGATTAACTCCCTGAGGATATGAATTTGTAGTTTGCCTCTGTCGTAGGCTCGCTGGGGATATTTTTCTTTGTGGTGATCCACCAGGGATTTGATCGTTTTCCGGAGATCTATTTTGAATTGCCCCCTAGGGAGGAATGGAGTTTTTGACTCCTTATTGGATGCTGTTGTTTTGAGCTGGCTTTGCCTATGCTCTTATTCCTGCTGGGGAATGGGTTTTTACCTTTTTCTCGCAATTTGTATCTCTTTTTCGCGATTTGGATTTTACATATGTGCGCCTTTTATGCACCTTGGCTTTTTCTTTGGATGAAAAGATATCTTTTTTCTCTTTTCTTTTTGGCGATCCCTGGGGAATTTTTTCCTTTACTTCTTGGGGATCCAATCCTTGATTTGATTTAGTCTTGAGCTCCTGACTTTGTGAGGCTCTTTATTGAGCGGAATGAAGAAATTTTCTTCTTTTTTATTTTCTTGAGATTCACCAAGGAGTTTGTCAGCTTCCTGGGGATCCAATTTTGATGATGGAGTCTTGGCTCCTGGTCTTGTGAAGCTCCTATTTGAGCTGGATGAAGAGATTTTCTTCTTTTTGTCTTTTTGTAGACTTTTCTTGATATGCTTTTACTTGGAGATTTTTTGTTTGGCCTTTTTCGTGCCTTTATTGGGGAATGAAAGTTTTTCTTTTCTTTCTTTTTGTTGCCCCCTGGTGATATGGAGGATTTGACTCCGTATTTTCTTTGATGAACTCTTGTGTAGTCCTTATTCTCCTTATTCTCCTTTGGGGAAGTGGCGGAGATTCTTGCATGAGTTTGCTTGATGACTCATGTGGTGATACAGCTGAGTCGTGAGGTAATTTTTATTTTGCCTTTGGAGTAGGCAAGGATCCGCTTGGGGATGATCAAGCCTTTCCGTTGGCCTTTTTCTGGTGCACCTTCTTTTATTGGTGTAGAAGGTTGGAGCTAGTTTCCTTGAAGCTCTTTATTCTGCTGAAATGGTTTTGATTTCGCCTTTCGCGATTTTGATTTTCATATGGAGACTGGATTCTGGCGCCTCCTGTTTTCAATCACAAGTATGGAGACTAGCCTCCTTATATGCATGTTTAATATTCTTATTTGAAGAAAATTATTTTTTCTTGATTTTGACAAAGTCGTTTTGTGCAACTACTTTGTGTGTAGATGTCCTAAATGCAATCTATTGTTTATTTATTTTTGATGCATTTAGAAAGTAACTGGCCTTCTCCCGTTGGCTTCTTATGAATACGCCGATGGGCTCCTCCTTTATGACCATGATGATGGGCTCCTCTTTTTATCCATCTCTTGGTTTTAGTCCTATCTTTTGCCTAGACCGCCCTTTACGGGTTTTTGATCTAGCGGACTGCCTTAATTTTTTTGCCTAGAATATCTTAGGGGGCTTTTGCCTTATCTTTTGCCTATATCGTCTTTTTGGGGTTTGCGATCTAGCAGGCTACCCTAGTCTTTTCCTAAGAATATACTAGCAGGAATTTATTATTTTCTTATTTTTTATGCTTCCCTTTTTTAGATGCATGCTTGATCTTTGATTAAAAGTCTTTGCGCATATTTATGATTTATCAATAAAGAGGCATTTCCATAATATTTGGTCAAGAGAAAGGAAATGAAAAGGAATTTTATTGATAAATGAGCAAAAGTTTTATTTCTTTTATAGAAGGATTTCAAAAGGTATTTAGAAGAATGGGTAGTTAGGGTTGGCTATACTGTATAGGCTTAAACAGTCATGTCCATGATATCTGCCCCCTGGTTCTCCTAATTGCTTCAATTGATATGCCTGAGCTCAGAGTGAAGACTATGCAGATTGCTTGCTTCTGGAAGAATGTTACCTTAGCTGCCTTTCGGTTTTCGACTGATGTAACCATTGCTCTTAGTTTTTTTTTTTACCTCTACTTTTTGCCTAGGACGTATCCTAGCGAGGGATATAGACCCTATCTTTTGCCCAGGGATGCCCTTTACGGGTTTTCATTCCTGACGGGTCATGAGCAATATCTTCAAGCATAATACTTCACCGCATCGGAATTAATCAGGTGCCGAAGTTCCTCTCCATCCATATTAGTGAGGATAAGTGCCCCTCCTGAGAAAGCTCGTTTCACCACAAAGGGTCCTTCGTAATTTGCTGCCCATTTTCCAATTTTATCCTTCTGGGCTGGAAGCAATTTCTTTATCACTAGATCCCCTTCTTGATAAGTATGAGGGTGGACCTTTTTATCATAAGCCTTTTTTATCTTCTTTTGATAGGCTTGTCCATGACATATAGCGTTCAACCGCTTTTCATCGATAAGGTTTAATTGATCGTATCGACTTTGAACCCATTCAGCTTCTGTTAATTTTGCTTCCATTATAATTCACAGGGAAGGTATTTCGACCTCTATTGGCAAAACGACCTCCATTCCATATACAAGGGAGTATGGAGTAGCTCCTGTTGAGGTTCGTACAGACGTTCGATAACCATGAAGAGCAAAAGGCAACATTTCATGCCAATCCCTATAGGTTTTGACCATCTTTTGAACAATCTTTTTGATGTTTTTATTGGCTGCTTCTACTGCGCCATTCATTTTGGGCCGGTAGGGAGAGGAATTATGGTGTTGAATTTTGAAATCTTGACATAATTCCTCCATCATCTTGTTATTCAAGTTGGTTCCATTATCAGTAATAAGACGATGTGGGATGCCATATCGACATATGATATTTTTCTTAACAAAGGTGACCACTACTTTTTTAGTCACATGTGCATAAGATGCAGCTTCTACCCACTTGGTGAAGTAGTCGATAGCCACCAGAATGAATCGATGGCCATTGGATGCCTTAGGCTCAATAGGTCCGATAACATCCATGCCCCACATAGCAAATGGCCAAGGGATAGCCATAACATTGAGAGGTACCGGTGGAACATGTACATTGTCCGCATGTACCTGACACTTGTGACATTTTCTGGCATACTGATGACAGTCCTTTTCCATTGTGGACCAAAAGTATCCTGCCCTGAGGATTTTCCTAGCCATGATATGCCCTGGTGCATGAGTCCCGAAGGTTCCTTCATGTATTTCTTTAATCAATTTCTGCGATTCTTCGAGATTGACGCATCTTAACAAAGTGGAATCAAAATTCTTTTTATAAAGGGTTTCTCCTATCAACATAAACCCTATGGCCCTTTTCCGAATGATCCTTTTGTCATTGTCACTGATTCCCTCGGGGTATTCGCCCTTTGTCAAGTATCGCCTTATGTCATGATACCAAGGGGTTTTGTCTTTTTCACTGTCTATCATCATACAAAAGGCTTGTTTATTGTGTCTTTTGACTTGGATGATGGGAATATCATGTTCTTGTCCTAATGCGAACATGGATGATAATGTTGCTAGTGCATCTGCAATCTGCTTATCTTCCCGAGGGATGTATTCGAAACTGATGTTTTCCATTTTTGAAGTCATATTACGGATGTGCTCCAGATAAGGGATTAATTTGGAATTTCTAGTTTCCCATTCACCCTTGAGTTGGTAAATAACATGGGATGAGTCACCAAATACTTTGAGTCTAGTCACCCCATGATCCAGAGCTGCTTGAATACCTAGAGCACAGGCCTCGTATTCCGCCATATTGTTCGTGCAATCAAAGTTTAGTCTGGCTGTTACTGGGATATACTTCTTTTTGGGAGATATTAAAACAGCTCCGATCCCATGTCCCAATAGGTTTGAAGCTCCATCGAAAAACATGATCCACTTATTATCTTCACGTTCTTCATGTTGGATATGCATTATGTGCTCATCTGGAAAATCATCTTGGAGGGATTGATATTCGTCAGTTGGCCCATGTGCTAGATATTCTGCTAAAGGACTGCCTTTGATAGCTTTCTGAGTGACATGAACAATGTCGAATTCTGAGAGGAGTACCTGCCACCTGGCTATCCTTCCGGTCAAGACGGGTTTTTCAAATAGGTATTTGATTGGGTCCATTTTAGAAATCAACCAAGTTGTGTGTCTGACCATATATTGTCGAAGGCGCTGAGTTGCCCACACCAATGCACAACATGTTTTTTTGAGTGGTGTATAACGGGTTTCATAATTTAGAAATTTTTTACTGAGGTAATATATGGCTTGTTCTTTTTTACCCGTACATCTTGTTGACCGAGCACACATCCCATGGACTCATTGAGTACTGAAAGGTAAAGAATCAAGGGCTTTCCTTCCACAGGTGGTACCAATACTGGTGGATTAGTTAGGCACGTTTTGATTTTTTCGAAAGCTTGTTGACATTCATCATTCCAAACTTTCGGTTGGTTTTTACGCAATAACTTGAATATGGGCGTACACTTGTCTGTTAATTGCGCGATGAACCGTGCAATGTAGTTTATTCGGCCCAAGAACCCTCTGACTTCTTTTTCTGTTCTTGGTGGGGGCATTTCTACGATTGCCTTTGTTTTATCAGGGTCTACCTCAATTCCTTTTTTACTAACAATAAACCCAAGGAGTTTTCCTGATCGTACTCCGAATGTGCATTTAGCAGGGTTGAGCTTAATCTGGTATTTCCGAAGTTGATTGAATAATTTCTTTAAGTATTGGAGATGATCCATTTCGTTTTTGGACTTGGCGATCATATCATCCACATATACTTTGATTTCTTTGTGGATCATATCATGAAATAATGTTACCATAGCCCTTTGATAAGTAGCTCCTGCATTCTTAAGTCCAAAAGGCATTACTCTATAACAGAATGTACCCCACGGCGTAATGAAGGAAGTTTTTTCTCTATCTTTAACAACCAATTTAATTTGGTTATACCCTGCATATCCATCCATGAAAGAATAGAGAGTATTTGTAGCGGTATGATCTACCAGCATATCAATATGTGGTAAGGGAAAATCATCTTTTGGACTTGCACGATTTAAGTCCCTGTAATCTACGCATACTCTTATTTTTCCATTTTTCTTTATAACTGGCACGATGTTTGCCAACCATTCAGGGTATTTTGACACGATTAGGAAATTGGCATCCAACTATTTTTCTATTTCTTCCTTAATTTTCAAAGACCATTCTGGCTTTACTCTTCTGAGCTTCTGCTTAACGGGCCGGAATCCCTCTTTTAGTGGTAATCTATGCTCCACTATACTTTTATCAATTCCAGGCATATCATGGTAGGACCAAGCGAATACATCCACATATTCTCTTAGTAACTGTATCAGCCTTTCCCTGACATCATCATCAATTTGGGTACCAATATTTACTTCTTTCTTATTATCTTCTTGTCCCAAATTGATGGCCTCAGTTTTCTCCTGATGGGGCTGTATTGATTGAGCTTCTTTTTCTAACAGTCTTTGCATGTCCGGGGAAATGGTCCCCTCCTCACTGTCTGACTCAATCCATTCGCCTTCAACTTTCGGATCTTCCAGAGAATTTTCAATCACAGACATGACTGTATGGTTATGCTTAGTTTTAGATTTCTCTGTTAAGTGTATAAGAGGGAAAAGAACGAAAAGAGAATATGAATATTATGAAAAATGCCTCATTGTATTGATGAAAAGAAAATATTTACAAAGCCCACTTTAGCCAAAAATCTCGTGATCATGGGTGGCGATCACGAGAGATACATCGGAAGATTTTTGATATACTTTTTATATATTTTTGTATATATTTTTTTTATTAGATGACAAAAATGATGATTCCTAAATTGCTGATCTTCCTTAGCCCATCCTTCATTCGGGTTTGGAAAGAGGCTGATCATCTACTTTTGGAGTAGAAGAGTCAAAGGTAATCCACCCTACATCTATTAAATCTTGGACCTTATGTTTTAAGGCCATGCAGTTATCCACGGAGTGTCCCGGAGCATCCGAATGATAATTGCATTTTTCGTTCGGCTTATACCATTCTGGATATGGTGGCTCCATTTTCTTGGGAGGGATGCGCACGAGGAGTTCAGCATCCAACAATTTTAACAGCAGACTTCCATAGGAGGTAGGTATCGGAGTGAATTTCCTTTCCGGTCTACGTGACTTGGTCTGCCGTGAGGAGGAAGAAGGAGTAGCAATGTTAATTGCATTCACGGTTCCTTCCTTCTTCTTTCCAAAACCTTTTTTAACGTTTGGAGTAGAGGAATTGGAGGAAGTATGTTGTGCAATTCTTCCACTTTTTAGCCCTTGCTCTACTCTTTCTCCTATAATTACCACATCCGCAAAGAGTGTTGATGTGTTCCCTATCATTTTTTCATAATAGGGACCAGTCAGAGAATTGATGAACATGGATGTGGTTTCCTTGTCGGACAGAGGAGGTTCTACTTGTGCTGCCAATTCCCTCCATCTTTGGGCGTATGCCTTAAAGGATTCATCGTTTTTCTTGCTTAGCAATTGTAGATCTGCTCTTTCAGGGGTAAGATCAATATTGTATTTATAGCGACGAAGAAAAGCATCTGCCAAATGTCTCCATGTTTGGACTTGCCCTCCTTGCAGTTGCATATACCAGTTTAGGGCTGATTCAGCTAAGCTCTCCTGAAAGCAATGGATCAGGAGTTTTTCATTGTCAGCATATGCAGCCATCTTACGGCAATACATCGTAAGATGGCTTTTGGGGCAAGTTAGTCCCATATATTTTGGGAAGTCCGGAGTTTTGAATTTGTTAGGGAATTGGATATTTTTAACGAGGCACATATCAGCCGCCTCTTTTACATCAAAGTTATGCCCCTCCATGGCTCTCAGCCTCTCTTCAAGAGCAATAATTTGTTGCTTTGATACTTCCAGAGCATGAATATGTACTGCTCTTGTATCAGATTGGTCATGCTCATCCTGAGGTTCCTCTTCTTCTTCTTGGTGAGAGGCTTGTCCACTTTGAGGACCCTCTTTATGGAGATTCTGTTGACGCATCATTTCCAACATTTGAGCCATTTGCTCTTTCAGCGTATTAAGCTCAGTGGTGAGCTTTCGGTTTTGCTCCTCTAGCTGTTCCATCTTTTTAGCTTTCTGAGCACGAGTGAGGACGGGCGGAAGACCAGCCACTTTCTAAATTATTTTAACGATTTTTATTATAGCTTTTTAATTCAAATGATTAGTGTGAAATAGATATGCCTTAGACAATAGCTTTGGTATCTTCTCAAAAGCCTATGTTTTAAGGGTACCATACCCACCTTAATGTGCTAACTTCCTTTTTTCAAAGGTTGCTAACATACCTTAGCGCACTTATCTCTTCTAGGAAGGTGATAAATGCACTTGGGTCTCTTTCGCTATTGTCTAAGGATATCTAATAAATCCTAGAATGAATGTGTTTATGTATGAGAGACTTTATTATGATGATGTTTATGCATACTTTTCTTAGTGCATTTATTTTCTCTCTTGTTTTACCACTTATTGGATGATGTGGTATGAATGATACGACTTTGTCGAAAATCTTTTTATTGTAAAAGGTATTTTTATATCTTTAATTTGTTTTTATATTTTTTTATGACCCTTTATCTCTTCTGTCGGTCAACGTGGCTACTTAGCTTACAAAGAACCTGAAACCAGGCTAGCTTAACTGAAGACTGTCCGAGATAAAGTTGGTTTATCTTATTACTTTTATGATTTTTAGGGTTTTTCACTATTTTGTTTGTTGTATGATTACCCTATGCTAATGCATCAATACAAATGCAGCAAACGAATGCACACACAATTCATACATCCACGAGCAGAGCCACGCTTATTTAATCACGAGGTAGGGTTTTCCTGCAGAAACGTGCTTGGTTTAGGTGGTTCTAAACTGTTCTCACCAAGGACAAAGGTCCCCAAGGTGCCCCCATTATAGGGACCACTCAATCTCTCAGTCCTCGGGTCATGCACGGAACTCTGTGTCGACATCCTTAGACCAAAAGAAGAGAGTTATCACCTTGAGTTGGTGGTTTTCGACAACGGTTGTAGCCCCGTGTGCCAACAAGCCGGTCGTATCTACCACCCACTCCCTATAGGTATTCACTCTAGCCCCCGGGTATAGAGGGACTGTTGTGTGCAAGGGTTTTTGTGTGCAATTTATATTTCAAACAATTTGCAGAAAATAATCATACAACATTTATTAAAGCCATACAATAAAACATATGGAAGAGGGTAAAGGCGTAATTTCCAATCTTCACTTAGTTTGAATTTATCCATCACTAAATGGGATCAACTCTCTAGCTTCCCCAGTGGAGTCGCCATCTGTCGCCGCCGTCCGTTCCGACGTCCAAGGACATCTCGAACGTTTATGCGAGCGGTCGCGAAAAGATGGTTTAGACTCGCATTTTTGTTAAAATATGTTCATTGCTTCCGAGGTGCTCAACAACTGAACTATCCTCTAATAAAAGCAAGGTTTTCGAAAAAGGGTTCTTTTGGAGTCGCCACCAATGTTTTGACCGTAAACATTGGAAAAGGATAAAAAGGTGTTGATTTTAATAAAAACCAAACCTGGTCATTATAACCAGAGTTAGGTAAGGGAGTTAGTTACGTGTGGGGAAGGTGTTAGCACCCCACAACGCCCCTTTCGGGTTCCCTATGACGGATTAATTCATTTAAGTGAAGATTATAAGAAATTACACGATTACCCTATTTTATTGCATAATATTTAAGAAATGACTATCTACATGATTTTATTTTATATTTCATACATAAAGCAATAAATAAAGCAGTAAAAGAGAAAAGAAATGAAAAGAACCTCCGTAGCAAGCTTTGTATTGCGAATCTTTAATCGTGAGGATGCGTTTTGGCAATCCTTCGCTCTACAAAGACTCTCCTCTCCGAATACAATACTGACTCTACTAAATTTTACAGAAGAATCGAATGCTGGAATGTAATTCCTTAACTGATTGTTACCTTATTAAGGCAATCAGAGAGTTCATTCGAAGTAGGAAGAGAAGACAAGTACTGGGAGTTGTCTAGGGTGTGAAAAAGTGGCAAATGAGCCTCCTATTTATAGATTTCGCAGCCTGGTAGTTTGGGACGACCGTCTGGGTTGGGACGGCCATCTCAATTGAATTTTTACCTTTGGGACAACCATTTGAAGAGTGGGACGGCTTGTCTCACTTGGGACGGGCGTCCCACTTGGCCAGGGCAACTTGGGACGGCCGTCTCACATTTGGGACGGCTGTCTCAACTTGTTTTGGCCAGCTTTTGTGTTCTGGGACCCCCGGGAAGCTTTCCTTTCTTTATTCAGACGTTGGTTGATGCCGATAGACGCCCATTGAAGCTTTATCTTCATATAGGAAGTCTTCTTTGACTTTTATTGAGATGCCAGGCGAGCTTTATCTTGTTATAGGAAGTCTCTTTAGCCTTTATTGAGAGGCCAGGCAAAATTAGGGGTCTACAATGCTCTTCTTACTGCATGTTATCTTGTTAATCACATGCCATCTTCAGTTCTAGATAATAAAATACCTCATTCCATTTTATTCCCTCATGAACCACTTCATCCCTTACCTCTAAAATTTTTCCGGTCTACATGTTTTGTTCATAATTTTAGTTCTAGTCTTGACAAGCTTTCTCCTAGATCACATAAATGTGTTTTCTTAGGTTTACAAGATCACAAAAGGATACAAATGTTTTTCTCCTTCTCTTAACCGTTATTTTGTGTCTGCAGATGTCACCTTTGATGAGTTCTCTTTTTATTTTAAAAGTCAATCTTCACATCTGTCTCCATCCAATCTTGTCAACACTCCTAGTACATTTAATGTTCCTGTTGTTTGTGACCCTTTAACTGTGTCTTCTTCACCATTAGATTCTACTCCGCAGTCAACATCTTCTTCACTGCCTCTTCAGGTTCATAGTTGCCGAAACCAATCACAACCACCACCATGTGACTCTACTCAAGTGCCAACTACTCTGTCTCCTCTGGATGTGACACCTGAGTCTGACCTTCCCATTGCCCTCCGAAAAGGTATCCGTTCTACACGTAATCCCTCTCCTCATTATATTGGTTTGAGTTATCATCGACTGTCATTACCTTTTTATACATGTATTTCCTCTCTTTCTTCTGTGACCATTCCAAAAATTGTCCGTGAATCTTTAGTCCATCCTGGTTGGCGTCGGCCATGTTAGATGAACTAAGTGCTCTTCATAATAGTGGAACTTGGGAATTGGTCTCGTTACCGTCTGGGAAATCTGTTGTTGGTTGTAGGTGGGTGTTTGCTATCAAAGTTGGACCTGATGGTACTATTGATCGCCTCAAAGCTCGTCTTGTGGCCAAAGGTTATACTCAAATTTTTGGGTTGGATTATGGAGATACCTTTTCCCCTGTGGCAAAGATGACTTATGTTCGTTTATTTATTGCCATGGTCGCTCTTCAACAATGGCCTCTTTATCAACTAGATGTTAAAAATGCTTTCCTCATTGGTGATTTGCAAGAAGAAATCTATATGGAGCAACCTCCTGTGTTTGTTGCTCAGGGGGAGTCTTCTGGGATGGTATGTCGTCTTCGCAAATCCCTATATGGCCTAAAACAGTCTCCTAGGGCCTGATTTGGAAAGTTTAGCAAGGTTGTTCAACAATTTGGTATGACTCGGTGTGAAGCAGATCACTCTGTCTTTTATCGACACTCAAGTGTTGGATGTGTTTACTTGATAGTATATGTTGATGACATCGTTCTTACAGGTAGTGACAACCATGACATCTCTCAATTCAAACAACATCTCTGTCACCATTTTTAGACCAAAGATCTTGGCAAACTTGGATATTTCTTGGGTATTGAGGTGGCATAGTCCAATGATGGTATTGTTATATCTCAGAGGAAGTATGCGATGGATATTTTAGAGGAAACTGGGTTGATGAATTCAAAGTCTGTTGATACGCCCATGGATCCCAATACTAAACTTTTACCAAATCAGGGGGAGCTTATACCTGATCCTGAGCAGTATAGAAGATTGGTTGGAAAATTGAATTATCTTACAGTTACTCGTCCTGACATTTCCTTTGCAGTCAGTGTGGTAAGCCAATTTCTTAATTCCCCATGTGAAGATCATTGGAATGCAGTCATTCGTATCTTAAAGTATATTAAAGGATCTCCTGGAAAAGGATTGTTATATGATTCTAATAACCATACAAGAGTTGTTTGCTACTCAGATGCTGATTGGGCAGGATCTCCTTCGGATAGAAGATCTACATCTGGATATTGTGTCTCCATTGGTGGTAACTTGGTCTCATGGAAAAGTAAGAAATAAAGTGTTGTGGTAAGATCTAGTGCGAAGCGAGAATATAGAGCTATGGCCTCAGTCTGCTTGTGAACTTTTTTGCTCAAGCAATTACTTAGAGAGTTACAATTTGGAGATGTCACTCAAATGTCACTTGTGTGTGACAATCGAGGCTGCTCTTCATATTAGTTCTAATCCTGTCTTTCATGAGAGGACCAAACACATTGAGATTGACTGTCATTTCATTCGAGAAAAGATTATGTCTGGAGACATCAAGACTGAGTTTGTTAACTCAAGTGATCAGTTAACAGATATTTTTACTAAATCTTTACGGGGTCCTAGAATTGATTATATTTGTAACAAGCTTGGCACATACGATTTGTATGCTCCAGCTTGAGGGGGAGTGTTAGATATTGTTTAGATATTATTTAATATTGTTAAGATATTGTTAGATATTAACCATAATATCAAACAATATCTTCTGTTTATTCTGTTACTTTCAGTTACTCTTTTAGTTGTATCTCTCTACTATAAATAGACTACCCTATGTTTGATTTATACACAAGGGAGATTAATCCCAAACTCTATTTCTTCTATATTCAACAGTGCATATCAATAAAATTGTCTTTCATTTCTTTTCTCTTGACCAAATTATGAAAATGCCTCTGTGTTAAATGCATTATAAGCATAAATAACAAGCCACCACAAGAAAGCATAAGAAAAGAAATAAAAAAGAATAATGCCTACTAGGAGATTCTTAGACAAAAATTAGGGCAGCCTGCTAGATCGAAAACCCCAAAAGGGCGGTCTAGGAAAAAGTTAAGGCATTCATAAAAAAGGAAAAAAGCCCTCTAAGAAATCCTAGGCGAAAATAAAGGCAGCCCGCTAGATCGAAAACCCCAAAAAGGGGGTCTAGGAAAAAAATAGGGCTAAAACAAAAAATACGCAAACGAAAAAAGGTAAGTTGTCAGCATCCAACAAACAGAAAGACAGTCCCTTTCTAGACGCATCAAACAAATAGATTGCATTTAAGGCATTCACACACAAATAGTCGAAAAAAAGACTTTGTCAAAATCATGAAAAAGGCCAGGAATTGGACCGCCAGGAAGTCAACCAAGTCCTTGGTGGATCAACCAAAAAGAGAAAGGAACTTATCCCCAGTGAGCCTACTGCAAAGGCCATTTGGAAAGACCCATCCTCAATGAGTCGCTCGCCTATACCTAGGCAAAATAGTACAAGCCAAAAGCCTTCACTTCTGTTGAAGCAATCTGCCTATTCAAAGGCACCACTTAAATAAAAAAATCCTCAGCAAATTCCTGCCTACTTAAGGGGTTTTCATAAAAGAATGTCAAACAAAAATCACTCCCCATGGAGTCGGCACATGAGCATGAGTAGTAAGCCGCCACCACATACATCGTTCGAAGGACAAGCTCCGTTGCAAGGGAGTGTCCTGAAGACAAATATCGGCGCACGAGCTAGAGCAGTAAGCCGCCACCACCTTCTCTGTCAGAAGGATCAACCACCTCAGCAAAGGGGCATCTAGAAGATAGAGTTTCACACATCATCCGAAGGACCAGCCTCGTTGCCAAGGGGTATCTGGAGGACACAACCCATCTTTACCGTCCTAAGGTTTAGCTTTGGCGACATGGGAGCATCTTGAAGACAAGATTCTCCTATGCACTCACCACCTAAGGGGTCAGCTACCGCATCAAAGGAGCATCCTGAAGCTTCACACGTATCATCCAAAGGGTCCACCTCCGCAGCAAGGAAGCATCCTGAAGACAGCACCAGACTACATTCATAGACCCGAGGGTCAGCTACCACGACAAGAGAAGCATCCAGAGGACAACCGGACAAGAGGGTTAACTCCTTCACCCGCCAATCGACCTTATGGTACGTTAACCCATAGTCAATTGGACGGGTGAAGGGGGGGCAGCTGTAGACCCCAAATCTTGCCCGACTTCCAAATAAAGCCAGAGATAACCCGTTTCAAAGATGGTAAAGACTTTGTTAAGCCCTAGTATCTTTTTCTAGGTTCCATTTATGATAGGAAGGGTTTTCAGAGGCAATACAAATCGGAAATTTCATCGGAAATAGTAGATGACCGTCCAAGATAGTCAGACAGTCGTCGATGCCTACTTTAAGCCAATGGACGACCGTCCACTTGGCTTAGACGGTCGTCCATGGCCACTTTTTTCCATGGCACGGTTCCCTATAAATAGGAGCCCCATTGCTCAATTTTTTCATACTATTCACTCCTACCACTCTCTAGGAAGCCTTTTGGCACTTTAGAGTGACTCTGAGCATTATTCCGGAGTTCGAGTGAGCATTCCGATTTTCGTTAAGGTAGAAATCGGTTAAGGAGGTCTCTCTTTGAGACATCCGACCCTTGGTAAAGTGAAACTTTATCTTTTGCAGGAGGAGCGTGCCTGTAGAGTGCGGGGACGACCAAAAAGCATCCTCAAGTTTCGAAGGGTTAATATAAAGCTTGCTTCGGAGGTTACTTCCCAATTCTCTCTCTTTTACTGCTTTCTTTATCACTTTCTTTATATTCATTAGATAATAGGGCCATGTAGACATTTAAATTCTGCAAGTAGGTAAAATAATAGGGTAAAAGCATAATTTCTTTAAGTATTTATTTCCTAAACTAGTCCATCATAGGGAGCCCAAAAGTGGTGTTGTGGGGTGCTAACACCTTCCCCACACATAACTAACTCCCTTACCCGACTTTGGTTGTAATGGCCAAAGTTGGTTTTTCTTTTAAAACCAATGCCTTCTCGCTTTTTTTTTGCTTTTTCAATGTTTATGGTAAAAACATCGATGGCGACTCCCTCGAATCTTTTCGAAAACCTCGCCTTTAGGTCCAGCCCAGTTATCGGACAACCTAAAGGCATTGAACCACTTCTTTAAAAAACATGATTCAATCAAACCATCGTGTCGCTCTGACCGCCTCTTTTGACGGCAGCAATAGAGAGAAATATAAAAAAAGAGAGAAAAAAAAGAGAAAGGGTCAACCTTGAAGGCGAAGGGCATCATCATCTCCCAAAAGGGGATTAAGATGGTATTTTTAGCTCATAAACCCCTACTCTTAACATATCCTCCTCTAGGTTCTTCCCCTACATTTCATGAACAATCTCTAAGTTTGTCCAAGAGTTTAGAGTTAGTATTGGATGAATTTCAAGATGTTTTTCAAGAACCTCCTAAGGGGCTTCCACCTCTAAGAGGAATCGAACATCAAATAGACTTATTACCTGGTTCATCCATTCCTAATCGGCCAGTTTATAGGGCAAACCTAGATGGGTCTAAAGAGATCCAAAGGAAAGTCGAGGAATTAACAGATAAGGGTTGGGTCCAAGATAGCATGAGTCCCTATGCAATGTCGGTAATTCTCGTCCCCAAAAAGGATGGGAGTTGGCGAATGTGCATGGGTTGTAGGGTAATCAATAATATAACTTTTAAGTATAGGAACCAAATCTCGAGGCTGGATGACTTGCTAGAAGAGTTACATGGAGCTTCTGTGTTTTCCAAAATTGATCTTAAGAGCAAAAATAATCAAATCAAAATCAAAGAAGGAGATGAATGGAAAACAACAAAAAAGTGCAAAAAAAAAGAAGAAAGAAAAGAAAGAAAAGGGGCATAAAAATGTTTTGAAAATTCATGGACGAATTCTCTCCAAGGCGGGGAGGATGATAAGTCCCTAGATGCCCCGAAGACCGGAGAAGTCATCCCTTGGAGGATCACTAGGAGCATGACTGAAGCCTCTTTCTCACCCTTCATTTTGAATTTTCTTAGCATTTATTTTCTTAAATTCTAGAGACTCATTTTCGAAATTTTTTGTAGGACCACTTTATAAACCTCCTTTTTGAGACCACCTCTTTTTGGTGGAAAAGAAGGCTTGGACATATAGGATGGTTACATGGGCTGCCCAAAGGTGTAGGACACTCCTTTTTCATGTCCTACACCCCTTTTTGGAGAGGAAGAAACTTCGGATGCGAGATTGGTAGGCTTGGGACAACCCAAAAAGAAGCACACCTCTTTTTTTATGTTCTCCACACCCTTAGAGACATTTTTGGTGCACTAGGACGAATTTAACATATTTGGGTCAAGGGGACTCTTAGCCTTTAGGTTTTGGTTAAGTTTATGTCTCATTTTGTAATTCCATCTAGGTCCCTTTCCCAAAAGCCTATAAATAGAAGACTTACCCTCATGTAATTAGGTTGAACATTTATGACAAGTTTGTGAGGTTTCTTAAAGTGTTCTATCTCTTTGAGTATCTTATCTTGAACCTTGGTTCAAGAGTGGCGGAAACCACCACTTATCTAGGGTGGCTCATCCCCTAGTGGTGTGCCAACACTCCACCACCACCATACTTCTCTTCTCTTCATTTTTTCTTCGTTATTTCTTCACTTCATTGATTTATCCAAGGGGTTGGTCCATTTTTCCATCCCTTGTCTTTATTCTTTTATAGTTTCATTTTGTTAGACAAATAACATATAGAGGGGGGGGTGAATAGATGCACAAATTAAATTAGATGCCAAATTAAAAATTTATTTAGAATGTCCAATAATTTGTTAATTTAATTTTAATTATCAAATAAAATACGGATAAAGCTGAAGCGATATAATCGAGAGAGATAAAGGGAAAGAAATAAGTAGATGTAAGCACAAAGGTATAAAGAAGAGAAAAGCACACCCTACATCCAGTGTCCTATCTCCTTTAATACGGGAGAGACAACCCAATTCACTAACTTTAACATTCAGGTTACAAATTACAATCAACTTTGCAGAAGAACCAGTAAAAAGCAAACTAATTAAAAAGACAATCACCTCTCTAGAATCTCACTAGAGATGAACACCTCCTCTAAATAAATCAAAGGATGAACAGTTCCCACAAATGAAACCCACACTTTCAAGAATCACCCTTGAGATGAAACACCTCCTCTGTAACACACAAAGGATGAACACATCCCTGAATAAATCAAAGGGATGAAAAACACCTCCTTTGCAACCAGCCCACAAAGGATGAACACCTCCCTAGAATCACACTAGGGATGAACACCTCCCTGAACAAATCAAAGGGATGAAAACACCTCCTTAGAATCCCACTAAGGATGAACAATTCCCCAAACAAATCAAAGGGATGAAAACAGCTCCTGATAGTTGAAACTCCAAACACAGAAGCACACTTATCAAGAGACACAATCAATAAAATAAGAACAGTCATACTTGGTAATGGAGACAACAAATTGTAGAAGCCTGTAGAATGCCAACCTCAAGGAACAAGTGTGATTAACATTAAAATCACAGAAGGTAATATGGAAAAGGGCTCTCTAAGAAAATGCAAAATATCTCTATTGCCTTGCTTAGAATGATTTTCTTAAAACTAAATATCTGTAAATTGTATTTTCGAATTCTGTGATTGTGTATTTTTAATTTTCATCAAAACTCATTTAAATAGGAAAATAGCATCAGAAAATAGTCGTTGGTCATTAAAAATTTCGTAGAGAAAAATCAGGATGTATCCAAAAAATTTATTCTTCAAAAATGGATATATTTTTCAAATTTAAACTGCCATAATAGATTATGTTACCAGTATAATTAATTATGATAGAGAGAAAATCGAATTTTCATTTTTGATGCATCATAATCGATTATTACACTTACATAATCGATTATGTGATTATATAATCGATTATGCCACTTATATAATCGATTAAGACAATAAAAAATGGCATATTATGTTTATTTGATAGATATAATCGATTATAACCCTCACATAATGGATTATGACAGTGAAAATGTCATATTATGAAATTTTATCACACTTGTGCTTTGGAGGCTTATGCATAATACTACTTCATCAACTTGTACCTACATATCCAGTGTTCTAAGACTTTATCTAGTCTTCATACTTCATCTTGGGCTTGCTTGAGTCATCATCTTTTTCAGAATGTATATCTAGTCTTCAGGCTTCATCTTGGGCTTGCTTGAGTCTTGAATGGTGTTGACTTGAATCTTCATCAAAATCATCTTCTTCAGAATGTAGGGAAATGGTTTACATTGCTATTAATCTTCCCATAGTGCTTTCAATCTCCCTATAGTGCTTTCACATTCCATCTCCTCCTCCCTCCATAATCCTTGGTGTTGAACATTCAAGGACTTGATGTTGAACTTGATGGACATGAAGCTTGTTGATTTTGATGATGATTCAAGAACACAAGACTTAAAGAGTTGAAGACTTGTTTTGTAGTGTAATAACTCTGTTTTAATTAGATTGAGTCTGTAATATTAGAGTTTGAGATAGCCGGTACATAGTCTACACCTTAGAAGCTTCAAAAAGCTCAATTTTATCAAAGTGCCTCGGCTTTAATCGATTAAATGGTGAAATAATCGATTAAAACAGTGAGAAAAACCATTTTCTGTATCAGCTTACTGTTTTAATCGATTAACACCCCTGTTAATCGATTAACAGGCCTGTTAATCGATTAACAGGTCTTTTAATCGATTAAAACAGAGAGTTTTGGGGTTCTGTTGATTTTGGCTCTGTAATAATCGATTAACTCTTGATTTAATCGATTATTTCAGTCAGATTTCGAATTTTAACTTCAAATCAACCCTATTTTCGAAAACCCTATTTCCAAGAACCCTAGTTTCGAAAATCCCAATTCCAAAACCCTAATTTCTCTACTTAAGCATCTCTATGGCACTCAGAAAAGTAGAACAACCTTTTTCATACAAAAGTTAAGTGTTGTGAGTTCCAGAGAACTGTTTGTTGCAAGAAAAAGGGGCTTTTGGAACTTGGTGTGGGCTAGAAGCGATAAGAATCACTAAGTGGAGTTCTTAGTGGATTGTGTGTTTTGCCGTCTCTAGGGAAAGTTGTTCTTCATCTCATGTGGATTTCAAGAGAGGTGTTTTCTTTACTTTGTCTTGCTCAATTGTAATCTGTTTGTAACAACTGTGATTATAGTGACAGCGTTAATCCTCTGTTTGAGTGATTAGCAACTGGACGTAGGGTCTTTTGATCTGAACCAGTATAAATCTCCTGTGTAAGATTCTTTCTCTATCTCTATTTACATTTACACAGTTTTTAATCGGTAAAATTTGGGGAAAATTTTGAAAACCTAATTTTTGTTAAGAAACCAATTCACCCCCCCTCTTGGTTTTTGTCCGACCACGTGAACATTCCGCTGCGCGATTCTAACAAGTGGTACCAGAGCTTGCTTTGATAGTCATTCATACTTTTCGAAAATGGTCGGACAAAAACAAACTTTCGCCGAAGGTGCGTCTATCAACAGACCCCCACTTTTTGCGGGTCAAAATTATCCTTTCTGGAAAGTAAGAATGCAAATATTTTTAGAGTCTATTGATAGAGGCGTTTGGGACGCTGTTTTAAACGGTCCATTTGTTCCTAAAGTTACTGAGAACAGTGTTGAAGTTCCCAAACCTTTTTCTAGATGGACTGCAGAAGAAAACAGAAAAGCACAATTTGACATTAGGGCTAGAAATATAATTTCATCTGCTCTAACCCTTGACGAGTTTTACAGGATTTCTGTGTGTAAAAGTGCTCAGGAAATGTGGGAAATGCTAAGAGTGACCCACGAAGGTACTGACGACGTTAAAAGAGCAAGGAAAAATTCTCTAATCCAAGAATACGAGATGTTCCGGATGCAACAAGGTGAAACGATATTCGACGTTCAAAAACGTTTCACTCATATTGTGAACCATCTCACCGGATTAGGTAAAATTTTTGACGTTGATGAATTAAATGTTAAAATCTTAAAATCTTTGGATAGGAAATGACAACCTAAGGTGATGGCCATCTCGGAGTCACAAAATCTTTCCACAATGTCTATGGCGGCGCTCTTTGGAAAGCTTAGAGAGCATGAGCTTGAACTTGGAAGGCTAAATGAGGAAG
Source organism: Sphenostylis stenocarpa (assembly GCA_963425845.1). Lineage (NCBI taxonomy): Eukaryota > Viridiplantae > Streptophyta > Magnoliopsida > Fabales > Fabaceae > Sphenostylis > Sphenostylis stenocarpa. The sequence continues at coordinate 75,394,238 of OY731403.1, forward strand.
AAGGTCAATACCAAAAGAAGAACCTAGCCTTCAAAACCGAAATTTCCAAAGGTAAAAATAAAAAGGAAGAAGAAGACTCGGAGAACGATGAAGACAAATTGAGTCTTATGATAAAGAAGTTCACAAAATTCATGAAAGCTAAAGGAAGACATCCATTCAAAGGTAAGGGAAAGGTAAGAGAAAGTACTTCCGTAAATATAAAATGTTATGGTTGTGGTGAAGCAGGGCATGTAAAGACCGAATGCCCAAACAAGAAAAACGATGAAAACAAAGGCAAAAAGGTCTTCGGAAGTAGAAGCAAATATTTGCTTAATGGCAAATGACAACATATCTTCGGATTTTGAGGTAAGTGATTTCGACTCATCTTCTAGTGATGATGATAATGACCATGATGAACTGCAAAATGCATATAATGAATTATTTAGTGCCTTTAAGAATTTGAAAAATGAATATAAAATTGTAAAGAAGAATCTAAGTAGATCCGAAAAGGAAATTGACTCTTTAAAAATGAAAATCACATGTTTAGAAGAAAAGGAGCTATTAAATACGAAAATTGTATGTTTAGATGAGGATAATGATAGGAACTTGGCATGTGCAAATTGTAAAGAGCATGAATATGACATAGATATTCTTAACCATTTGCTAGACAAAGCCGAAAAGGAAATAGATGATCTTAAGAAGCATGAAATGGTGTTTGCTCAAAATAGTGTAAATCAACAAGTTCCTTTGAAAAAGTCTAAAAAGAAAAATAAAAGAGTTTGGGTAGAAAAAGGAACTAGAGCATGTTTTGTAAGTAATGCATCTTATTCTAAAGATACATCAAAAGCATGTTTTTATTGCATGAAACAAGGTCACACTTCAAATAAATGTAAAATTAAACATTTTGGTGTTCCTAAAGGTAAATATATTTGGGTTCCTATTGTCAAATAATTTATTTGTCTCTAACCCCAAGGACCCAAAAGTTATGGGGACCTAAGTTTACTATGTTCTTGTTTTGTAGGAAACTTCCAAATCTAAGAAGTCTATGTGGTATCTTGATAGTGGATGCTCAAAGCATATGACTGGTGATAAATCAAAATTTGTAAGTTTCAAAGTTAAGGAACAAGGATATGTAACTTATGGTGACAACAACAAAGGGAAGATTCTTGGAATTGGAAACATAGGTGGTGCAAATACTTTGGAGATTAAGGATGTGCTTCTTGTTGATGGACTAAAGCATAATCTCCTAAGCATAAGTCAACTATGTGACAAAGGATTTAAGGTAATTTTTGCACCATACATTTGATAGATTCTGAAAATGTTGAATTAAAAGGCATTAGGCATAACAACATATATTTGATTGATTTGGATTGTTTACATGATTCTAGCATAACATGCTTAGTTGCTAAGGAAGAGAACCCTTGGTTATGGCATAAGAGAGCAGCTCATATAAATATGCATCATTTGAACAAATTGATTTCAAAAGACGTAGTTATTGGTTTGCCTAAGTTAAAATTTGAAAAAGATAGATTGTGTGATGCATGTCAAAAGGGTAAACAAGTAAAATCATCATTTAAATCAAAGAATGTCATTTCCACTTCAAAACCTCTAGAATTATTACATTTAGATTTATTTGGACCTTCTAGGATAAAGAGCTTTGGTGGAAATTATTATGGCCTTGTGATTTTTGATGATTACTCTAGGTATACTTGGACATTTTTCTTAACTATGAAAAGTGAAACCTTTAAAGTCTTTAGAAAATTTGCAAAACAAATTCAAAATGAGAAAGACTTAAGAATTAAAGTTTTAAGAAGTGACCATGGTGGTGAGTTTTAAAATGAAAAGTTTGAAAGTTATTGTGAAGAAAATGGAATATTATATAACTTTTTTGCTCCTAGGACTCCTCAACAAAATGGTGTAGTTGAAAGGAAAAATAGGTCATTAGAGGAACTTGCTAGAACTATGTTAAATGAATCTAATGTTCCTAAATATTTTTGGGCTGATGCGGTTAGTACTGCATGTTATGTTTTGAATAGAATGCTCATTAGGTCAATTATTAAATCTACTCCTTATGAATTGTTTAATGGTAGAAAGCCTAATGTTGCTCATTTGAAAATTTTTGGATGTAAGTGTTTTGTATTAAATAATGGAAAGGATAACTTAGGAAAATTTGACTCTAAAGCCGATGAGGGCATTTTTGAAAGTGATGAAGATCTCATTGAAATACTTTGGCAAAGATCTCATTGATTTGATGAATTCAAAGATGAAGTCAAAAGCAACTTTGCAGTGGACAAAAGTCACTAAGATAAAAGAGTAGAAGAATTAGTGTGTCTTCAGCTATGCTTAGGTATAATCATTTTATCTTTTCTGCTGCATGAGGTTTCTTCACTTAAAAGATTTTGCAAAATGCCTCTAAAAATGTTTTTAACAATTAAAAACAAAGTATTTTGACAAAAGCTTTCTTAAACAAGTTTTTAACTGATACAGCTTTGATAGAACTGATTAAAATTACTTAGAATGTTCATAGAAGTGTTTTTACAGTATTTTAATCGATACAACTTGATTTTAATCGATTAAAACCACTTGGAGTTCAGGATGATCGATCAGAATGAAATTATGACCGATCAGAATCAGTTATGATCGATCAGAATTGAGTTATGACCGATCAGAACTTTTTCAATCGATTAAAACACGTTTCAATCGATTAAAACAACTTAGAAAATTTCTACACAGCGTTTTAATCGATTAAAACTTATTTTTATCAGTTAAAATAACTTGAAAAGTTTTACAAGAAAGGTTTGCAGTATTTCAATCGATTGAATCGCGAAACAATCGATTAAATCAACTTAGAAGAATTTTTGTAAAGTGTTTTAATTGATATAAACGTTGTCGTATCAGTTAAAACAAATTTGTTAAAGAATCAAGAACGTATTAATGGATTAAAAGAAGTTTTAACAGATTAAAACTGCACTTTTAACAGATTAAAAGAATCTTTTAACATATTAATTAAAACAGCAGTTTCAAAAATCTTCTATAAAAACAGTTTGGCTTGAACTTTTTAAATATACATTGAACATCAGTTTTTATACATCCTTGAGCAATCAATCAAGCAAACTTTAGCACTCTTTTCAAGAAAGATTCGCATCAATTTTTGAGAAGTTCTTTGAAAATCTTTCTTGAGGAAACTTGATTTCTTTTGAAGAAGAAACACTTACAGCAGAATTGCATAAACTGGTTTGAGCATTCTAGTTTCTTCTTTTTCATTTCTTTACATTCTTTTTGTATTGTTTGGTGCCTGGAATTTGGGCACTGGTTTCTCTGCAGCTGGAATTTGGTTGTAGAGGTTGTCAAGAATTGGAATTTGGTTCTTGGTAAAAGGTATTGTTTGGTGCCTAGAATTTGGGCACTGGGTTCTCTGCAGCTGGAATTTGGTTGTAAAGGTTATCAAGAACTGGAATTTGGTTCTTGGTGAGAGGTTAAGTGCAGGAACTGGAATTTGGTTCTTGTGGTAGATTAAGTGTAAGATTGTAAATCTGTAAAACATTTGATCTAGTGGAACCCAGCTGGAATTTGGTTGGAGACTAGACGTAGCCCTGGTATTGGGTGAACCAGTATAAAACACCGGTGATATCTTTCTTAACCTTTCTCTATTTTAATTCTGTCGCTGCATTTATATTGATTGATTGCTTTGTGATTTAAGAACAGATCTGAAATCTTATTTTTAGAAATAGATAATCTGTTAATTGCGAAAAACTTTCAAAGATCAATTCACCCCCCCTCTTGATCTAAAACTACTTTTCTAACAATTGGCATCAGAGCGAGGTGCTTGAAAGTTATTCAAGTTTCTTCGATCCATGGCTGAAAACAGATTACCATTTTCTGAGGGGGCTTCTATTAACAGACCTCCACTATTCTGTGGAACAGATTATTCTTTTTGGAAAATTAGGATGAAGATCTTTATTGAATCCATTGATAGAAATGTGTGGGATGTAATTTCTAATGGCCCTTTAATTACATAAAAAGAATGGTCCAGTCTAAATGATGAGGAAAAGAAAAAAGTTCAAAATGATTGCACTTGCTAAAAATATTATTACTTCGCATTTAACATGGATGAGTTTTTCGGGGTATCCCAATGCAAATCTGCCAAGGAGATGTGGGATGTTCTTGAGGTTACTCATGAAGGGACAACAGATGTAAAAAGAGCCTATGTAGCATGGGATGACAATGACACTTCGTCAACGAGACAATTCGATAATGAAGAAGCCAACCTGTGTCTAATGGCAAATCAAAATCTTCAATCTAGTAGTGTAAGTTCTAATTCTTCTTCAAACTTAGTGGATCATAATTCATTACAAGAAGCATTAAATGAAATGCATGAAGAGGCTAAGAAACTACAAAAAGAAAATAATAGGCTAAAAGGATTGAATAATTGGCTAGTAAATAAAGTAGACTCTCTTGAAAAGAGAATTCTTGAAGATGAAACTGATTGTGATTTCTTAAAATTAATTCATGATAATTCTGATTGTGCATGTAATAAACCCTGTAATAATTGTTCAGAATTACAAAAGAAAATTGATTTTTTATCACAAACCGTTTCAAGATTTACACAAGGTCAAGCTAATCTTGACGTTTTACTTGGGTCACAAAGACTAATTTTTGACAAATCTGGAATAGGATTTAAATCTAGGATGAAATTAAGAAAAACAAATGTAAATAGGAAATCATACTCTGTGATTAAATGTTTTTACTGCATGAAAAGAGGTCATTTAGTAAAATACTGTAGAATTAAAAAGTATGCTATTCCTAAAGGAAGAATGAAATGGATTCCAAAGTTAAAGTCATTTCAAATAACCTAATTGGACCCAGGAACTATAAAGGGTACTAGAAACATGCTAAATTTGTTTTGCAGGAACAAAATCTGGGAATCCCTTGGAGTTCAAAGCAGTGAATCAGGTTCGATTTCATAAAGCTGATTGTTTTAATTGATATAAAACAATATTAATCGATTAAAATAACTTACAAAGGATATCAAAAATTCGTCCGTACCATTTTAATCGATTGAAATGTCGAATTAATCGATTGAAACATTCTCGGGTTTTGAGTTTAGTCTGTTTTAATCGATTGAAATGAATTTATATCAACTAAAAATACTAAGATGTAAAATTTAATCGATTCCTTTTCGTTTTAATCGATTTAAATTCTCGTTATCATTTTATTAATTTCATCCTATACAAGAAACAATTGATTCCTTTATGAAATAATCGATTACTTCATCGTAACAGCTTTCAAACCTAATATTAGAAGATCAAATTAATAGGTTAATCAGTTGGTTAATTGATTGATTTGTTTCGAAAATTAGTTTTATAGCATCCAATTAAAGATTGGTAAGCAAACCAAATTCAAAATCCCAAGTTTTCATGGTAATCAAAATCTGCATAATTCTTTTAAATATTCTTTGACCAAGTCAAACATCTTTCCAAGAACAAAATAGGCTGATGTGCCCAACGTCCAGAAATTTGTGCCTCTGTCTTTGGTAAAGGGGACAATTGTAGTTAAAGTCTGAAGCATTGCAGTTTTGTCTCTTTGAATTTCAAAAACTTGAAATCGGTTTCTTCACCAAACCAGGTTCGAACTTATCATTTCTCAACTTATCATCTTTCTTCTGTTTTCATATTTTCAAAATATCCTCTCAAATCTCTGCTGCAAACATATTCATGGATGGAAAGGCTCTTTCATGACAATGACATTGCATACATCAACCCAGTTTCAAGAATAAATCTTGGGAACAAATTTCACAAGATATGTCATTTCAATTTGATGATCGTGCTTTTGAGGATATTGTTGAATTAGTAAGATTGTAACAAGAGGAAGATTTGGGAGAATATTTGGTATGAAAACTAAACTGAAAAAATATGTGAGAATTCATAAACCACGAGTCTCGCAAGAAGGTATGCATCTTGCAAGACTTTGCTCGCAAACAAGAGTCCAATTCGGAATGGTCAACTCTGGTCATTCTACAACCAGGTTTGAAGCTTTAGGTGTTTGTTTCAAGCAATTACCGATTCGAAAGGTTATGTGGTGACAAATTAGATCAACATAGACATAATTCTAGCTGCAGATGTCTACATACTTACATGGAATGCTGGGTGGTAATACATTGCAAATCAAAGGAATTATCAAGAAGTAGACTGTTCCTTTTTCTTATGGACACTAGGAGTACACATAATTTCATTAGTGACAAAAGGGTCAAGTTATTGGTACTGAAAACATAGCTTATCATGAATTTTTTAGTGATGGTTGCTCCTAATAATAAGTTGTTGATTACTAGGAAGTGTGAACAGATAACTTGGAGATTCAATGGACACACGTTTACATTAAATTTCTTGGTATTACCTAGCAATACATTTGGAATAATTTTAGGCATGCATTGGTTCAAGACTCTTGGTGAAATTCATTGGAATTGTGCAACTTTGATAATTCGTTTTAATCATCAAAGATCAGAAGGTGATACTGTAAGGAGACAAATCTAAGTCAGAAATCCAAAGATTGAATGGAAAGCTAAAATTGGCACAGGGTATGTTTCGCAGTACATGGATCAATTTTATACTGGTGATCTGGCATCCTTAGCAACAAACCAACAAGAGGATCTTTCAGTGATTCTAAAGGAGTTTCGAGATGTTATTATGGAACCATGGCAACTCGGGATGATTGAATTTATGGATTAAAAGGGTCCATTCTTATCTTATCTTTTATTGCTTATTTCTTTTGATGCTTATTTTAAATTTCGGGTCCGTAATATTACTCGGTTATATACCGGGCACAATCTCTCTAGCTTTGAATTAATATAATGTAGGTTTAATTCGAATCAAACTAGCATAGATAGATTTCAACATAGATCCCCGAGAGTTTTAGTCGATATAAGATCAAATTAATCGATTAAATTGATTAAAGGAACACTTTTCAAAACAAAATAATCGATTAAAACTTCGTATCAATCGATTAAAATCTTTAAAAACTAGCTTACATCAGTAAAATTAGCTAAATAAGATTTTATTCTAATTTTGTTGGATCTATTAGTGAAAAGATAATCAATATAGTTGATATTGTTGCTAAACACCCTTCTAGATAATCGGTTTACAAAATATCCACTAGATTAGATATAAGAAATTCGCATCAAATATTTCATAGTTTTCAAATCTGAATGTTTTATTCAATAAAAAAATCTTTTAAATCGATTAAAAGAATTTATACAACATATTTCTTTACTTGTTTTAATCGATTAAAAGTCGAATTAATTGATTAATTGCACTAATGTTTCATATTTTCAAAATTATTAAATGTTTTAATCGATTAAAACTTTATTTCAATCGATTAAAATCATTAAACAAGAACATTTTAATCGATTTTGTCCTGTTTTTAATCGATTTTTATTCTTGAAAGAAAAATTAAAGGCTTTAGTTAATGGCTGTTCTTGTAACATGCTACGAAAGCGTGATTCCCTTATCTTTACACGTGTTAATTGTATTCATTACAAACGTGTTAATGAAGATAAGTTTGAATCAACTTTGATTGATCTTTACATGAGTAAAGTATCGTATTTTTCATTTTTTTCTATTTTCAAAATCTTTTCAATACATACCTATGCATTGTTTCTCTTCTGTTCCCTATTTTTTGATGAACTCAAAAGGGGGAGAAATAGTTGCTTTTACATTTGATCAATTTAAAGGGAGAAATAACTCTTAATTTAGGGGGAGTAACAATTTAGGGGGAGAAATAGGAAGATAATTCATTTTTTATTACTCACTAATCTGTATTATCAAGTGACTTCTTTTATAGAGTTTTGTTTTCAAAAGTGGTGTTTGTCTCCATCAAATAGGGGGAGACTAAAAGTGATGAAGATCTCATTGAAATACTTTGGCAAAGATCTCATTGATTTGATGAAGTCAAAGATGAAGTCAAAAGCAACTTTGCAGTGGACAAAAGTCACTAAGATAAAAGAGTAGAAGAATTAGTGTGTCTTTAGCTATGCTTAGGTATAATCATTTTATCTTTTCTGCTGCATGAGGTTTCTTCACTTAAAAGATTTTGCAAAATGCCTCTAAAAATGTTTATAACAATTAAAAACAAAGTATTTTGACAAAAGCTTTCTTAAACAAGTTTTTAACTGATACAACTTTGATAGAACCGATTAAAATTACTTAGAATGTTCAGAGAAGTTTTTTTACAGTATTTTAATCGATACAACTTGATTTTAATCGATTAAAACCACTTGGAGTTCAGGATGATCGATCAGAATGAAATTATGACCGATCAGAATCAGTTATGATTGATCAGAATTGAGTTATGACCGATCAGAACTTTTTCAATCGATTAAAACACGTTTCAATCGATTAAAACAACTTAGAAAATTTCTACACAGCGATTTAATCGATTAAAACTTATTTTTATCAGTTAAAATAACTTGAAAAGTTTTACAAGAAAGGTTTGCAGTATTTCAATCGATTGAATCGCGAAACAATCGATTAAATCAACTTAGAAGAATTTTTGTAAAGTGTTTTAATTGATATAAACGTTGTCGTATCAGTTAAAACAAATCTGTTAAAGAATCAAGAGCGTATTAATGGATTAAAAGAAGTTTTAACAGATTAAAACTGCACTTTTAACAGATTAAAAGAATCTTTTAACAGATTAATTAAAACAGCAGTTTTGAAAATCTTCTATAAAAACAGTTTGGCTTGAACTTTTTAAATATACATTGAACATCAGTTTTTATACATCCTTGAGCAATCAATCAAGCAAAATTTAGCACTCTTTTCAAGAAAGATTCGCGTCAATTTTTGAGAAGTTCTTTGAAAATCTTTCTTGAGGCAACTTGATTTCTTTTGAAGAAGAAACACTTACAGCAGAATTGCATAAACTGGTTTGAGCATTCTAGTTTCTTCTTTTTCATTTCTTTACATTCTTTTTGTATTGTTTGGTGCATGGAATTTGGGCACTGGTTTCTCTGCAGCTGGAATTTGGTTGTAGAGGTTTTCAAGAACTGGAATTTGGTTCTTAGTAAAAGGTATTGTTTGGTGCCCGGAATTTGGGCACTTGGGTTCTCTCGTAGCTGGAATTTGGTTGTAGAGGTTATCAAGAACTGGAATTTGGTTCTTGGTGAGAGGTTAAGTGCAGGAAATGGAATTTGGTTCTTGTGGTAGATTAAGTGTAAGATTGTAAATCTGTAAAACATTTGATCTAGTGGAACCCAACTGGAATTTGGCTGGAGACTGGACGTAGCCCTAGTATTGGGTGAACCAGTATAAAACACCGATGATATCTTTCTTAACCTTTCTCTATTTTAATTCTGTCGCTGCATTTATATTGATTGATTGCTTTGTGATTTAAGAACAGATCTGAAATCTTATTTTTAGAAATAGATAATCTGTTAATTGCGAAAAACTTTCAAAGATCAATTCACCCCCCCTCTTGATCTAAAACTACTTTTCTAACAATTTTCTTAGGTTATTCATTAACTAGTAAGGCTTACAGGGTGTTTAATAGAAGAACTTTGAATATTGAAGAATCTATTCATGTTACTTTTGATGAGATTGTAGACCTTGGGGGAAATCCTCTTGAGTCCAATAAAGAACTTGCAGGTGATGATGAATATATAAGAGAGGCTCTTGATGAATTGTATTTGGAAGAAAATGAGCATTCTCAAACATCTGAATTAGCAAAAGAATGGCAATCACCAAGAGGACTCTCAATGGACAATATCATTGGTGATATCTCAAAAGGGGTAAGAACAAGAAATATGACTATCTTTTGTATGTCTGTAGCTTTTGTGTCTCAGATAGAACCCAAAAATTTGGAGGAAGCACTTAAAGATGAACAGTGGTGCATTGCTATGCAAGAAGAACTTAACCAATTTGAAAGGAATCAAGTCTGGGAATTAATCCCAAGGGAAGAATCACATCAAGTAATTGGAACCAAATGGGTGTTTAGAAATAAGCTTGATGAAGATGGAAACATAACAAAGAATAAAGCCAGACTTGTTGTCAAAGGCTATTGTTAGGAGTAAGGTATAGACTATGATGAAACTTATGCTCCTGTTGCCAGGTTAGAGGCTATACGCCTACTTCTTGCTTATGCATCTTTAATGAAATTTAAATTATATCAAATGGATGTTAAAAGTGCATTTTTGAATGGTTTTATTAAAGAAGAAGTTTATGTGGAGCAACCCCCTGGATTTGAAGATTTTAGTTATCCTAATCATGTTTTTAAATTAAAGAAAGCATTATATGGGTTGAAACAAGCTCCTAGATCTTGGTATGAAAGGCTAAGTAGTTTCCTAACTTCAAATGATTTTTCTAGAGGAAAAATAGATTCTACTTTGTTTATAAAGAAAGTTAAAGAACATATCTTATTGGTCCAGGTATATGTTGATGATATTATTTTTGGATCAACTGATAATTTGTTATGTGTAAAATTTGCTAAGATAATGCGGGGAGAATTTGAAATGTCTATGATGGGAGAATTGACATTCTTCCTTGGACTACAAATCAAGCAACTTAAAGATGGCATTTTCATCTTTCAAACCAAATACTGCAAAGAGATCCTTAAAAAGTTTGGAATGGACACCTCAAAGGAAGCTAACACACCCATGGGAACTTCATGCTATCTAGACAAGGATGAATCAGGTTTGGAAGTTAATCAATCTATGTATAGAGGTATGATAGGTTCACTATTATACTTAACTGCTAGTAGACCTGATATTATGCATTCTGTTTGTGTGTGTGCTAGATTTCAGGCTTGTCCAAAAGAATCTCATCTAATTGTAGTAAAACATATTTTAAAATATTTAAAAGGAACTAGTGGTTTTTGGTTTATGGTATCCATCTGATGCTTGTACTAGTTTAATAGGATATTCTGATGCTGATTATGGTGGATGCAAAATTGATAGGAAAAGTACTAGTGGGACATGTCATTTGTTAGGTTCATCCTTAGTATCTTGGCATTCTAAGAAACAAGCCTGCGTTGCTTTATCTACCACTGAAGCTGAATATATTGCAACTGGTAGTTGTTGTGCTCAAATTCTGTGGATGAAACAACAGTTAGAAGATTATAGTATATTTCTGAATGACATACCTTTAATGTGTGATAATACGAGTGCAATTAATCTTACTAAGAATCCAGTAATGCACTCTAGGACTAAGCATATAGAAATTAGACATCATTTTTTGAGAGATCATATCAGCAAAGGAAACTGTAAAATAGAGTACGTTGATACAAAGCATCAATTAGCAGATATATTTACTAAGCCTCTACCCAACGATAGATTTTATGAACTTAGAAGAGACTTAGGGATATTAGAAATAGCTTAAATTCTGCTTAATTAGACAGTTTTTGGATGATTGTGATGTTATAATTCATTGTGTAGGATGTTCATAGTTTATCATGTGTAAAAACCTCAAAAATTTGATGTACTCTCTGGAATAATCGATTAATTGGAGTTATAATCGATTATTTGCATCCAAAACACCCAAAACATGACATTCCTCTCTAGATGAATCGATTAATTAGCCTATTAATCGATTAAACACAGCATTAATCGATTAACTGCCCAATTTAATCGATTAATTTGAATTTTAATCGATTAAACCTGGCAAGTTTGGCTTCCTAGCCGTTGCCAACGGATCTTTTGCACCCTATACACTTTCATATGTGCGTTGGAGTTGTTTGGCTATAAATAGGGAACTCTATTTCACTTCTACTCACTCCTATCTCTTGAAATCAAGCTTTCTTACCTTATTCTATCAATATTGCCTTATTCTCTCCTCATTTGTTCTCTTAAAATCCTCTTGTTACTCTTTTAATCCTTCAATGGCCTCCTCTTCTCGTGCAAAAATCCCCACTAGAAGAAGATCCGTTCCCTCATCTCATCCCCGTCCTAATTCTGTAGAAGGATGGATCTCTGATGCAGATGACCGTCAAGAGTTTCTGTCCTATCGGAAGGAACGCACTATTATTTCTCCTAAGTTCCTTATTGGTGAGCAGTTCATCAATAGGGGATTCAACTTTCCTAATCTCCTTGAAATTCAAGGAGTTCTCCCTTTCATCCAAATGCAAGGTACGTATTATCCTGACTTTGTTAGGGTATTTTACTCTAAGTTCAAATTTAGAGATCAAATTGCTACCTCTAGAGTTAAGGGAGTAACAATTATTCTTGATGATGATATTTGGGAAAACGTTGCCCACTTTCCAATTAGAGAAGATGCTATTAACGTATATGGTGAGTTAGATGATTTTGACAGGTTCTTAGCTTACCGTTATTTTCTGCGAAATCCCTCCATGGAGATTGGGCGTCTCCTTCTTGCTGGACCTTTGAAAAAGGAGGAACTCATGATTTTACATCTACTTGTCTGGATTCTATGTCCTCGGGCCACAAATCATGCTCAATGTTCTTCAATTGATCTTCGTATTATTCATGCTATAATGTACTTCGAAACATTGCATTGAGGAATGTACACTGTCTAGATGAAATAAATAAAATTGTTTGTTTTCATCATCTCTTCAACCGTCTATTGCATTCATAAATTGCATTCATTCTCACTTTAATAATAATAAGATAATAAAAAGAAAGGATTAGTCGATGTGCTTTCCACGAATCAAAGTAAGATGGAGAGTAAGCCTTTCGTCATCAAGTTCTCTCCAATGGTTGATCTGCCCAAGGAGGATAACAAGCCTCAACCATTGGATATCCAAGTTAATAAGGAAGAGGGGGCAAGGATGTCGTTACATTTATGTCTCAAACCAAATAAAGTCGTACCATTGAGATACGCAGAAACATCTTCCATCAATGAAGATATCTCCAGCATAGCCAACATTCGGGGCAAAATTAGAAGTGAAAGAATCTACACCCCTAGGAGCTATAAGACAAATGCTCCCAAGAATAAAGGAAAAAATAATAAGACCAAAGGAAACATAACCCAAAGAGGAAATTGAAGAGACTTTGGATTCACGACGCTGAGGCAATTCTTTCAACGCTCCGCCAAAGAGACAAACTCAGCGTAGGCGGCAAGCTAGTCACAGTTTGAGCTAAAAACGACATTCGGATCAGTAAGTCGTCTGCCCTACCTTGAATGGATGCGGTCGAAGAGAACCTTTGAAATATCTTTTTCCAACATGAAAAGACTTCCCCAACAATATGAAGGTGACCCACATGATGAGAAAATATGGATATCGCCCAAACCAAGGGCTCATTAGAAACTCTCAAGGAATAAGGGAGCCACCAAATTTTAAAGACAATCCTTTAAAGCATGGCCTAGGGCATGACCCTACAAAGGATCAAGCTACATGGAGAAAAGGGAAGTCTCCCCTCCACACCTTGAATAAGATTTTCCCAAATAGAGGGGTTCAAGCATCAAAAGCAACTTTAGTCATTAGGTGTTTTCTTTCTGATTCTTAGGGTTTGTAAATCCAATGACTATTAGAGATTACTCCTCGGGGCTAGCCCGACCCCCGAGCATTGTAGGGCACACATTCCCTATTAATTACAAAGAATGTCATTCTTACTATCTGCTTCTCTTCTTGTTATTCATGTCTAAACCTCATTAATAACCATGTTTAAGCAAACGTTTCCAAAGTGCGTCAAAGTAATCAAACTGCGCCATTGACCAAAATAAAAGTCAAATCCATCACTACTGATTGACTAGAAACACAAAATAAAGTTTTACCTCGTCATAAATAAAGTCGTGTTTCGCCAATGTTGTGCAAAAAGAAAACAAAAATCAAAAGAAGCCCATAGAAGCTAAAGGCCAAAAAAGGGAAAGATACCCGGTAGGAAACCCACCAAAGGGGGCTACGCAACGTTAGGACACCCGAACAACCATAAAGGGTAGCCTAGGCAAAAGTTAGGGTTACAAAATAAAGTCTGCTAGGTTTCCCAAAGCAAGAAAAAAGAAACCTAGACAAAAGTTAGGACAAAACAAAACACAACATCCTAAGCTGAAAACCCAAAGGGTAGACTAGGGAAGTCAATCAGTCATAGCAAGCGCGATAGAATAAGACGCCACTCCATAAACAAAACGTTTGTCTAAACTAGCCTAAACACTCTAACCAACCTTGGCTAGCTGTGCTTACAAAAACCATTTTTTGTCAAAATAAAACAATTCTAAAACACAAGCCTTTGAATTAAATATCCTCTTCTTTCTCTTCTCTTGACCCTTACCACTACGACATTCTAGTAAGTAGTATGGAAATGTGGAGATAATAATCAATAGGAGGATTGACATCCCCAAGGAAAGGGAGGGGCGCACTGACATGGCAAGTCACTCTACAATTAACACAATCATTCTTCGGTCATGAAAAAATCGAGATGACAAAATTAGTACAGCCTATCATGTCGACAAAGCACATAACGTCAGAAGCTCATCAGAAGTAAAAGCACATTGGTTAATCCTTTTGAAAAATTAATTGAAATAGTATTATAGGATGCATATCACAAACATTGCATACATGCATAGGGCCCTTTCTCTCAAAAAGAAAAGAGAAATGAGAAAAATAAAAATAAAAAATAATGCCTACTAGGAGATTCTTAGGCAAAAGTTAGGGTAGCCCGCTAGATCGAAAACCCGCAAAGGGCGGTCTAGGCAAAAGTTAGGACATTCATAAAAAAGGAAAAAAGCCCGCTAAGATATCCTAGGTAAAAATTAAGGCATCCCGCTAGACCAAAAACCCCAAAAAGGGCGGTCTAGGCAAAAGATAGGGCTAAACCAAAAAATGAATAGAAGAGAGGGCTCCTTCATCATAATCATAAAAGTCCAGCAGGAGAATGCCAGTCACTTTTCCAGATGCATCAATCAATAAGAATAGATTGCATTTAGGGCATCCACACAAGTAGTCGCACAAAACGACTTTGTCAATGTCAAAAATGAAAGAAATAAAAATTACTTCAGACAAATAACAAAAAAAAAAAGCATTCATGCATATAAGGAGACTAGCTCCATGTTTGTGATTGAAAACAGGATCACTGAGACTGAGTCTCCAAATAATGCCCTCAAGAAAACGGAGCAAGTTGTCAATCAAGCGACTCAGCAGAATAAGAGCTTCTGAAAATAAAGAGCTCCAGCTACCATCCTTCTACCCAGAAAAGAAGGCACAAGAAAGTAATAAGTCTCCAAACATTGCTCTCCCTCAAGAAAGAAGAGCGAGTTGTCATAAGAAGCTTCCAGAAGCCAAAGCTCCAGTCATCATTTCTACCCAATAAAAGAGGGCACAATAATCAGACATCATAAAAGAAAAGTCGACGGAAAGGCTTAGTCATCCCCAAGAGGATCCTTGCCTACTCCAGAGGCAACACAAAAATACTCCTCATGGCTCAGCATCGCCATCGCCATCACATGAGTCACCAAACACACTCACCCAAAGTCTCCTCCACACTCCCCAATGGAGAATAAAAGAGCCCATCAACATTAGCAATCAAAAGAGTCCAATCTCCATACCATCAAGGGCTCAACAAAAAGAAAGAAGAAAAGAAAAAAAGAAAAAACCCTTGCATCCCCAGCGGATGTCCGAAAAGGCCATGATAGAGAGGGCCGAATAAAAATCCTCAAGTGGATCTCCTAAAAAATCTACAAAAAAAAGAACCAAAAATTCCCCTAGTGGAATAAGAGCTTCACAATTATAGCTCGCATTAACATCAATCAAGGAGCCAAGACTCCATTCCTAGAAAAGAAAAATCAGATCCCCAGGATGTCAACTAATTCCCTGGTGGATCACTAAAGAAAGAAAATTTCATCCCTAGTGGACCCCCAAAAAAAGAAGGAAAAAGCCAGCGTAATAAAAAGAGACTAAAAAGTAAAAAAGCTTACGCATTATCCCGAAAAAGCCAAAATTCAAATCGCGATAAAAAAGAGGTAAATCGCGGAAAAAGGCGAAATCAAATAAAAATCCTTTCTCCCTAAGTAGGTGTACTCAGAAAAAGGAAAAATCAACAAAAAAAGAAGGATTCAGAAATTCCATTCCTCCAAAAGAATAAGAGCATCACATCAATTAAGGAGCCGAGATTCCATTCCCCCAAAGGGCTACCAAAATCTGACCCCCGGAAAGTCAACCAACTCCCCCGTGGATCACCAAAAAGAGAAAAATCATCCTGAGTGAGCCTACTACAAAACAAAACTTCATATTCATCCTCAGAATGTCATTTGCCTACGCATAGGCAAGAACTGGCAAGCAAGAGCCAGCATCCCCATATCAGCCTAGTTAGAGGCAAAACAAATGAAACCAAAAGTCTTCACTTCCGATGAAGCATCTGCCTACTCAGAGGCATTACCAGAAATTCAATGGAGTATCCGCCTACTCAAGAGGTGTCACCAAGATCAACAAATCCCTAGAGGATTTCTGCCCACCTAAGAGGCACTCATCAAAAGATCAAAAACAAGAAAATCCCCAGCAACCAACAAGGCTGGATGAACACCAACAAAATCCCCGGCACAATCCGGATGACCAAATCAAAGACAAGAGAATACATCCTAACACTCAGCATCGGCGCATGGGCCACCTGAACAGTAAGCCGCCACTACCACCAGTCTTACGCAGTGGACTGTACCAGTCTGATAGGGGGTTTATACCTATCAACCTGCGCACGTGTTGCGCCTGATCTGCGATCGAGCCGGATCAGTAAGTCGCACTACCATCCTGATGGGGGGTTCATACCCATCCAGTCCCACACAACCGATTGCAACTACCAGCCTGATGGGGGGTTTATACCCATCAACCGAAGGATCGGCTACCGTCAGAAGGAGTATCCTGAGGTTCTACCACGTGTCCACCGAAGGGATCGGTTACCGTCAGAAGGAGAATCCCGGTAGTGCACGAACACCAAGATTTTCCCCAGAAGATCAACCGCCGCAAGACGGGACATCCGAAGGGTAACCGGGCAAGAGGGTCAACTCTTTTACCTTCCTGTCAATCTGTCTAGCACAACAGGCCAACAGTCGACCAGTCAGGTAAAGGGGGGGCAGCTGTAGACCCCAAATCTTGCCCGACCTCCAAATAAAGAGTAGAAGACCTCCTATTCGAAGATGGATGAAGCCTAACAAGCCACTAGGAGAGACTATTAGGCCCCATACTAGGATAGGAAGGATTTTTGGCACAAAAATAAGGTTTCTCGCCTTTTTGGGATGAGACCGCCGTCTCGAAATCGAGACCGCCGTCTCGCCCCATGCAAATGGCGAGACCGCCATCTCGCCAAACGAGACGGCAGTCTCGCCACCTGCGAATGGCAAGACGGCGGTTTCGCTTTCCCAGACGGCGGTCTCGCCACCTGCGAAGGACGAGACAGCGGTCTCGTTTGGCGAGACGGCGGTCTCGACCCTATCAGACGAGAACGGCGGTCTCGCCACTGTCAGGCGCAAAAACCTATAAATAGGGGCTCCCTCCCCAGATTTCCACACACCAGACAACATTCTCTCCTCCTTCTCTCTAGGATTTCTCTCTCTAGAATCCCTCCGACGCATTTCCAGAGCTTCTGAGTGTCTTTAGAGTGATTTCTGAGCGTTTCGAGAGGTTTCCGGCGCTGTAGAGTGAAGGGTTGCCACAAAGCACCCTCTTTTTTAAAGAGAATTAATAGAAGAAGCGTGCTTCGGAGGTTTACATTCTCCCTCTCCACTTTTACCGCTTTATTTAAATTACGCAATAGATAGGGCCATGTAGTCATAATATTTTAATTCCGCAAAATAAAAGGGCAAAAGCGTGTTTTTTCGGTTTATTTATTAACAAAATAGTTGGCCTGTCATAGGGAACCCGAAAGGGGCATCGTAAAAGAACTAACACTTCCTTTACACGTAACTAACTCCCTTACCCAACTCTGGTTCTAATGACCAAAGTTGGTTTTTCAAAAACCAACGCCTTTTAAACTCTTTTTCCGATGTTTCTGGTAAAAACATCGGTGGCGACTCCACAGCACCCTTCAAAAATTAGTCCTTGGGTTAGCCCGGTTATCGGACAACCTAAAGGCATTGTAACCACCCATAAAAAATGCGGAAACAAGAGGGTCGAAACCATCGCGTCGCTCCGACCGCCTCTCTTTTTGACGGCAGCGACAATTAGGTTTTCAAAATTTTCCCCAAATTTTACCGATTAAAAAGATGTGTAAACATAAATAAGATAGAGATAGAGTCTTACACAGGAGATTTATACTGGTTCGGATCAAAAGACCCCACGTCCAGTTGCTAATCACTCAAACAGAGGATTAACGCTTTCACTATAATCAAAGTTGTTACAAACAGATAACAATTGAAAATACAAAGTAAAGAAAATACCTCTCTTGAAACCCACAAGAGATGAAGAACGGCTTTCCCCAGAGACGGCATAGCACACAATCCACTAAGAACTCCACTTAGTGATTCTTATCGCTTCTAGCCCACACCAGGTTCCAAAAGCCCCTTTTTCCTCCAACAAACAGTTCTCTGGCACTCATAGCACTTAACTTTTGTTTGAAAAAGGTTGTTCTATTTTTCTGAGTGCCATAGAGAAGCTTGAGTAGAGAAATTAGGGTTTGGGAATTTGGAATTTCGGAACTAGGAGTCTTGGGATTAGGGTTTTCGAAAATAGGGTTGATTTGAAGTTGAAAATCAAAATCTGACTAAAATAATCGATTAAATGAAGTGTTAATCGATTATTACAGAGCCAAAATCAACAGAACCCCAAAACTCACTGTTTTAATTGATTAAAAGCCCTGTTAATCGATTAACAAGAATGTTAATCAATTAACAGGTGTGTTAATCGATTATTACAGTGAATAGATACAGAAAATGATTTTTCTCACTGTAATAATCGATTATTTGACCATTTAATTGATTAAAGCCGAGGCAAAAAGATAAATTTGAGTTTTTGAAGCTTCTAAAGTGCAGAATATGTACCGACTATCTTAAACTCTAATATTACAGACTCAAACTAATCAAAACAGAGTTATTACACTATAAAACAAGTTTTCAACTCTCTAAGTTCTTGTGTTCTTGAATCATCATCAAAATTAACAAGCTTCATGTCCATGTAAGTTCAACATCAAGTCCTTGAATGTTCAACAGACTTGAGTAGGTGGCATCAACATTTTTTGGTTAATTAACGTTCTTAATTGACATAGCCATTACAAAAGAGGGATAAGGAAGGAAACCAATCCTAAGTACCTTTAATTGATATTTTCTCAACAATTTATAGTTCTTTGTCATTTAATTTCAGTTCAACTATTATTTGAAAAACCCAATCTATTTTAATCCACTTAGTAAGCATATAATTGGGAATTTCCATTGAAATTGTTCCTCGTGGGATCGACTTTTATTTAATTGAAATACTATACTACAATTGATAATTTTGGTACGCTTGGCAATAATTCAACAAGTATTTCTGGCGTCGTTGCCGGGGAACGGTGTTCTTTGAGAATTCTTTGTTTAGATTATTGAGTATTTTATTTTTATTTCTATTTTTGTTTTATTTTTCAGTTTTAGTTTTAGTTAATTATTGTTTTGTGCTAATCTTTGCTTGAGTTACTCTTTTGATTTATGCGTTTAAGAGGACATGTATCTACTAATTCTTCTTTCACACTTGATTTACCAGATCCAATTATAGAAGATATGGCGGAAGAAGGAGCAAATCTGAATCCGAATCCAGATCCAAATATAAATCCAAATCAAAACCCAAATTCAAATCCACCTAGAAGAACTCTTAGAAACAGCAAGGTTCAAGACACTTTTCCAGCATTGCCATACCGGATGATCAAACATTGCAGATGAATCCAGCTTTCTTAAGCTTGATTAGTGCTCATCAATTCACTGGATTGGATCATGAAGACCCTTACATTCATTTGTCTACTTTTTATGAGTTGATTGGTACCATGGGATTTAGAGCAACAAATTTTGAATCTGCATATTTGAGATTATTTCCTTTTTCTTTGGCATGTAGGGAAAAGGAGTGGCTGAAAGCACATCCTAATCAGAGTTTGACTAATTGGAGTAGTGTAGAAGAGAAGTTTCTAAACAAATTTTTCCCACCGTCCCGCTACATCAAAGCATAATCCGACATCACTTCTTTCAGACAAGGAGCAGATGAACATTTTTGTGAAGCATGGGAGAAATTTAAATCACTGTTGAGAAGATGCCCAAATCATGGATTTGATGACATTGCTCAGTTGGATATTTTCTATACTGGCTTGCGACATGATGCAAAGATGCTATTAGAGGCTGCAGCAGGAGGATCCATGTTGGATATAGAAATTGAACATGCCACAAGAATTATTGATGCACTAGCTTTTACAGACCAACATGCCCAACATGATAGACATCCAGTTCAAAAGAAAGGAATGCTGGAGCTTAACACCTCAGATGCAATCTTAGCCCAGAATAAAATTTTGACGCAACAAATTGAAGCATTGAACCAGAAAATAGAGAAATTACCTCAACAAATGCTCACAATACAATCTAGTCCTAATCAACGGATGAGTTGTGACGTGTGTGAACGTGATCATACAAATGAATAATGCTCTTATCAAGGAAAAATTCAACAAAAAGAAACTAATTATATGGGGGCCCAAGGTAGTAGTCAAGGAAGACAAGGTAATTTCCCTAATCCCAACAATTATCAGAATAATGTTGCACAAGGATGGAGAGGGAATCAGAATTAGAATCAGAATTTTGGGTGGAAACAAGGTGTTAGCTCATCTACTAGACAACCTACATTTCAACAACAGTCATATCAGCAACCTCCATATCAACAGCAGCAATAGCAGCATTATCCTTCAGTGCCTGACAGAATAAGTAAATTGGAGAATACTTTAGAAAAATTCATGCAAAGCACTACGGCTAATCAGAAAAATACTGAGGCTTCATTCAGAAATATAGAGACCCAGATAGGTCAACTGACTAAACAATTATCTGAGCAGTAAGGAGGACAGTTTTCAACTAACACACAAACCAATCCAAAGGAGCAATTTAAGTCAATAACTACAAAGAGTGGTAAGGTTATAGGAGAAGGTATTGGTGACAATCTGGCTATAGAGAAGGAAATCCTACAAGAATAAGAAGATGAGTGTGAAGGAGAAAAAGAGAAAAATAAAAGAGAGAATACAGAAAAAGAAAAAAATACTGAAAAAGAAGAGAAAAATAAAAAGAGTGAGAAAAAGAGGGAGAAAGATGAGAGTCAAATACCGCAATTAAAGGTTTTACCATATCCTCATCATCCTTCCAAGAAAGATAAAGAAAGACAGTTTGCAAGATTCATGGATATTTTCAAGCATTTACAGATTAATATTCCACTTATGGAAGCTGTGGAGCAGATGCCGACTTATGCAAAATTCATGAAAGAGTTTTTAACTAAGAAAAGGAGATTTACTGTAGAAACAGTGGAGCTAGAAGCAGGATGCAATGCTATAATTCAGAAATCATTACCTCAAAAGTCCAAGGATCCTGGTAGTTTCACTATTCCAGTCACAATTGGGACATTACAAGTAGGTAAGGCATTACTTGATTTGGGTGCTAGTATAAATCTGATGCCTTTGTCTATGCTTAAAAGAATAGGAGACTTGGAAGTAAAGCCTACAAGAATGACAATACAGCAAGCTGACAGATCTCTAAAATTTTCTTATGGTGTAGCGGAGGATGTTTTAGTCAGAGTTGATAAATTTATGTTCCCTGTTGATTTTGTTGTGATGGATATGGAGGAAGACACTGATGTTCCTCTTATACTGAGAAGACCTTTCATGAAGACAACAAAAGTTATTATTGATGTTGATGATGGCAAGTTAAAAGTTAGAGTAGAGGATGAGGAAGTTAATTTTAATGTGTTTGAAGCAATGAAGCAACCTACAGATAATCAACATATACTTAGAATAGATGTGGTAGATAATATCTTTTAAGCAGCAAGAAAGCAACTAGCTAAAGTAAGCCCATTAGAAAAAGCTTTGACAGGAATTAATGATGAATTTGATGAAGAGGAGGAAAAGGAAATTGAGAATTATGTGAAAATTCTTGATTTAGCAAAAGAAGTTACTGCAAAAGAACAAAAATTTGAGAAATTGCAGCAAGAACATTAAGCTGAGAGTCAGAAGCTGGAATTAAAGGTATTACCTCCCCACCTAAAATATGTTTTTCTTGCAGATAAAGGCAGCAAGCCAGTGGTGATTAGCAATGCCTTAACAAATGTTGAAGAAGAAAGATTGATCTCAGTTTTGAAAGAAAATGAGAAGGCTATAGGGTGGATGTTATCTGATCTCAAAGGAATCAGTCCTTCTTATTGCATGCATAAGATTCATATGGAAAATGATTTCAAGCCTGTTACACAACCTCAAAGACGTCTTAATCCAACTATGAAAGAGGTGGTAAAGAAAGAAGTATTGAAATTACTTTATGCAGGTATAATCTATCCTATCTTTGATAGTGCTTGGGTTAGCCCAGTTCAGGTGGTCCCGAAAAAAGGAGGTATGACTGTAATTTATAATGATAAAAATGAATTAATACCTACTAGGACTGTCACAGGTTGGAGAATGTGTATAGATTATAGGAAATTGAATCAGGCAACTAGAAAAGATCATTTTCCTTTACCTTTTATGGATCAAATATTAGAAAGGTTAGCAGGACAAGCTTTTTATTGTTTTTTGGATGGTTATTTAGGGTATAATCAGATAATAGTAGATCCAGAAGACCAAGAAAAAACTGCTTTTACTTATCTTTTTGGTGTGTTTACTTACAGGAAAATGCCATTTGGATTGTGCAATGCCCTAGCAACTTTTCAAAGATGCATGTTGGCTATCTTCTTAGACTTGGTGGAAAATGCATAGAAGTTTTTATGGATGATTTTTCAGTGTTTGGTGCATCATTTGACCAATGTTTGAGGAATTTAAACACTGTACTGAAGCGTTGTGTTGATACCAATTTAGTTTTAAATTGGGAAAAATGTCATTTTATGGTAACTGAAGGCGTGGTGTTAGGCCATAAGATTTCTGCAAGAGGGATTGAAGTTGACAAAGCAAAAATAGAGATTATTGAGAAGCTTCCACCACCAACAAATGTGAAGGGCATAAGAAGTTTTTTAGGACATGCAAGATTCTATAGAAGATTTATAAAAGACTTCTCAAAGATTGCAAAGCCACTAAGCAACTTGCTTAATAAGGATATTTCTTTTAAATTTGATGCGGAATGTTTACAGGCTTTTGAATTGTTAAAACATAAATTAATTTCAGCCCTTGTGATAATTGCACGTGATTGGAAATTAGAATTTGAATTAATGTGTGATGCAAGTGATTATGCTATAGGAGCAGTTTTAGGCCAAAGGAAATCTAATATTTTTCATGCTATACATTATGCTAGCAAAGTTCTTAATGCAACTCAAATTAATTATGCAACTACTGAAAAAGAATTACTAGCTATAGTTTACACATTTGAAAAATTTTGAGCATACTTAATTGGTTCATCTGTTACTGTATATACTGATCATGCAACAATTAAGTATTTGTTAACCAAGATAGATTCTAAGCCCAGACTAATTAGATGGATTTTATTGTTGCAGGAATTTGATTTGGTAATCAAGGACAAAAAGGGTTGTGAAAATTTGGTAGCTAATCATTTGTCTATATTAGTTAATACTGAAGTAACTAACAATCAATTAGAAGTGCAGGAGGAATTTCCAGATGAAAAACTGATGATGGTACAAGAAAGACCTTGGTTTGCTGACATGGCAAATTTTAAAACTCCAAAAGTTGTCCCAGAAGAATACACTTGGCATAAAAAAAAAGAAATTATTTAAAGATGCCCATTATTTTGTATGGGATGATCCTTACCTTTTCAAGATAAGAAGTGATAATTTGTTGAGAAGGTGTGTGACAAGCAAGGAAGCCAAGAATATTTTGTGGCATTGTCATAGTTCTCCTTATGGGGGTCATTTTAATGGAGTTACAACTGTTGCAAAAGTTCTCCAATCTGATGTTTTTTCCTTCCTTATTTAAAGATGCGCACAAATTTGCACAATAATGTATTGATTGTCAGAAAATAGGGAGTATTTAAAAAAAAATGAGATGCCTTTGAATATTATGTTGGAAGTTGAAATATTTGAGTGTTGGGGAATTGATTTTGCAGGACCTTTTCCATCATCATTCTCTAAAGAGTACATCTTGGTAGCAGTAGATTATGTATCAAAGTGGGTGGAAGCAGTAGCTACTGTAAAAGCGGATGCCAAAACTGTGATAAACTTTTTAAAGAAAAATATATTTTGTAGATATGGCACTGCCAGAGTTTTAATCAGTGATGGAGGATCACATTTCTGCAATATTCAACTTTAGAAATGTTTAGAGCATTATGGGGTCAGACATAAAGTTGCATCACCTTATCATCCACAAACTAATGGCCAAGCATAAGTTTCAAACAGGGAAATCAAAAAGATATTAGAAAAGATTATTTCATCTTCAAGAAAGGATTGGTCAATAAAGTTAGATGATGCACTTTGGGCTTATAGGACTACATATAAAGTTCCTACTGGGTTATCCCCTTTTCAACTTGTCTATGGTAAGTCATGTCGTCTTCCAATGGAAATGGAGCATAAAGCATATTGGCCTTTAAAATTTTTAAATTTTGACCCAAAAGTTTCAGTAGAGCAAAGAAAAATTCAAATGCATGAATTAGAAGAAATGAGACTTAATGCATATGAATCATCCAAGTTATACAAAGATAAAGTTAAGGCATATCATGATAAGAAGATTCTGAAAAGAGAATTTCATCCAGGCCAATCAGTTTTACTGTTTAATTCAAGACTAAGAATTTTTCCTGGGAAACTGAAATCTAAATGGTCAGATCCATTTGTAGTAAGATTCGTTAGGCCTTATGGTGCTGTAGAATTAGAGGATCCAGCAACAGGAAGAATTTGGACAGTTAATGGGCAAAGAGTTAAGGCATATTTGGGAGATGCAGTGGAGGAGCTTCATCTCATTATCTACTTAGGTGATCCTTAGAACGAAAAGGCGTCGAGTTGAAGACGTTAAACAAGCGCTCCTAGGAGGCAACCCAGAGTTTTATCTTTAATTTCTTTTCTTTTTGCTTTTAAGTTGTTAATCATTGGATTGAGTTTGAATTTCATGTTTCAAGTCAAATTTCGCAGAACATGCGCTCAAGCGACACAATTTTCGCTCAAGCGAATGTTAGTTGTTTCTCTCTGTTTTTCTTCGCTCAAACGAAATTTTTTTGTGGAGAACATTCACTCAAGCGACAAAATTTTCGCTCAAGCAAATGTTAGTTAGTTCTCTCTGTTTTTGTTCGCTCAAATGAAAAGTTTTTTTACGCACATTTGAAAGTGATGAAGATGTTATTGAAATACTTTGGCAAAGATCTTGTTGATTTGATGAAGTCAAGAATGAAGTCAAAGGCAGCTTTGTGACAGTCAAAAGTCACTTAGATAAAAGAGTAGAGGGATTAGTGTGTCTGCAGCTCTGCTTAGGTATAACCATTTTATCTTTCTGCTGCATGAGGTCTCTTCACTTAAAAAAGATTTTGCAAAATGCCTCTAAAAGTGATTAAATGATCAAAACCAAAGTATTTTGATAAAAGCTTTCTTAATCAACTATTTTAACTAATAGCATATAAGCTTTATCAACTAAAAATGTTATTCACACTTTTATAACAGGATTTTAACTAATATAACTTCGAAATAACCAATTGTTTTCATTAAAGGAAGTTTTGAAAACCTTCAGTAAGTATTTTAATTGATACAGTTTCGAAATAACCGATTAAAATCACTTAAAATGTTCAGAGAAGTGTTTTGGTAGTATTTTAATCAATACAACTTCATTTTAATCGATTAATTTCATTTGGTATACTATATGACCGATTAGAATGTGATTATGACTGATCAGAATCAGATATGATCGATCAGAATTTAGTTATGACCGATCAGAATTATTTCAATCGATTAAATTACGTTTCAATCGATTAAATCAACTTAAGAAAATTTATACTACGCGTTTTAATCGATTAATACGATCTTTTATCAGTTAAAATCACTTGAAAAAGTTTATAAGAATATCTTGTAGTATTTTAATCGATTGAAAGACGAAACAATCGATTAAAACAAATTAGAAGATTTTTTACAAAGAGTTTTAATTGATATAAACGTTGTCGTATCAGTTAAAACAAATCTGGAAAATAATCAAGAATGTTTTAATGGATTAAAAGAAGTTTTAACATATTAAAACAAGGCTTTTAACAGATTAAAAGATTATTTTAACAGATTAATTAAACCAGCAGTTTTGAAAATCGTCTATATAAACAGGGTTGCTTGATCATTTTAATATAGATCTGACACACATCTTTTTGCAATCAATCAAGCAATCAAAAGTACTACTTTCAAGAAAGAATCACGCTTGTTTTTGTGAAGTTCATCAAAGTTCTTTCTTGAGGCAAAATTGCATTTCTTTGGAGAAGAAACACATATTGCAGAATTGCATAAAACTGGTTTGAGCGTTTTAGTTTCTTCTGTTTGTTTCTTTACATTCTTTTCTGTATTGTTGGTGCCTGGAATTGTGGGCACTGGTTTCTCTGCAGCTGGAATTTGGTTGTAGAGGTTGTCAAGAACTGGAATTTGGTTCTTGGTGAAAGATTAGGTGCAGGAACTGGAATTGTGGTTCTTGTGATAGATTGAGTGTAAGGTTAAGATTGTAATCTGTAAAACATTCAATCTAGTGGAACCCAGTTGGAATTTGGCTGGAGACTAGACGTAGCCCTGGGATTGGGTGAACCAGTATAAACCTTGGTGATATCTTTCTAAACCTTTCTTTTCTTTAATTCTATTACTGCTTTTATTTTTTATTGCTTGCTGTGTGATTCAAGAACAGATCTAAAATCTTAAGTTTTGAAATAGATAATCTGTTAATTGCGAAAATCTTTCAAAGATCAATTCACCCCCCCTCTTGATCTCAGCCTCTTTTTCTAACAACATTCGCTAAAGCCACGTTAGTTTCGCTCAAGCGAATGTTAGTTGTTTCTCTCTATTTTTGGTCGCTCGAGCGAATAATAGTTACACTGATTTTCGCTTGAGCGAAAGTGCCCAGATCTGGTTTTTTAAAACACATGGAGGGGGTCAGTTTTCATTTCACACAACTATTTTCGAGAACCCATTCCTACCCAAGCAACTTTCTCTCTAATCCAAGCATCTTTTACACAAATTTCATCCTTCTTGCACCATTATTCGATTCCTGTAGTGTTTGTGTTTCAATTTCACCAATCAGAAGTCCAAAATTTTCACTCTCTTCACTGTTTATCAGCTTTTCACTGTGCTTCTGCAAATTTCTGTGATTAAGGTAAGATTTAAGATGTTTTTTTGTGTGGTTTCCTTGCTGAAGTATCATGAGACTGGTGTTTGTGGTTGAATTGACTGCATAGATTGCTTATATAGGGCTTAAAAATTCTGCTGCATGCCAGGTGTTCGATAAAATGCTTCAAAGAGATTTGTTTCAATTTTAGGTGATAATAAGTAGGTATTGATGATGATTTGCTTAATTATGAAAGGAATAAAGGATGAATGTTAGAAATTAGGGCCATAGAAATTAGAAAATAAGGTGCATGCCAACTGTTTGGTGAAATGTTCAAGTTTGAATTATAATGTGTTGTGTAACTGAATATATCAATAGTCTCAAATATTAGACTAACTATGAGTATGTTGCAGATGGGTCCAAGAAAAGAATCTCAAGGTGCCTCATCATCCAAGGCTGCGGGTAAAAGGCCACGAGCTGAGCCTACAGGTATTCAGATTGATAGAAGGAGATTCAGGGATGCTGAGAGGCAAGCAAGGTTGGACAAAATGGGGAACTGGACCTTCATTCTAGAGCGGAGAGTAGAATTGAATGAAGGAGAGTACCTGGAATTCAATAATGAGATAACCCGCAGGAATTGGAGGCAGTTGGTGCTCCCGATGCCCAAATATGATCCAAAAATTGTGAGGGAGTTTTATGCCAACACTTTCTTAGTAGAAGGTGAGCCATTCAGGCGCGCTCCAAGGTGAGAGGTAGATGGGTTCCGTACAATAGGAACGCCATTAATGATCTGCTAGGGAATCCACTGTTTATGGAGGAAGGCCATATCTGTGATTTCTAGGTCATCAGGAATAGTAGGCGTCTTACTGAGATGCATTTTAGGGATGATGACACTGCAAGAGCCCTATGCCTTCCTGGGAGGACTTATGAAGCAAACCATGTTGGGAAGGCCTTAAGGATTTTAAGGGACAACATGACCACAATCACTCAAATCTGGACCTTGTTGAACATTCAAGGACTTGATGTTGCACTTAATGAACATGAAGATTGTTGATTTTGATGATGATTCAAGAACTCAAAGACTTAGAGTGTTGAAGACTTGTTTTGTATTGTAATAACTCTGTTTCAATTAGATTGAGTCTGTAATATTAGAGTTTAAGATAGCCGGTACATAGTCTGCACCTTAGAAGCTTCAAAAAGCTCAAATTTATCATCCAGGCTCGGCTTTAATCGATTAAATAGGGAAATAATCGATTAAAACAGTGAGAAAAACCATTTTCTGTATCTGCTCACTGGTTTAATCGATTAAACTACCTGTTAATCGATTAACAGCCCTTTTAATCGATTAAAACAGAGAGTTTTGGGGTTCTGTTGATTTTGGCTCTGTAATAATCGATTAACACTTCATTTAATCGATTATTTCAGTCAAATTTTGATTTTTAACTTCAAATCAACCCTATTTTCGAAAACCCTATTTCCAAGAACCCTAATTCCGAAATTCCCAATTCCCAAACCCTAATTTCTCTACTTAAGCTTCTCTATGGCACTCAGAAAAGTAGAACAACCTTTTTCATACAAAAGTTAAGTGTTGTGAGTGCCAGAGAACTGTTTGTTGCAAGAAAAAGGGGCTTTTGGAACCTGGTGTGGGCTAGAAGCGATAAGAATCACTAAGTGGAGTTCTTAGTGGATTGTGTGTTGTGCCGTCTCTAGGGAAAGTTGTTCATCATCTCTTGTGGATTTCAAGAGAGGTGTTTTCTTATCTTTATCTTTTCAATTGTAATTTGCTTGTAACAACTTGATTATAGTGACAGCGTTAATCCTCTGTTTGAGTGATTAGCAACTGGACGTAGGGTCTTTTGATCCGAACCAGTACAAATTTCCTATGTAAGATTATCTTCTCTTCTCTATTTACATTTACACAGTTTTTAATCGGTAAAATTTGGGGAAAATTTTGAAAACCTAATTTTTGTTAAGAAACCAATTCACCCCCCCTCTTGGTTTTTGTCCGACCACGCGAACATTCCGCTGCGCGATTCTAACAAGTGGTATCAGAGCTTGCTTTGATAGTCATTCAAATTTTTCAAAAATGGCCGGACAAAATCAAACTTTTGCCGAAGGTGCGTCTATCAACAGACCCCCACCTTTTGCGGGTCAAAATTATCCTTTCTGGAAAGTAAGAATGCAAATATTTTTAGAGTCTGTTGATAGAGGTGTTTGGGATGTTGTTTTAAACGGTCCATTTGTTCCTAAAGTTACTGAGAATAGTGTTGAAGTTCCCAAACCTTTTTCTAGATGGACTGCAGAAGAAAATAGAAAAGCACAATTTGACGTTAGGGCTAGAAATATAATTTCATCTGCTCTAACCCTTGACGAGTTTTACAGAATTTCTGTGTGTAAAAGTTCTCAGGAAATGTGGGAAATGCTAAGAGTAACCCATAAAGGTACCGACGATGTCAAAAGAGCAAGGAAAAATTCTCTAATCCAAGAATACGAGATGTTCCGGATGCAACAAGGTGAAATGATATTTGACGTTCAAAAATGTTTCACTCATATTGTGAATCATCTCACCGGATTAGGTAAAATTTTTGAAGTTGATGAATTAAATGTTAAAATCTTAAAATCTTTGGATAGGAAATGGAAACCTAAGGTGATGGCCATCTCGGAGTCACAAAATCTTTCCACAATGTCTATGGCGGCGCTCTTTGGAAAGCTTAGAGAGCATGAGCTTGAACTTGGAAGACTAAATGAGGAAGAAGGTCAATACCAAAAGAAGAACCTAGCCTTCAAAACTGAAATTTCCAAAGGTAAAAATAAAAAGGAAGAAGAAGACTCGGAGAACGATGAAGAGGAGTTGAGTCTTATGATAAAGAAGTTCACCAAATTCATGAAAGCAAAAGGAAGGCATCCTTTCAAAGGTAAGGGAAAGGTAAGAGAAAGTACTTCCGTAAATATAAAATGTTATGGTTGTGGTGAAGCAGGGCATGTAAAGACCAAATGCCCAAACAAGAAAATCGATGAAAACAAAGGCAAAAAGGTCTTCAAGAAGAAAGCTTATATTGCTTGGGACAATAGTGATTCAAGTTCGGAATCAAGTGACTCGGAAGAAGAAGCAAATATTTGCTTAATGGCAAATGACAACATATCTTCCGATTTTGAGGTAAGTGATTCCGACTCATCTTCTAGTGATGATGATAATGACCATGATGAACTGCAAAATGCTTACAATGAATTATTTAGTGCCTTTAAAAATTTGAAAAATGAATATAAAGTTGTAAAGAAGAATCTAAGTAGATCCGAAAAGGAAATTGAGTCCTTAAAAACGAAAATTACATGTTTAGAAGAAAAGGAATCTTTAGAAACGAAAATTGTATGTTTAGATGAGAATGATGATAGGAACTTGGCATGTGCAAATTTTAAAGAGCATGAATATGATATAGATATTCTTAATCATTTGCTAGACAAAGCCGAAAAGGAAATAGATGATCTTAAGAAGCATGAAATGATGTTTGCTCAACATAGTGTAAATCAACAAGTTCCTTTGAAAAAGTCTAAAAGGAAAAATAAAAGAGTATGGGTAGAAAAAGGAACTAGAGCATGTTTTGTAAGTAATGCATCTTATTCTAAAGCTACATCAAAAGCATGTTTTTATTGCATGAAACAAGGTCATACCTCAAATAGATGTAAAATAAAACATTTTGGTGTTCCTAAAGGTAAATATATTTGGGTTCCTATTGTCAAATAATTTATTTGTCTCTAACCCCAAGGACCCAAAAGTTATGGGGACCTAAGTTTACTATGTTCTTGTTTTGTAGGAAACTTCCAAATCTAAGAAGTCTATGTGGTATCTTGATAGTGGATGCTCAAAGCATATGACCGGTGATAAATCAAAATTTGTGAGTTTCAAAGCTAAGGAACAAGGATATGTAACTTACGGGGACAACAACAAAGGGAAGATTCTTGGAATTGGAAACATAGGTGGTGCAAATACTTTGGAGATTAAGGATGTGCTTCTTGTTGATGAACTAAAGCATAATCTCCTAAGCATAAGTCAACTATGTGATAAAGAATTTAAGGTAATCTTTGAAAGTAAATTTTGCACCATTCATTTGATAGATTCCGAAAATGTAGAATTAAAAGGCATTAGGCATAATAACATATACTTGATTGATTTGGATTGTTTACATGATTCTAGTATTACATGCTTAGTTGCAAAGGAAGAGAACCCTTGGTTATGGCATAAGAGAGTTGCTCATATAAATATGCATCATTTGAATAAATTGATTTCAAAAGACTTAGTTATTGGTTTGCCTAGGTTAAAATTTGAAAAAGATAGATTGTGTGATGCATGTCAAAAGGGTAAACAAGTAAAATCATCATTTAAATCAAAGAATGTCATTTCCACTTCGAAACCCCTAGAATTATTACATTTAGATTTATTTGGACCTTCTAGGATAAAGAGCTTTGGTGGAAATTATTATGGCCTTGTGATTGTTGATGATTACTCTAGGTATACTTGGACATTTTTCCTAACTATGAAAAGTGAAGCCTTTAAGGTCTTTAGAAAATTTGCAAAACAAATTCAAAATGAGAAAGACTTAAGAATTAAAGTTTTGAGAAGTGACCATGGTGGTGAGTTTCAAAACGAAAAGTTTGAAAGTTATTGTGAAGAAAATGGAATATTACATAACTTTTTTGCTCCTAGGACTCCCCAACAAAATGGTGTAGTTGAAAGGAAAAATAGGTCATTAGAGGAACTTGCTAGAACTATGTTAAATGAATCTAATGTTCCTAAATATTTTTGGGCTGATGCGGTTAGTACTGCATGTTATGTTTTGAATAGAATGCTCATTAGGTCAATTATTAAATCTACTCCTTATGAATTGTTTAATGGTAGAAAGCCTATTGTTGCTCATTTGAAAATTTTTGGATGTAAGTGTTTTGTGTTAAATAATGGAAAGGATAACTTAGGAAAATTTGACTCTAAAGCCGATGAGGGCATTTTCTTAGGTTATTCATTAACTAGTAAGGCTTACAGGGTATTTAATAGAAGAACTTTGAATATTGAAGAATCTATTCATGTTACTTTTGATGAGATTGTACACCTTGGGGGAAATCCTCTTGAGTCAAATAAAGAACTTGCAGGTGATGATGAATATATAAGAGAGGCCCTTGATGAATTGTATTTGGAAGAAAATGAGTCTTCTCAAACACCTGAGTTAGCAAAAGAATGGCAATCACCAAGAGGACTCTCAATGGACAATATCATTGGTGATATTTCAAAAGGGGTAAGAACTAGAAACATGTCTAACTTTTGTATGTCTGTAGATTTTGTGTCTCAGATAGAACCCAAAAATGTGGAGGAAGCACTTAAAGATGAACAATGGTGCATAGCTATGCAAGAAGAACTTAACCAATTTGAAAGGAATCAAGTCTGGGAATTAATCCCAAGGGAAGAATCACATCAAGTTATTGGAACAAAATGGGTGTTTAGAAATAAACTTGATGAAGATGGAAATATAACAAAAAATAAAGCCAGACTTGTTGCCAAAGACTATTGTCAGGAGGAAGGTATAGACTATGATGAAACTTATGCTCCTGTTGCCAGGTTAGAGGCTATACGCCTACTTCTTGCTTATGCATCTTTAATGAAATTTAAATTATATCAAATGGATGTTAAGAGTGCATTTTTGAATGGTTTTATTAAAGAAGAAGTTTATGTGGAGCAACCCCCTGGATTTGAAGATTTTAGTTATCCTAATCATGTTTTTAAATTAAAGAAAGCATTATATGGGTTGAAACAAGCTCCTAGATCTTGGTATGAAAGGCTAAGTAGTTTCCTAACATCAAATGATTTTTCTAGAGGAAAAATAGATTCTACTCTGTTTATAAAGAAAGTAAAAGAGCATATCTTATTGGTCCAGGTATATGTTGATGATATTATTTTTGGATCAACTGATAATTCGTTATGTGTAGAATTTGCTAAGATAATGCAGGGAGAGTTTGAAATGTCTATGATGGGAGAATTGACATTCTTCCTTGGACTTCAAATCAAGCAACTTAAAGATGGCATCTTCATCTCTTAAACCAAATACTGCAAAGAGATCCTCAAAAAGTTTGGTATGGACACCTCAAAGGAAGCAAACACACCCATGGGAACTTCATGCTATCTAGACAAGGATGAATCAGGTTTGGAAGTTAATCAATCTATGTATAGAGGTATGATAGGTTCACTGTTATACTTAACTGCTAGTAGACCTGATATTATGCATTCTGTTTGTGTGTGTGCTAGATTTCAAGCTTGTCCAAAAGAATCTCACCTAATTGCAGTAAAACATATTTTAAAATATTTAAAAGGAACTACTTGTGTTGGTTTATGGTATCCTTTTGATGCTTGTACTAGTTTAATAGGATATTCTGATGCTGATTATGGTGGATGCAAAATTGATAGAAAGAGTACTAGTGGGACATGTCATTTGTTAGGTTCATCCTTAGTATCTTGGCATTCTAAGAAACAAGCTTGTGTTGCTTTATCTACCACTGAAGCTGAATATATTGCAGCTGGTAATTGTTGTGCTCAAATTCTGTGGATGAAACAACAGTTAGAAGATTATAGTATATTTGTGAATGACATACCTTTAACGTGTGATAATACGAGTGCAATTAATCTTACTAAGAATCCAGTAATGCACTCTAGGACTAAGCATATAGAAATTAGACATCACTTTTTGAGAGATCATATCAGTAAAGGAAACTGTAAAATAGAGTACGTTGATACAAAGCATCAACTAGCAGATATATTTACTAAGCCTCTACCCAAGGATAGATTTTATGAACTTAGAAGAGACTTAGGGATATTAGAAATAGCTTAAATTCTGCTTAATTAGACAGTTTTTGGATGGTTGTGATGTTATAATTCATTGTGTAGGATGTTCATAGTTTATCATGTGTAAAAACCTCAAAAATTTGATGTTCTCTCTGAAATAATCGATTAATTGGAGTTATAATCGATTATTTGCATCCAAAACACTCAAAACAGGGCATTCCTCTCTGGATTAATCGATTAATTTGCCAATTAATCGATTAAATACAACATTAATTGATTAACTGCACAATTTAATCGATTAAATGGTTCTGGCACTGGTTTAATCGATTAATCTGAGTTTTAATCGAATAAATTTGGCAAGTTTGGCTTCCTAGCCGTTGCCAACGGATTTCTTGACTTCTCTTCCATATGACCGTTAGACATGCTTGATTATAAATAGAGGACTCCATTTCACTTCTACTCACTTCTATCTCTTGAAATCAAGCTTTCTTGCCTTATTCTAGCAATCTTGCCCTCTTCTTAATACAATTAGCTTTCTAAATCTTCTTGTTATTCCTCAAATCTTTCAATGATGGCCTCATCTTCTCGTGCTAAGATCCCTACTAGAAGAAGATCTGCACCCTCATCTCGTCCCCGTCCTAATCCTGTAGAAGGATGGATTTCTGATACAGACAGCCAACAAGAATTTCTGACCTATTGGAAGGAACGTGCTATTATATCTCCAAAGTTCCTTATTGGTGAGCAGTTCATCAATAGGGGATTCAACTTTCCCAACCTTCTTGAAATTCAAGGAGTTCTCCCTTTCATCCAAATGCAAGGTACGTATTATCCTGACCTTGTTAGGGTATTTTACTCTAGATTTAAATTTAGAGATCAAATTGCTACCTCTAGAGTAAAAGGCGTCACAATTATTCTTGACGACGATATTTGGGAGAATGTTGCCCACTTTCTAATTAGAGAAGATGTTATTAACATTTATGGTGTTTTAAATGATTTTGACAGGTTCTTAGGTTACCGTTCTTTTCTACAAAATCCCTCCATGGAGATTGGGTGTCTCCTTCTTGCTGGTCCTTTAAAGAAGGAGGAACGCATGATTCTACATCTATTTGTCTGGATTCTATGTACTCGGGCTACAAATCATGCTCAATGTTCTTCAATTGATCTTAGGATTATTCATGCCATAATGAATAATGAGCCCTTAGATTGGGGCGTTCTTGTCACCATGACTATGTTAAAAGCCAAACGTCATCCCACCTTCAAAATTCCATATGCCCTCCTTGTCTCTCGGATTCTTGAATATAAAGGAGTCAATGTCGAAGGTGAACAAGCAGTGAGAACAAATAACTTGAATCGAATGCTTGACAGCACATTGATCCAACTACAAATGGTGCGTGTCAACGACATTTATGTTCACAAGGATGACGTTCCGAATCAAGGTGGTGACAATGAAGATTCTGATGAAGATATGCCTCCTGCTGCTGAGTTTCCCTCTGATCAAATCCAAAGTGTTGGAACTTCCTCTACTCATCATGAAACCCGACAATCCATGGAAGACATGTTATCTGACATGAATCAGAGAATGCAGTCATTCTTCACTCTTTCTGGAGTACGACATGAGGAAATAATTCGCCGTATATCTGATGTAGATGATAAAGTGTGTCGTTTAGAAAATAGATTTGATGCACACTTTCATAGTGATGATAGTGAAGAATTTTAAATTTGTTGTTATTTCCTATATTGTAATGATTGCTTATCTCTGAAATAAAATATGGTATTCTGTTATTGCTTTGATTGAGGGGGAGTTTTCTCTAAGTTATGCATATTTTGAGGGGGAGCTCTTATGTTTGTAATAGATGAATTATGTTTGATTCTAATCAAAATAGGGGGAGAAAATATTTAAAGCCTAAAATGATTGTTTTTAAATATTATCTGGTATGTTTAATGTGTTTGTTAGTATGACAGATAAAACAGGTTAATACAAGGCTTTAAAAGATAATTTTGATCATCATCAAATAGGGGGAGATTGTTGAACATTCAAGGACTTGATGTTGCACTTAATGAACATGAAGATTGTTGATTTTGATGATGATTCAAGAACTCAAAGACTTAGAGTGTTGAAGACTTGTTTTGTATTGTAATAACTCTGTTTCAATTAGATTGAGTCTGTAATATTAGAGTTTAAGATAGCCGGTACATAGTCTGCACCTTAGAAGCTTCAAAAAGCTCAAATTTATCATCCAGGCTCGGCTTTAATCGATTAAATAGGGAAATAATCGATTAAAACAGTGAGAAAAACCATTTTTTGTATCTGCTCACTGGTTTAATCGATTAAACCACCTGTTAATCGATTAACAGGCCTGTTAATCGATTAACAACCCTTTTACTCTTTGGTTCAATGGCCTAGGGACAATCCATATTTTCTAGGAGAGGGTGAAGGTGCAAGTGGTGCACAGGGAGCATAGCAGGGAGCACAAGAGGAAGAAGAATCAGGAGAAGAAGAATCAAGAGAAGAGGAATCGGGAGAATAAGGGTCTGAGGAAGGAAGTGAAGAAGAGGATTGAGAGGGAGGAAACCTTATTTTTAAGTTTTTATTTATTTTTATTTATTTTGGTGTGTTTAATTGAAGTGAGTAATTTGAGGTTTTAAGTGTGTATTTGAATTAATTTGAAGTTGTTTGTTTGAATATCTTGAATTCATAAGTAATGTGATGAATGATAAAATTTGTGTGATTAGATTGTTGTCCCATATAAATTGTTTAGAGCCAAATATGAGATTATTGTTTATTGTCTAATTCAAATCTGGAACTGAAGAAAACCATTTTGATTGTTTCCAATAACAAGTGATTTTGGGATGTTGAGCATGAAACTGAAAAGGAATTGATGAGGAGAATTAGGATTTAACTGAATTGGAGAAGCTAGCCAAAACCCAGGTGAGTAGAGTACCAAAAACAGATAAATTGAGTGTCAACACTTTGTGATTGATAACTGATATTGGTTGATTCTTTGATGTGATTACATGTTGGCAAGACTTGAAAATGATAAAGGCATTTTTTCTTTGTAGTAGATATAACCCAAAGCTAAATAGTCAACCTTGCATTAATTTTAGGACATCCATTTGAACCCCTTCTGAGCCAAAAATAATATTGTTTCTTAAACAGTACCCTAAAGCCTAAACAATATTTATCTACCTTCTTATATTTAAGAATGGAAATGAGTATGGATGTCACTATTTTTCTTATTGTTGGGTATTACTATTGTTGTCCTACAGGTATTATTAGGGTGTTATTGTTAAAAAAAAAGGTGTAAAGAAAAAGGAAAAGCAAAGCTTAAAAATTGGCAAAGCGAAAAAAAATACATGCAAAAGCATGAGAAAAAATATAATAGAAAAGTAGTTCAATGGGGGAATAATAACTTGTGAGATCATTAACTCACTGTCATTGTGTTAGTGACAAAAGCATGAATTTTGAAACCTGACTTGAGGAATTGTTTATAAAAAATCATTCATATGAGTTGAATTTCTCAAATATTTTTGTATATCCCAGAAAAACCAATAATTCTTTCTTAGTCCAGCCCCATTACAAGCCTCAAAAGACCTTTTGATTTAAGTCTTGCTTAACAAATGTTGATTGCTTGAAGATGATTATCAATATTGGATTGTCTAAATGAAGTGATTGAATGAGATAAACACTTACCTATGAGAATTAGAGATGAGTATATATAATTCTATTTGAGAGATCATGCTTCTTTGAGGATAGTTGAGGACTAATTATTCTTTGTTGGTTTCTGTAACTTGAATGCTTATATGTTCTAATTTCATTTGGAATTTTGAGCATCACCTTTGAAAATTTTTATGTTGTAGTTCTGGAAGAGAAAGTGATAATAGGCGATGATTTTGTTTTGGAAAAATTACTTTGCTTGGGACGAGCAAGATTCTAGGTTGGGGGGAGTTGTTAAGTGGTAAAAAGTTGATATAATTATACCTGGAATTGTTATGAAACCACTTAATTGATGCTAATTCTAATCTATTTTTCTCTCAATATAGGATGAATTCAAGAATATCTTGATACAAGAGTAAGGAGCATAATTGACAGC
The DNA here is from genome assembly GCA_963425845.1 of Sphenostylis stenocarpa. Taxonomy (NCBI): domain Eukaryota; kingdom Viridiplantae; phylum Streptophyta; class Magnoliopsida; order Fabales; family Fabaceae; genus Sphenostylis; species Sphenostylis stenocarpa. The sequence continues at coordinate 75,432,399 of OY731403.1, forward strand.
AGAATTGGAGTAAAACTAGAAGCAGGAAGAAGATTTTCAGCATGGAAGTCGCTCAAGCGGGATGGATTCTCGCTTAAGCGAATGTTAGTTATTCTTCTTTGGAATTTACTCGCTCAAGCGAGCCAAGATTCGCTCAAGCGAATATCAGTTATTCTTCTCTAGAAGTCATTCGCTCAAGCGAATATCAGTTATTCTTCTCTAGAAGTCATTTGCTCAAGCGCAGGAAAATTCGCTTGAGCGAATGTTAGTTATTCTTCTCTTGAGTTCATTCGCTCAAGCGAGAGTTTTGTCGCTTGAGCGAAAATAGGCTACTTTCGCTTGAGCGAAAGTTCTCGCTCGAGCGAAAGACGCGAAGCCCAAAAGCCCAAATTTTTCCAATAAAAAGAGAAGATATGTTTTGAGAAAAGGAGGCAGTTTTGGAGGAGAAAAGGCGTGACTACTGCTAGGGTTTCATCCAATCTTCATCAATTCTTCAATTCTTCCACAATTTGAGCATTGTAATGGCCAACATGAATGACTAACTTCATTCTCTTAGGATTCGATGCACTTCCTTTGAACTCTTTTGTATCATGGTGATATTTTGAGATATTAATATATGCTTTGATGTTGTTATTCTTATCCTTTATGCTTTGAAATGATTTATTCTTGATTGTTTGAGGTATGATTGGAAAATATATCTTGAACCCTAGATCACGGTAAGAATATTTGTTACGTTAATTTCCAGGAATGGAACGAATGTACCAATTGCTTAACACCCTAAACCTAATGTTGGGAAATCTCTTAATTGTGTGAAGAATCAACATTTATTAGGTTTTCTTATGAATTTCATGTGTGAGGAATCAATATGGATGAGTTGAGTAGGTGGCATCAACATTGTTAGGTTAATTGACGTTCTTAATTGACATAGTCATTACAAAAGATGGATAAGGAAGGAAACCAATCCTAAGTACTTTTAATTGATATTTTCTCAACAATTTATAGTTCTTTGTCATTTAATTTCAATTCAACTCTTATTTGAAAAACCTAATCTGTTTTAATCCACTTAGTAAGCATATAATTGGGAATTTCTATTGAAACAGTTCCTCGTGGGATCGACTTTTATTTAATCGAAATACTATACTGCGATTGATAATTTTGGTACGCTTGCACATAATTCAACACAGACACACTAATGAGCTATAGCTACGCAACATCTTCTTTTGACTTCATCAAATATTCCAGCAAGTCTTCGAAGATTCTTCCCATAAGCTTCTTCATTAGTCTCCCCTTATTTGATGAAGACAAAAAATTACTTGAATCCTGCAAGACCCAATCAGATGTTAGAAGATGTAGTTAGTATAAGTGTGTTATCCTTTTTAATCCTTTCTCCCTCTTTTGACTTCATCAAAATAGAAGGAAACAAACATGTGTCAAGCCAAAAAAAATATCATTCAAACATTAAGAGTTCAAGATTTCTAGTCAAAAGCTAGTTAAAAGTACAAACCAGCAAAGAAAAATAAAAGCAATAAAAACATAAATTAAGTAATGAGTGCAACATATAGAAAATTTAAAAACCCCTGTTGTGCGATGGCAGAATATCAGTCCTCCCATGGACCCTAGTTGAATTGCATACCATCCAATATGTTGTAAATGTTTGCAATTCACTACAAAAAAAAACGCTTATTATCTACGGGTAAAATCCGTAGGTAATGACAAAAATCCGTAGGTAATGTCACTTTACCTACGGATTTCTTTCCGTAGAAAATTCGCAGGTAATTTGGTCGTAGGTAATTACCTACGGATTTATAATCCGTAGGTAATGCACTTGCGTAATTACCTACGGATTTATAATCCGTAGGTAATGCACTCACCTTAACAAAACAAAATATTTTTTTTATTATAACCCCTCCCCTTTATATTATATTTTTATTATTTATTATATTTTCGAAACTTTGAATTATTATTAGATTAAGGGAATTGTCATTGGCAGGATTCGAACCCAGTACCTCAGAGTTGGAGGTCGATACTCTAACCACTAAGCTATTAAGATATTTTGAAAATAATTTACAAATAAATTATATTTATATTTATCCGTCTAAATATATAAATATAAAATATATATAAATATAAAAAATATATATAAATATAAAAAATATATAAATATAAAATATATATAAATATAAAATATATAAATATAAAATATATATAAATATAAAATATATATAAATATAAAATATATATAAATATAAAATATATATAAATATAAAATATATATAAATATAAAATATATAAATATAAAATATACATAAATATAAAATATATAAATATAAAATATATATAAATATAAAATATATAAATATAAAATATATATAAATATAAAATATATATAAATATAAAATATATATTAATATAAAATATATAAATATAAAATATATTTATATTTTGATATATTTATATATTTATATATATAAACATTTATACATTTGTATTTATATATTTATATTTATATATTTATATATTTATATTTATATATTTATGTATTTATATATTTATGTATTTATATATTTATATATTTATCTATTTATATATTTATGTATTTATGTATTCATATATTTATGTATTTATATATTTATGTATTTATGTATTTATGTATTTATATATTTATGTATTTATGTATTTATATATTTATGTATTTATATATTTATATATTTATATATTTATATATTTATATATTTAAATATTTATATATTTATATATTTATATATTTAAATATTTATATATTTAAATATTTAAATATTTATGTATTTATATATTTATGTATTTATGTATTTATGTATTTATGTATTTATGTATTTATGTATTTATGTATTTATGTATTTATGTATTTATGTATTTATATATTTATATATTTGTATATTTATATATTTGTATATTTATATATTTGTATATTTATATATTTGTATATTTATATATTTATATATTTATATATTTATATATTTATATATTTATATATTTTATATATTTTATATTTATATATTTATATATTTATATATTTATATATTTATATATTTACACGAATTAATATAAGTATAATTTAGTTGTAAATTATTATTAGAATATCCTAATAGTTTAGTGGTTGAAGTATCAATTTTCAACTTTAAGGTACTGGGTTCGATTCTTGCTAGTGACAATTCTTTTAGTTTAATATAATTTACCTACGGATAGTAATTACGTAGGTAATTACCTACGGAATTATCCACGGATTACATTACCTACGGATAATATCCGTAGGTAATGAATAATTACCTACGGATAGAGTTCCATAGGTAATATCCGTAGGTAATGTACAATTTACCTACGGATTTTCATCCGTGGGTAATATCCGTAGGTAATGTAAAATTTACCTACGGATTTTTATCCGTGGGTAATATCCGTAGGTAATTTAAAATTTACCTATGGATTTGTATCCGTAGGTAATAGGGTTTTTTTTTATAGTGATTTGACTGTTGAGGTTGGAGAGTTGATTGTTGGTTTCATGGTAATGTTGATAAGTCATCTGCATGTGCTTTCTTTGGTTTCTTGTAAGGAAGACATTTGAGACAACATGGTCCTTTCAAACTGAGACAAAGGAGTTTTGTGATTTGGTTGCTCAAAATAGGGAACCAACTCCACGACTGGAATTCTTTAGCCATATTCTCAACTTCAGCTGCTCCTGGTTTTGGTTGTGCTATAGCATGAGATAAACCAATGCCAACATTCTCTTGTGGTGCATCCTCCTCTTTATCATCTTCATCAGTCATACCGGCTTCAACTTTAGAGATCTAGTTCCCATCAAATTGGATGAAACCCATCTTGCACAAAGTGGAATCATAAATCTTGTAGACCCCAAATCTTGCCCGACCTCCAAATAAAGTCAGAAAGCGTCCTATTTGAAGACGGCTGAAGCTTAACAAGTCATTAGGAGAGACTATTAGGCTCCCGTACCAAGATAGGAAGGTTTTTTGGCCCAAAAATAAAGTTTCTCGCCCTGAAGGAACGAGACCGCCGTCTGGAAAGACCAGACCGCCGTCTCATCTCAACGCCAGGACGAGACCGCCGTCTCGATTGTCCAGACGGCGGTCTCGTCACCTGCAAAGTCGAGACGGCGGTCTGGGTTTCCCAGACGGCGGTCTCGATTCCTGCAAAAGTCGAGACGGCGGTCTGGGTTTCCCAGACGGCGGTCTCGATTCCTGCCCGAGTCGAGACGGCGGTGCGGATTATCCAGACGGCGGTCTCGGTAGACCCCAATCTTGTTCACTTCAAATACCAGTTTAAAGGCCCCATTCAAGACTACTTGTTGTTAGGAGAGACTACAGGCTCCCGCGTACCAAGACAGAAGCTTTTTGGCCAAAACAAAGTTTCGCTCTCAGAATGTAGACCGCCGTCCCAGAAAGACCGCATCACGACCATTCACATCAGACGACCTGTTATTCGGTTTGCCAGACGGCGTCTCGTCACCAGTGCTTCGACGGCTGTCCGCTTCTGCATTCGCCGGCCTCGACTCCCCGCAGTGCTTCCAGACGGCGGGTTTGGTTTCCGCATCACGCCTCATTCCCTACCAGACTAGCTTCACCGGATTATCCAGACGGCTGTTCGATCACATGAATCAGACACTGATCTTCCGTGATTTGCCACATGACTTCAGATACAAGAACGCTTGCTCAACTCACAAAGTGCTGGTAACTATAAATAGGGTCCTCTTCTATTTCATACAGTAATCAACATACTTCCTCTTCCAGACTTTTTCTTCTAAGAATCATTTGTTTCAGAGTGTCTCTGTGCATAAACCAGACGCCTAAATTTTTTAGAATCTTTCCGTACCCTATGTTTCCTAGAGTTGCAGGTTAAATACAAGCAACGCAGCACTTCCTTTAAAGCTAGAAGCTACTTTCTGGACAAAGTATTTTCCTCATTTTTATTACATCGCATTTAAATTATGTTTACAATGTATTAGCTTATAGTCATAAACTTAAATTTCGCATAATAAAGGGTAAAAGATTTTTCAGAAGTTTATCAGTATTTATTCAAGGTCATCGATTAGAACTCAAAGGGGCGCTGAAATGAAATCCAATACTCTTTGAATAATTAACTAACTCCCCTTACTAACTCGTTCTAATGACCAAAATGGTTTTCAAAACCAACGCATTTTTTAAAACCCTTTTCCTATTGCTTATGGTAAAATATCGGT
>OY731403.1:75437704-75482060 GCA_963425845.1 Sphenostylis stenocarpa
GGTTTTGGTGAACCAGTATAAATCTAGGTTGTCTTTCTCTAAACCTTTACTCTCTTGTGTCTTACACTGAATTGCTTATTTTTCTTGATTCAAGAAGTGATCAGAATTCAAAATCTTTGAAATAGATAATATGTATTCTGTAAATTGTGAAAATCTTTCATAGATCAATTCATCCCCCCTCTTGATCTCAACTTACTTTTCTAACAATTGGTATTGTAGACCCCTAATCTTGCCCGACCTCACAATAAGTTTAAGAAATCCTCTGTTTTGAAGATGGACAAAGCTTCATTAGGCCCATAGTAGCATTTTCTAGGTTCCATTTAAGAAAAGAAGGGTTTTCTTAGAAAATTAAAAATTAGGGTTTTTGTCAGAAGGTTGGGACGGTCGTCCCACCCCTTTTGTAGCCTGAAACGGTCGTCCCAAAATTCCATATGGTCGTCCCACCTGACAAAATCCTGGACGGTCGTCCCGGCCTCCTGGATCCAGGAGCCTATAAATAAGAACCCATTCTTCCCCATTTTCACACACTTCTGCACCTTGGATTGAGAGCTCTCTTCTCTCTCCTACTCTGAAACATTTTCTGAGCATTTTTTGCTTTATTTTAGAGTCTGAGTAGTCTTTCTGATTATCCTTTTTGGATTAATTGGTTAAGGAAGTCTCCTTTTGAGACATCCAACGCTCAGTAGTGTAATAATTTTACTGTTCGTGGGAGGAGTGCTCTTATAAAGGGATGGGACTGCCAAAAAGCTTCCTCACATTTTCAAGAGATATATATACATAAATGCTTGCTTCGGAGGTTCCTTTTTCTATTCCTTCTCTTTTACTGCTTTTTTTTATCGCTTTCTTCTATGTGCATTAGAAATTAGGGCCATGTAGATATTTCATTACTACAAGTAGATAAATAAATAGGGTAGAAGCATAATTTTTATGTCTTTATTTTAAGATTATTCCATCATAGGGAACCCGAAAGGAGCGTTTTGGGGTGCTAACATCTTCCCCACACGTAACTAACTCCCTTACCCAACTCTTGTTATAATGGCCAAAGTTGGTTTTCTTAAAAACCAACACCTTTTTATTTACCTTTTCCAATGTTTATGGTAAAAACATTAGTGGCGACTCCAGAACCCTTTTACGAAAACCTCGCTCTTAAGGGTAGTTCGGTTATCGAACACCCTAAGAGCGATGACCACATTTTCTACAAAAAATGCGAGTCAATTAACCATCTGTCGCAACCGACCGCCTTACTTCGATTTCCCCTCCTCATTTTTCCAACAAGGGACGGTGGCGACAGATGGCGACTCCACTGGGGATGTCATCAGAGTTGATCCCATTTAGTGATGGAATAATCCAAAAAATAGTAGATTTGAAATTATGCCACTACCCTTTCTTTGTTTGTATAACATGTTTTACTTTTATGGCTTTAATAATTATTGTCTGTTTATTTTCTGCAATTGTTTGAAATACAAACTGTATACAAATCCTTGCACACAACAGTCCCTCTATAGCCGGGGGCAAGAGTGAATACACATACGAAGCGGGTCGTGTTTATGGCCAGCCGTGGTAATGGCCTTAGTGCCAGTAGGTCGTTGTCAGAAGCCACCACTCAAAGTGATAACCCTCCTCTCTTAGCCTGCATGACATCGACATGACCAGGTGGCACGCAAGGTTTGAGGGCTGAGAGACCGTGGGAACCCTATAATGGGGGCACCTTGGGAACCTGACCTTAGTGAGGACAATTAGAACATACCCTTACTATGCATTTTTCTACAGGATAGCCCTACCTCATGATTAAAATGCAGTCACTCTATTCGTGGATGAGTGAATTGTTTGTGCATTTGTTTGTTGCATTTGCATAAAACAATCATACAATAAACAATAATAAAATTTTATTAAAAAACCTACCTTATCTCGGACACTCTTCATTTAAGCTAGCCTGGTTTCAGGCTTTATAAGCTAAGTAGCCACATTGACTTACAGAAGAGATAAGGGGTTATAAAGCAAATAATTTAAACAAACCAACTTTATCTCAAACAGTCTTCATTTTAGCTAGCCTGGTTTCAGGTTCTTTGTAAGCTAAGTAGCCACGTTGACTTACATAAGAGATAAAGGGGTTACAAAACAAATAAAAAACAAAATACAATAAAACACATTTTGACAAAGTCAAAATATTCATTTCAAAATAAATATAAAAAATGATAAAACAATTTTGACAAAGTCAAATCATTCATACACTCATAATTTCAAGAGCGGTAAAACCAAGAGAGAAAATAAGTTCATAAGGAAAGTGTGCATAACGCATCATCCTAATAAAATCTCTCATGCATAAACACATTCATGCTAGGGGGACTAGATATGCTTAAGATAAAGGCAAAAGAGACCCAAGTGCGTTTGTAACCTTCCTCAAGGAAAGGACAAGTGTGTTGAGGTGTGGTAACCTTCGTTACACTTGTCAATCCACGATGGGGAAGGAACAATTATACCAAGATAGGCATGGTGCTCCTTAAAGCGTAAGTTTAAGGAGGACACCAAAGTCATTGTCTTAAGACATATCCATCCTACACTATTCATTCATTTCAAATGAAAACTTTCAATTCATGTGCATTCTAGAAAGTGGCTGGTCTTCTTCCTGTCCTCACTCGAGCGCAAAAAGCCAAAAAGATGGAGCAACTAGAAGAGAAAAATTGCAAGCTCACCATTGAGCTTAATGCCATGAAGGAGCAGATGGCACAGTTAAGGGAGCGGTTAGAGGAATAAAATCGCAAGCTCACCATTGAGCTTAATTCCATGAAGGAGCAGATGGCACAGTTAATGGAACTAATGCACCATCAACATATCCACAATAAGGGCCCCCACAACGACCATATCACCGAGAGAATAGGGCAAAGACTGAAGAGTGAGAGGATTGCGCAACCTTCATCATCCAATACATCATTCAAGAAGCCTTTTGGCAAGAAGAAAGAGAGAAACATAAATATCATCAACCTTGTTACTCCTTCTTCCTCTTCACAACCAGCTAGGCAGCCACACAAACAAGAGAGTAAATTCACTCCCATTCCAATCTCCTAAGGGAGCCTACTACCAAAGTTGGTAGAAGACAAGCTCCTAGCATGTGTTCCTCCGAAAAGGATGGATCCACCCTACCCCGTGTTGGTATCGCACAGTGGAATGTTTGCGTTTGGGACAAAAACCAAGAGGGGGGTGAATTGGTTTCTTATAAAAACTTTCCCTTTTAAAAATTTTTCGCAAGATTTAACAAATACTGAAAAGTGAAGAGATAAGGGAAAGAATATTACATAGTTAATTTATACTGGTTCAGATCAAAAGACCCTACGTCCAGTTGTTAATCACTCTAAAAGAGGATTAACTCAGTCACTAAAATATTGTTTCAAACAAATAACATATTACAAAAGATAAGGATAAGAAAACACCTCTCTTGAGTCACACAAGAGATGAACACCTTCTTTGAAGCCACAAATGATGAAGACAACTTTTCCTAGAGACAGCACAGGACACAATCCACCAAGAAACCCACTTAGTGATTCTTATCGCTTCTAGCCCACACTAGGTTACAAAAGCCCCTTTTTCTTCCCTACTCAAAGTACTCTCAACAATCACAACTATAGACTTTAGTATGAAAAAGGTTGTATTTTTACAGAGAGCCAGAGAGTTCCTTAATTAAAGATTTTAGGGTTTAGAAATTAGGGTTTTCAAAAATAGGTCTGAAATTTGAAATTCAAAATCAGAACTAACACAGATAATCGATTATCATGAGTGATAATCGATTATCACAGAGCCATTTTCGCAGAAGACATAATTTTGACAGGATAATCGATTATCAACAGTGATAATCGATTATTCCAAAGACTTTTAAAGACCTAGGAGAGCTAGGATAATCGATTATCACAAGTGATAATCGATTATCTATAATCGATTACTGATAATCGATTATCCACAAGTGATAATCGATTATCACAATGAGTTTTAGATAAAAGCAAACTTTCAGTGGACATACTATGTACTAGCTATCTTAGACTCTATTTGTATAGATTCAAAATGATAAAACAGAGTTATTACAAATAGATACAACTATATACGAGTCTTCTAATATTGAAGTCCTTTGTCTCTAAAGCATCATCAAAATCTTCAGGCATCATACCCTTGTATCTTCAACAATCTCTCCCTTTTTGGTGATGATTAAAATCTGTTTTAAAGCCCTTTGTAATAACCTGTTTACTGTCACAACTAACATAGAAAAAATATTAAACATGCCAGGCTTTAAGTATTTTCTCCCTCTATTTTATCATAATAAAAAAAATATAAGCTCCCCCTCAACATGTGCATAAAGTAATCAACTCCCCCTAAATATGTGCAAAAAGAGATATTTATTGAAGTTGAGCAAAAACAATACAACATATAGAAAGGTAAAAAGAAAGAAAATTTCTAAGCCTTCTAGACTCCACATCTTGCCCCAACCCTTAATAAAGTCGAAGATCGCCCATTCCGAAGATGGTTAAGACTTTATCAAGTCCCTAGTAGGTTGTTCTAGGTTCCATTTAGGATAGGAAGGGTTTTTAGAGGCATTAAAAATTGGGAAATCCGCTGGAGACAGCAGATGGCCGTCTAGAACAGGCGGATGGCCGTCCAGAGCAGGCAGACGGCCGTCCATGACAAGCAGACGGCCGTCCATGGCAACTTTAAGGCCATGGACGGCCGTCCACACTACATGGACGGCTGTCCATGGCCACTTTTTGCCCTGGACGGCCGTCCCCTTTGTCCAAACAGTTGTCCACCTTTTCCAGGCCCGAATCCCTATAAATAGGGGCCTCATTCCTCCGAATTTTCACACCTTTTCCACTCCTCCACTCTCTTGGAAGCTTTTTGGCACTTGAGAGTGACCCTGAGCATTATTCCGGGGTTCGAGGGAGCTTTCCGATTTCCGTTAAGGTTGAAATCGGTTAAGGAGGTCTCTTTTTGAGGCATCCGGCCCTCGGTAGAGTGATTTGTCTTTATTTTGGGGAGGAGCGTGCTTGTAGAGTGCGGGGACTGCCAAAAAGCGTCCTCACGTTTTAGAAGAGTTAATATAGAGCTCGCTTCGGAGGTTCCTTCTCTATTCTCTGTCTCTTTTACTGCTTTCTTTATCACTTTCTTTGTGTGCATTAGATAATAGAGCCATGTAGATATTTAAATTCTGCAAGTAGATCAAATAATAGGGTAAAAATGCAATTTCTTTAAGCGTTTATTTTCTAAGTTAGTCCATCATAGGGAACCCGAAAGGGGGCGTTGTGGGGGTGCTAACACCTTCCCCACACGTAACTAACTCCCTTACCCGACTCTGGTTGTAATGGCCAAAGTTGGTTTTTTCTAAAACCACTGCCTTTTTTCTTTTTTCCCTTTTTCAGTGTTTAAGGTTAAAACACTGATGACGACCCCTCGAACCTATTCGAAAACCTCGCCTTTAGGTCTAGCCCGGTTATCGGATGGCCTAAAGGCGTTGAACCGTTTCTTTCAAAGAAAACGCGAGTCACATAAAAGTCATTGCGTCGCTCCGACCGCCTCTTCTAACGGCGGCGACAAGCCTAAAAAGAGAGAAACGAAATGCTAAAATTCTTCACTTTCAGAGTCACTATTAAATTTCTTGTCAAATCTGTCTTCAAGATTTGACACATGTTCATCGACATTCGAAATGCGATAGATAATTTCTTGATGTCGTTCTGCAGAGATAGAAAAGAAGTCTTGCATCCTTTGGTTCATGCTGAAAAGCATATCCTCAATGGAGGATCGGGGTTTAGTATGAGCACCAGATGAAGTTCCGGTGACAAGAATATCAACAGCAAACATCTCTTCATCATCAGAATCTGCAGCAACAGCGGCATTTGACGCTTCATCCTTATGATAGTAGGTTCCATTAACATTGACCATCTGCGGCTGAGTAAGTGTGCTGTCAAGCATCTGATTTGTATTCAATGTCCGGGACCTTTGTTCACCTTCAAGATTAACTCCCTTGTATTCCAAAATTCGGGAGATGAGAAGAGCATAAGGAATCTTAAAGGTTGGATGTCTCTTGGCTTTGAGCATTGTCAAAGTAACAAGACTAGGCCAATCAATTGGCTCATTGTTCATAATTGCATGTATTATACGAAGATCAGCAATAAAACATTGAGCATGATTGGTGACTCTGGGACAGAGAATCCAGACAATGAGATGAAGTAGCATACGTTCCTCTTTCTTTAGAGGTCCTGCAAGAAGCTGTCTTCCAATTTCCATAGCAGGATTGCGGAGAAAGGAGCGATATGCAAGAATTCTGTTGAAGTCATCAAGATCCATCAGGACATTCACTACATCATCCTTGATAGGAAATTTTGCGACATTCTCCCAAATGTCATCATCAGGAATGATGGTAACTTCTTTAACCCGAGAAGTAACAACATGATCTCTATACTTAAAGCGAGAGTAGAATACCCGTATTAAGTTTGGATAATATGTACCCTGCATTTCAATAAAAGGTAGAACTCCTTGATTTTCAAGAAGATTTGGGAAGATGAATCCCCGATTGATAAAGTTATCTCCTATCAGATATTTTGGAGAGATTATGCCTCTTTCTTTCCAGAATGTAAGAAACTCTTGTCTCTTCTCTTCAATAGAGATCCACCCTTCAATAAAATTTGGGCGGGGATGAGAAGCAGGAGAAGATATTTTCCTGGTTGGAATCTTTCTTCTGGAGGATGAAGCCATTTAGGGAAGAAAGATTTTAGATTTGAGAGAAGCAAAAGGTTGAGAGAAGCAAAAGGTTGAGAAAAGCAAAAGCAAGAGACAAGAATGAGCTTGGAATCAATGCAAATCACTTAGAAAAGAAGCTTGGAGATGATTTGATGAGTTTCTAAGGCTTCTTATATAAACAACTATATTCACAGTTCAAGGTGAAGAGAGTCGTTGCCAACAACTAGTTTATGCCCAACGACGCAAAATAATCGATTATCCACTTATTATAATCAATTATTTCTTCAACTTCTGCCCAGAAATATGCATGGATAATCGATTATCACCTGAGATAATCGATTATCCTAGAGAGTTTTTACTGTATTCGCACATTGAATTACAGATAATCAATTATTCCAGAAATATTTTACATGTATCACATATTGAAGCAATAATAATCGATTATCAGCCTAAATAATCGATTATTCCAGAGAGGCATGCAAAATTGAAGGTCAATGAGATACAGAATAATCGATTATTACCTTGAATAATCGATTATTCTAATAAGATATCATTTCCTAAAAAATTTTCAAAGATAAGATATTTCTAATATCCCTAAATCTCTCCTAAGTTCATAAAATTTATCATTGGGAAGAGGTTTAGTAAAAATATCTGCTAATTGTTGCTTGGTATCAATATATTCAATTTTACAATTACCCTTACTAACATGATCTCTTACCGCAGTTAAATGGGATTCTTTTGGACATGCTTGAAATCTAGCACACACACAAGCAGAATGCATAATATCAGGTCTACTTGCAGTTAAGTATAACAGTGAACCTATCATACCTCTATACATTGATTGATTAATTTCCAAACCTGATTCGTCCTTATCCAAATAGCAAGACGTTCCCATTGGTGTGTTAGCTTCTTTTGCAATGTCCATTCCAAATTTCTTGAGAATATCCTTGTAGTATTTTGTTTGAGACACAAAAGTGCCATCTTTTAATTGCTTAATTTGAAGTCCAAGGAAGACCCCCATCATGGACATTTCAAATTCACCCTGCATTATACTTGTAAATCCTTCCTCTTGACAATATCCTTTTGCCACAAGTCTAGCTTTATTATTTATGCTCCCATCTTCATCAAGCATGTTTCTAAAAACCCATTTCATTCCAATTACTTGATGGGATTCTTCTCTTGGAATCAATTCTCAGACTTGATTTCTTTCAAATTGATTTAGTTCTTCTTGCATTGCAATGCACCATTGATCATCTTTGAGTGCTTCTTCAACATTTTTGGGTTCAATATACGAAACAAAAGCTAGAAACATACAGAAAATTGGTCATATTTTTAATACTTACCCCTTTGGAGATGTCACCAATTATATTGTCAATTGAAAGTCCTCTTGGTGGTTGCCACTCTTTTACCAATTGCATTGGTTGAGATGATTCATTTTCATTTAGGTACATTTCTTTTAGAGCTTCTCTTACGTACTCATCATCACCTGCATATTCTTTTCTTGACTCAAGAGGACTTCCCTCAAGGTCTACAATTTCATTAAATGTAACATGCACAGATTTTTCAATATTCAAAGTTCTTCTATTGAATACCCTATATGCTTTGCTAGAAAGTGAATAACCTAAGAAAATAGCCTCATCGGCTTTTGAATCAAATTTACCTAGATTATCTTAACCATTATTTAACACAAAACATTTACAACCAAATATTTTCAAATGAGCTACATTTGGTTTTCTTCCTTTAAATAGCTCATAAGGAGTCATTTTCAAGATAGGTCTAATGAGCATTCTATTTAAAACATAGCAAGCAGTACTTACAGCATATGCCCAAAAATATTTAGGAACTTTTGATTCATTTAACATTATTCTAGCTAGTTCCTCTAGTGATCTATTTTTCCTTTCTACTACACCATTTTGTTAGGGAGTTCTAGGTGTAGAAAAATTATGTAAATAACAAAACTTTTCAAAATATTCATTTTAAAATTCTCCACCATGGTCACTTCTTAACACTTTAATTTTTAATTCCTTTTTATTTAAAATTTGCTTGGCAAACTTTCTAAATACCTTAAAAGCTTCAATTTTCAAAGTTAAAAAAAATTTCCAAGAAAATCTAGGATAATCATCAACAATTACAAGATCATAATAATTTCCACCAAAACTTTTGATTCTAGATGGTCCAAATAAATCTAAGTGTAAAAGTTCTAGAGGCTTTGATGTGAAAATTATATTCTTAGTTTTAAAAGATGATTTTACTTGTTTACCTTTTTGACATGCATCACATAATTTATCTTTTTCAAATTTTAACTTAGGCAATCCAACAACTAAGTCTTTAGATATTAGTTTGTTTAATTGATGCATATTTATATGAGTTGCTCTTTTATGCCATAACCATGGGTTTTCTTCTTTAGCAACCAAGCATGTATATCAACATTAGATGTACAATCCAAGTTAATCAAATAAATATTGTTATGCCTAATACCTTTTAATGCAACTTCCTTAGAATCTTTGAGATGTATAGTACAAAAATTACTTTCAAAGATTACCTTGAGACCTTTATCACAAAGTTGAATTATACTTAAAAGATTGTGATTTAGTCCTTCAACAAGGAGTACATCCTTTATCTCCAAGGTGTTTGCACCACCAATGTTTCCAGTACGAAGGATTTTACCTTTGTTTTTGTCTCCATAAGTTACATATCCTTGTTCTTTCTTGATGAAACTTATAAATTTCTTTTTATCCCCAGTCATGTGTCTTGAACATCCACTGTCAAGGTACCACATAAACTTTTTGGATTTAGTAGATACCTAGAAAATAAGAACATAGGATCTTAGGTCCCCATAACTTTTGAGTCCTTGGGGTTAGAGACAAACAAATCATTTAACTATAGGCACCCAAATATATTTTCCTTTAGGAACACCAAAATGTTTTATTTTACACTTATTTGAAGTATGTCCTTGTTTCATACAATAAATACATGCATTTGGTGATTTAAATTTTGAAACGGTTTCATTTTTGCTTTGTGAAGGTACACTTCCTTTCACAACCCATACTCTGCGGGTTCTTTAATTTTTAGTTTTTCTCAAAGGAACATGACTCTTACCTTTAGTTTTCACAAAATTTTGATTTTTATCTTTTCTACAATCACATATATCTTTCGTTGCATTATCTAACATGTACTCAAGTATGCAAATATCAAATTCATAGCTCTTACAAGATGCACATGCAATTGGTTTTATTTCTTTTTCTTCAAAGGATGCAATTTTCGTTTTTAAAATTTCCACTTCCTTTTCTGATTTATTTAAACTCATTTTCACGGTTTTGTATTCAGATTTCAAGTCCTTAAAGGCAGTAAACAACTCTTGATATGCATTATGTAAAGCATCATAATCATTATTGTAGACCCCTAATTTTTCCTGGTCTCTCAATAAAGGCTAAAGGAGACTTCCTACAACAAGATAAAGCTCGCCTGACATCTCAATAAAGGCCAAGAAGACTTCCTATATGAAGATAAAGCTTCAACGGGTGTTTATCGGCATCAACCGACGTCCGAATAAAGAAAGGAAAGCTTCCCAGGGGTCCCAGAACACAAAAGCTGGCCAAAATAGGTTGAGACAGCCGTCCCAAAGTCGAGACGGCCGTCCCAAGCTACCCTGGCCAAGTGGGACGACCGTCCCAAGTGAGATTGCCCGTCCCACTCTTTCAGGGGTTGATCCAAGTGTAAAAAATTCAGTTGGGACGGCCGTCCCAACCTAGACGGCCGTCCCAACCCAGAGGGGCGTCCCAAAGTGTCAGGCTGCGAAAAACTATAAATAGGAGGCTCATTTGCCACTGTTTCACACACCAGACAACTCCCAGTACTTGTCTTTTCTCTTCTTTCTTCGAATGAACTCTCTGATTGCCTTGATAAGGTAACAATCAGTTAAGGAATCATATTCCAGCATTCGATTCTTCTGTAAAATTTAGTAGAGTCGGTATTACATTCGGAGAGGAGAGTCTTTGTAGAGTGAGGGATTGCCAAAACGCATCCTTACGATCAAAGATTTGCAATATAAAGCTTGCTACGGAGGTTCTTTTCAATTCTCTTCTCTTTTACTGCTTTATTTATTGCTTTCTGTATGCAATGTAAACTAAAATCATGTAGATAGCCATTTTTAATATTATGCAATAAAATAGGGTAATCGCGTAATTTCTTGTAATCTTTACTTAAATGAATTAATCCGTCATAGGGAACCCGAAAGGGGCGTTGTGGGGTGCTAACACCTTCCCCACACGTAACTAACTCCCTTACCTAACTCTGGTTATAATGACCAAGTTTGGTTTTTATTAAAATCAACGCCTTTTTATCCTTTTCCAATGTTTGCGGTCAAAACATTGGTGGCGACTCCATAAGAACCCCTTTTCGAAAACCTTGCTTTTATTAGAGGATAGTTCAGTTGTTGAGCACCTCGTAAGCAATGAACATAATTTTAACATAAAACGTGAGTCTTAACCATCTTTTCGCGGCCGCTCGCATAAACGTTCGAGATGTCCCTAGACGTCAGAACGGACGGCGGTGACAGATGGCGACTCCGCTGGGGAAGCTAGAGTTGATCCCATTTAGTGACGGATAAATTCAAACTAAGTAAAGATTTGAAATTACGCGTTTACCCTCTTCCATATGTTTTATTGTATGGCTTTAATAAATGTTGTATGATTATTTTCTGCAAATTGTCTGAAATATAAATTGCACACAAAAACCCTAGCACACAACAGTCCCTCTATACCCTGGGGCAAGAGTGAATACCTATAGGGAGTGGGTGGCAGATACGACCGGCTTGTTGGCACACGGGGCTACAACCGTTGTCGGAAACCACCAACTCAAGGTGATAACTCTCTTCTTTTGGTATAAGGATGTCACCACGGAGTTCCGTGCATGACCCGAGGACTGAGAGATTGAGAGGTCCCTATAATGGGGGCACCTTGGGGACCTTTGGCCTTGGTGAGAACAGTTTAGAACCACCTAAACCAAGCACGTTTCTGCAGAAAAACCCTACCTCGTGATTAAATAAGCGTGGCTCTGCTCGTGGATGAATGAATTGTGTGTGCATTCGTTTGTTGCATTTGTATTGATGCATTAGCATAGGGTAATCATACAACAAACAAAATAGTGAAAAACCCTAAAAATCATAAAAGTGATAAGATAAGCCAACTTTATCTC
The DNA here is from genome assembly GCA_963425845.1 of Sphenostylis stenocarpa. NCBI lineage: Eukaryota > Viridiplantae > Streptophyta > Magnoliopsida > Fabales > Fabaceae > Sphenostylis > Sphenostylis stenocarpa. The sequence continues at coordinate 75,449,618 of OY731403.1, forward strand.
GGACAGTCTTCAGTTAAGCTAGCCTGGTTTCAGGTTCTTTGTAAGCTAAGTAGCCACGTTGACCGACATAAGAGATAAAGGGTCATAAAATATAAAAACAAATTAAAGACATAAAAATATCTTTTACAATAAAAAGATTTTCGACAAAGTCGTATCATTCATACCACATCATCCAATAAGTGGTAAAACAAGAGAGAAAATAAATGCACTAAGAAAAGTATGCATAAACATCATCATAATAAATCTATCATACATAAACACATTCATTCTAGGATTTATTAGATATCCTTAGACAATAGTAAAAGAGACCCAAGTGCGTTTATCACCTTCCTAGAAGAGATAAGTGCGCTAAGGTATGTTGGCAACCTTTGAAAAAAGGAAGTTAACACATTAAGGTGGGTATGGTATCCTTAAAACATAGGCTTTTGAGAAGTTACCAAAGCTATTGTCTAGGGCATATCTATTTCACACTAATCATTTGAAATAAAAAGCTATAATAAAAATCGTTAAAATCATTTAGAAAGTGGCTGGTCTTCCGCCCGTCCTCACTCGTGCTAAGAAAGCTAAAAAGATGGAACAGCTAGAGGAGCAAAACCGAAAGCTCACCACTGAGCTCAATACGCTGAAAGAGCAAATGGCTCAGATGTTAGAAATGATGCGCCAACAGAACCTCCATAAAGAGGGTCCTCAAAGTGGACAAGCCTCTCACCAAGAAGAAGAAGAGGAACCTCAGGATGAGCATGACCAATCTGATACAAGAGCAGTACATATTCATGCTCCGGAAGTATCAAAGCAGCAAACTACTGCTCTTGAAGAGAGGCTGAGAGCCATGGAGGGGCATAACTTTGATGTAAAAGAGGCGACTGATATGTGCCTCATTAAAAACATCCAATTCCCTAACAAATTCAAAACTCCGGACTTCCCAAAATATATGGGACTAACTTGCCCCAAAAGCCATCTTACGATGTACTGCCGTAAGATGGTTGCGTATGCTGACAATGAGAAGCTCCTGATCCATTGCTTTCAGGAGAGCTTAGCTGAATCAGCTCTAAACTGGTATATGCAACTGCAAGGGGGGCAAGTCCAAACATGGAGACATCTGGCGGATGCTTTTCTTCGTCGTTATAAATACAATATTGATCTGACCCCTGAAAGAGCAGATCTACAGTTACTCAGCAAGAAAGACGATGAATCTTTTAAGGCATATGCCCAAAGATGGAGGGAATTGGAAGCACAAGTAGAACCTCCTCTGTCTGACAAGGAAACCACATCCATGTTCATCAATTCTCTGACTGGTCCCTATTATGACAAAATGATAGGGAACACATCAACACTCTTTGCGGATGTGGTAATTATAGGAGAAAGAGTAGAGCAAGGTCTGAAAAGCGGAAGAATCGCACAACATACTTCCTCTAATTCCTCTACTCCAAATGTTAAAAAGAGCTTCGGAAAGAAGAAGGAAGGAACTGTGAATGCAATCAATATTGCCACTCCATCTTCTTCCTTACAACAAACCAAGCCACGCAGACAAGAGAGGAAATTCACTCCAATCCCAACATCCTACGGAAGTCTGCTTTTGAAATTGTTGGATGCCAAACTCCTCGTGCGCATCCCTCCCAAGAAAATGGAGCCACCTTACCCGGAATGGTATAAATCTAATGAAAAATGTGATTACCATTCAGGCTCTCCGGGACACTCCGTTGAAAACTGTGTGGCCTTAAAGCACAAGGTCCAGAATCTGATAGAGGCAGGATGGATTACCTTTGACACATCTACTCCAAAAGTAGATGATCAGCCTCTTTCCAAACCCGAATGAAGGATGGGCTAAGGAAGATCAACAAATTAGGGCTCATCATTTTTGTCATCTCTAAAAAAACAATAAAAATAAATAGAAAAATATATAATAAAAAAATATATCGAAAAGCTTCCAATGTATCTCTCGTAATCCCCACCCATGATCACGAGATTTTTTTATTAAAGTGGGCTTTGTAAATATTTTCATATATCAATACAACGAGGCATTTTTTTTTCATAATATTCGCATTCTCTTTCGTTCTTTTCTCTCTTATACACTTAATAGAGAAATCTAAAACTAAGCATAACCATACAGTCATGTCTGTGATTGAAATTTCTCTGGAAGATCCGAAAGCCGAAAGCGAATGGATTGAGTCAGACAGTGAGGAGGGTCCATTTCCCCGGACATGCAAAGACTGTTAGAAAAAGAAGCTTAGTCAATACAGCCCCATCAGGAGAAAACTGAGGCCATCAATTTGGGACAAGAAGATAACAAGAAAGAAGTAAATATTGGTACCCAAATTGATGATGATGTCAGGGAAAGACTGATATAACTATTAAGAGAATATGTGGAAGTATTCGCATGGTCCTACCATGATATGCCTGGAATTGATGAAAGTATAGTGGAGCACAGATTACCACTAAAAGAGGGATTTCGGCCTATTAAGCAGAAGCTCAAAAGAGTAAAGTCAGAATGGTCCTTGAAAATTAAGGAAGAGATAGAAAAACAGTTGGATGCCAATTTTCTAATCGTGTCAAAATACCCTGAATGGTTGGCAAACATCGTGCCGGTTATAAAGAAAAATGGAAAAATCAGAGTATGCGTAGATTACAGGGACTTAAATCGTGCAAGTCTAAAAGATGATTTTCCCTTACCACATATTGATATGCTGGTAGACCATACTGCTACAGATACTCTCTATTCTTTCATGGATGGATATGCAGGGTATAACCAAATTAAATTGGCTGTTGAAGATTGTAGACCCCTAACTTTTCTCGGTCTCTCAATAAAGGTTAAAAGAGACTTCCTACAACAAGATAAAGCTCGCCTGGCATCTCAATAAAGGTCAAGAAGACTTCCTATACGAAGATAAAGCTTCAACGGGCGTCTATAGGCATCAACCGACGTCCGAATAAAGAAAGGAAAGCTTCCCAGGGGTCCCAGAACACAAAAGCTGGCCAAAACAGGTCGAGACGGTCGTCCCAAGGTCGAGACGACCGTCCCAACCTTCCCTGGCCAAGTGGGACGGCCGTCCCAAATGGGACTACTAGTCCCAGCCTTTCAGGGGGTCTCAATCAGTGTAAAAGTTGCAGTTGGGACGACCGTCCCAACCCAGACGGCCATCCCAAATGTGCAGGCAGCGAAAACTATAAATAAGAGGCTCATTTGCCACTGTTTCACACACCAGACAACTCCTAGTACTTGTCTATCCTCTTCCCTCTTCGAATGAACTTTCTGATTGCCTTGATAAGGTAACAATCAGTTAAGGAATCATATTCCAGCATTCGATTCTTCTGTAAAATCGAGTCGAGTCGATCTTGTATTTGGAGAGGAGAGTCTTTGTAGAGTGAAGGATTGCCAAAACGCATCCTTGCGATTCAAGATTCGTAATACAAAGCTTGCTACGGAGGTTCTGTTCAATTCTCTTCTCTTTTACTGCTTTATTTATTGCTTTCTGTATGCAATGTAAAATAAAGTGATGTAGATAGCCATTTTTAACATTATGCAATAAAATAGGGTAATCACGTAATTCCTCATAATCTTCACTTAAATGAATTAATTCGTCATAGGGAACCCGAAAGGGGCGTTGTGGGGTGCTAACACCTTCCCCACACGTAACTAACTCCCTTACCTAACTCTGGTTATAATGGCCAAGTTTGGTTTTTAATAAAGTCAACGCCTTTTTATCATTTTCCAATGTTTATGGTCAAAACATTGGTGGCGACTCCAAAAGAACCCTTTTCGAAAACCTTGCTTTTATTAGAGGATAGTTCAATTGTTGAGCACCTCGGAAGCAATGAACATATTTTAACAAAAACGCGAGGCTAAACCATCTTTTCGCGACCGCTCGCATAAACGTTCGAGATGTCCCTGGACGTCGGAACGGACGGCGGTGACAAAGATAGAGAAAAAACTTCCTTCATTACGCCGTGGGGTACATTCTGTTATAGAGTAATGCCTTTTGGACTTAAGAATGCAGGGGCTACTTATCAAAGGGCTATGGTAACATTATTTCATGATATGATCCATAAAGAAATCGAAGTATATGTGGATGACATGATTGCCAAGTCTAAAAACGAAATAGATCACCTCCAATACTTAAAGAAATTATTCAATCGACCTCGGAAATACCAGATCAAGCTCAATCCGGCTAAATGCACATTCGGAGTTCGTTCAGGAAAACTCCTTGGGTTTATTGTTAGTAAAAGAGGAATTGAGGTAGACCCTGATAAAACAAAGGAAATCATAGAAATGCCCCCACCGAGAACAGAAAAAGGAGTCAGAGGGTTCTTGGGCCGAATAAACTACATTGCACGGTTCATCGCGCAATTAACAGACAAATGCACGCCCATATTCAAGTTATTGCGTAAAAACCAACCGAAAGTTTGGAATGATGAATGTCAACAAGCTTTCGAAAAGATCAAAATGTGCCTAACCAATCCACCAGTATTGGTACCACCTGTGGAAGGAAAGCCCTTGATTCTTTACCTTTCAGTACTCGATGAGTCCATGGGATGTGTGCTCGGTCAACAAGATGATACAGGTAAAAAAGAACAAGCCATATATTACCTCAGTAAGAAATTTCTAAACTGAGACCCGCTATACACCACTCGAGAAAACATGTTGTGCATTGGTGTGGGCAACTTAGCGCCTTCGACAATATATGGTCAGACACACAACGTGGTTGATTTCTAAAATGGACCCAATCAAATACCTGTTTGAAAAACCCGTCTTGACTGGAAGGATAGCCAGGTGGCAGGTACTCCTCTCAGAATTCGACATTGTTCATGTCACTCAGAAAGCTATCAAAGGCAGTCCTTTAGCAGAATATCTGGCACATGGGCCAACTGACGAATATCAATCCCTCCAAGATGATTTTCCAGATGAGCACATAATGCACATCCAACATGAAGAACTTGAAAATAACAAGTGGATCATGTTTTTTGATGGAGCTTCAAACCTATTGGGACATGGGATCGAAGTTATTTTAATATCTCCTGAAAAGAAATATATCTAGTAACAACCAGATTAAACTTCGATTGCACAAACAATATGGCGGAATACGAAGCCTGTGCTCTAGGTATTCAAGCAGCTCTGGATCATGGGGTGACTAGACTCAAAGTATTCGGTGACTCATCCCTTGTTATTTACCAACTCAAGGGTGAATGGGAAACTAGAAATTCCAAATTAATCCCTTATCTGGAGCACATCCGTAATATGACTGCAGAAATGGAAAACATCAGTTTCGAGTACATCCCTCGGGAAGACAACCAGATTGCAGATGCACTGGCAACATTATCATCCATGTTCGCATTAGCACAAGAACATGAGATGCCCATCATCCAAATCAAAAGGCACAATAAACAAGCCTTTTGTATGATGACGGACAATGAAAAAGATAAAACCCCTTGGTATCACGACATAAGGCGATACTTGATAAAGGGTGAATACCCCGAGGGAATCAGTGACAATGACAAAAGGATCATTTGGAAAAGGGCCATAGGGTTTATGTTGATAGGAGAAACCCTTTATAAAAAGAATTTTGATTCCACTTTGTTAAGATGCGTAAATCTTGAAGAAGCACAAAAATTGATTAAAGAAATACATGAAGGAACCTTCGGGACTCATGCACCAGGGCATATCATGGCTAGGAAAATCCTCAGAGCAGGATACTTTTGGTCCACAATGGAAAAGGATTGTCATCAGTATGCTAGAAAATGTCACAAATGTCAGGTACATGCGGACAATGTACATGTTCCACCGGTACCACTTAATGTTATGGCTATCCCTTGGCCATTTGCTATGTGGGGCATGGATGTTATTGGACCTATTGAGCCTAAGGCATCCAATGGCCATCGATTCATTCTGGTGGCTATCGACTACTTCACTAAGTGGGTAGAAGCTGCATCTTATGCACATGTGACTAAAAAGGTAGTGGTCACCTTTGTTAAGAAAAATATCAGATGTCAATATGACATCCCACATCGTCTTATTACTGATAATGGAACCAACTTGAATAATAAGATGATGGACGAATTATGTCAAGATTTCAAAATTCAACACCATAATTCCTCTCCCTACCGGCCCAAAATGAATGGAGCAGTGGAAGCAGCCAATAAAAACATCAAGAAGATTGTTCAAAAGATGGTTAAAACCTATAGGGATTGGCATGAAATGTTGCCTTTTGCTCTTAACGGTTATCAAATGTCTATACGAACCTCAACAGGAGCCACTCCATTCTCCCTTGTATATGGAATGGAGGCCGTTTTGCCAATAGAGGTCGAAATACCTTCCCTGCGAATTTTAATGGAAGCAAAATTAATAGAAGCTAGATGGGTTCAAAGTCGATACGATCAATTAAACCTTATCGATGAAAAGCGGTTGAACGCTATATGTCATGGACAAGCCTATCAAAAGAAGATAAAAAAGGCTTATGATAAAAAGGTCCACCCTCATACTTATCAAGAAGGGGATCTAGTGATAAAGAAATTGCTTCCAGCCCAGAAGGATAAAATTGGAAAGTGGGCTTACCCTTTGTGGTCAAACGAGCTTTCTCAGGAGGGGCACTTATCCTCACTAATATGGATGGAGAGGAACTTCGACACCCGATCAATTCTGATGCGGTGAAGAAGTATTATGCTTGAAGTCATTGCTCATGACCCGTCAGGAATGAAAACCCGCAAAGGGCATCCCTGGGCAAAAGATAGGGTCTACATCCCTCGCTAGGATACGTCCTAGGCAAAAAGTAGAGGTAAAAAAAAAAAAAAAAAAAAAAAAAAAAACTAATTAAGAGCAATGGTTACCTCGATCGAAAACCGAAAGGCGGCTAAGGTAATATTCTTCCGAAGCAAGCGTACTGCATAGTCTTCACTCGAGCTCAGGCATCTCAAGCTGAAGCAATTAGGAGAACCAGGGGGCAGATATTATGAACATGACTGTTTAAGCCTATACAGTACAGCCAACCCTGACCACCCATTCTTCTAAATACTTTTTGAAATCCTTCTATAAAAGAAATAAAACTTTTGCTCATTTATCAATAAAATTCCTGTTCATTTCCTTTCTCTTGACCAAATATTATGGAAAGACCTCTTTATTGATAAATCATAAATATGCGTAAAGACTTTTAATCAAAGATCAAGCATGCATCTAAAAAGAGGAAGCATAAAAATAATAAAGGAATAAGTGCCTGCTAGGATATTCTTAGGTAAAACTTAGGGTAGCCTACTAGATCGGAAACCCCAAAAGAACGATCTAGGCAAAAGATAAGGCAAAAGCCCCCTAAGATATTCTAGGCAAAAATTAAGGCAACCCGCTAGATCGAAAACCCGTAAAGGGCGGTCTAGGCAAAAGATAGGGCTAAAACCAATAGATGAATAAAAGAGGAGCCCATCATCATGGTCATAAAGGAGGAGCCCATCGGCGTATTCATAAGAAGCCAACGGGAGAAGGCCAGTTACTTTCTAAATGCATAAAAAATAAATAAACAATAGATTGCATTTAGGACATCCACACACAAAGTAGTTGCATAATACGACTTTGTCAAAATCAAGAAAAAATAATTTTCTTCAAACAAGAATAATAAACATGCATATAAGGAGGCTAGTCTCCATACTTGTGATTGAAAACAGGAGGCGCCAGAATCTAGTCTCCATATGAAAATCAAAATCGCGAGAAAAAAAGGTGAAATCAAAACTATTCCAGCAGAATGAAGAGCTTCAAGGAAAATAGCTCTAAATAAACGAAGGTAAACTAGAAAAAAGGCCAATGGAAAGGCTCGATCATCCCCAAGAGGATCCTTGCCTACTCCAAAGGCAAAACAAAAATTACTTCATGACTCAGCATCACCACATGAGTCATCGAACATAATCATTTGAAAGCCTGAATCAACATCTTTCCATCTAAAAAGAAGGAAGCCATCAACATGAAAAAGCCAACGGAAAGGCTTGATCATCCCCAAGAGGATCCTTGCCTACTCCAGAGGCAAAACAAAAAAGATTACCTCACGACTCAACGGCATCACCACATGAGTCATCAAGCACACTCATGCAAAAATCTCCGCTTCATTCCCCAAAGGAGAATAAGGACTACACAAGAGTTCATCAAAGAAAATACGGAGTCAAATCCTCCATATCACCAGGGGGCAACAAAAAGAAAGAAAAGAAAAACTTTCATTCCCTAATAGAGGCCACAACAAAAAAGGCCAAATAAAAATCTCCAAGTAGAGTATATCAAGAAAGTCTACAAAAAGAGGAAAACAAAAATTTTTCCATCTTCCAGCTCAAATAAGAGCTTCACAAAGCCAGGAGCCAAGACTCCATCATCAAAATTGGATCCCGAGGAAGCTGACAAGCTCCTTGGTGAATCTCAAAAAAAAGAGAAAAAAAGAAAATCTCTTCATCCCACTCAATAAAGAGCTTCAAAAAATTCGGGAGCCAAGACTCCATCATAAAAAATCAAATCGAGGATTGGATCCCCAAGAAGTAAAGAAAAATTCCCCAAGGATCACCAAAAAAAAAAAGAGAAAAAAGATATATTTTCATCCAAAGAAAAAGCCAATGTGCATAAAAAGGCGCACATATGTAAAAACCAAATCGCGAAAAAGAGATACAAATCGCGAGAAAAAGATAAAAACCCATTCCCCAGCAGGAATAAGAGCATAGGCAAAGCCAGCTCAAACAACAGAACAAAGGAGTCAAAAACTTCATCCCTCCCTAGGGGGCAATCCAAAATAGATCTCAAAGAAAACAACCAAATCCCTGGTGGATCACCAAAAAGAAACAATCCCCAGTGAGCCTACCAGCAAAAGGCAAAATACAAATTCATATTCTTAGGGAGTTAATCGCCTATAACACCCAATATGAATATCCCCAGTGAAAGGCAAAACCTTCACTCCCAAGAAATCCTCTGCCAAAAGGCAAGCAAAGAGCCGATATCCCCAAGAAACAGGAAATCAACCTATGCAAGAGGCAATACAAGCACAAAGCTTTCAAAAAAGCATCCGCCTACTCAGAGGTATTATCAAAAACAAATATCCTCAAGTAGAACATCAGCCTATTCAGAGGCGAAAAACAACAAATAAAAAGCCTTCACCACTATTGAAGCATCTGCCTAATCAAGAGGCACAACCAACAATAATCAACAAATCCCCAGTGGATTCCCGCCTAAATAAGAGGCAACCAACAAAGAATCCCCGGTAAAACCGGATGGCTAAAAGGAAAAGCCAAAAAACAAAAATCCCCAGCAAGACCGGATGGCTAAAAAGAAAAGCCAAAAACAAAAAATCCCCAGTAAAACCGGATGACTAAAAAAGAAAAGTAAAAAAGAAAATCAATCATTCCCCATGGAATAGGCGCATGATCAAAGACAATAAGCCGCCAACACATCTCCAAAAACCGGATGAGGGTTTGTACTCATCAATCAAAAGACTGAATGCCGAAAAAGAGCATCCCAAGAGCCTTATAGAATAGGGTTCGTACCGGGTGGGGGTAGGTACCCATCAGAGCCTTATAGAATAGGGTTCGTACTAGGTGGGGGAAGGTACCCACAAGAGCCTTATAGAATAGGGTTCGTACCAGGTGGGGATAGGTACCCACAAGAGCCTTATAGAATAGGGTTCGTATCGGATGGGGGTAGGTACCCATCAGAGCCTTATAGAATAGGGTTCATACCAGGTGGGGGTAGGTACCCACAAGAGCCTTATAGAATAGGGTTCGTACCAGGTGGGGGTAGGTACCCACAAGAGCCTTATAGAATAGGGTTCGTACCAGGTGGGGGTAGGTAACCACAAGAGCCTTATAGAATAGGGTTCGTACCGGGTGGGGGTAGGTACCCATCTGAGCCTTATAGAATAGGGTTCGTACCAGGTGGGGGTAGGTACCCACAAGAGCCTTATAGAATAGGGTTCGTACCAGGTGGGAGTAGGTACCCACAAGAGCCTTATAGAATAGGGTTCGTACCGGGTGGGGGTAGGTACCCACAAGAGCCTTATAGAATAGGGTTCATACCGGGTGGGGGTAGGTACCCAATAGAGCCTTATAGAATAGGGTTCGTACCGGGTGGGGGTAGGTACCCACAAGAGCCTTATAGAATAGGGTTCGTACCGGGTGGGGGTAGGTACCCACAAGAGCCTTATAGAATAGGGTTCGTACTAGGGTAGGGGTAGGTACCCACAAGAGCCTTATAGAATAGGGTTCGTACGGGTGGGGGTAGGTACCCATCGAGCCTTAAAGAATAGGGTTCGTACCGGGTGGGGGTAGGTACCCACAAGAGCCTTATAGAATAGGGTTCGTACCAGGTGGGGGTAGGTACCCACAAGAGCCTTATAGAATAGGGTTCGTACCGGGTGGGGGTAGGTACCCACAAGAGCCTTATAGAATAGGGTTCGTACCGGGTGGGGGTAGGTACCCATCAGAGCCTTATAGAATAGGGTTCGTACCAGGTGGGGGTAGGTAGCCTTCTAAAATAAGGTTTATACTAGATGAGGGTAGGTACTCATCAGAATCTAGCAAAATGCAGATTCGTACCAGGTGGGGGTAGATACTCACCAGAGCATTATAAAATAAGGTTTATACTAGATGAGGGTAGGTACTCATCAGAATCTAGCAAAATGCAGATTCATACCAGGTGGGGGTAGGTACTCACCAGAGCCTTATAAAGTAAGGTTTATACCGGATGAGGGTAGGTACTCATCAGAATCTAGCAAAAGTGCAGATTCGTACCAGGTGAGGGTAGGTACTCACCAAAGCCTTATAAAATAAGGTTTATACCGGATGAGGGTAGGTACTCATCAAAACTTAGCAGAATGCATCAGGTGGAGTAAAATACTCACCAAAGCATTACAAAAAATGGGTTGCAAATACCTTGCTTCTATTAGAGGATAATTCAAGTGTTGAGCACCTCAGAAGTAAGTACCCACAAGAGTGTAGCAAAATGCGAACTCATACCGGGTGAGGGTAGGTACTCACCAAAGCCTTGCAAAACAAGGCTCATACCTAGTGGGGTAGGTACCCACAAAAGTCTAGCAAAATGCAGACTCATACCTGGTGAGGGTAAGTACTCACCAGAGCCTAATAAAATAAGGCTCAAACCAGATAGGGGTTGGTATCTATCAAAAATGTGTATCATCCGGAGGATCAGCAAGGAAGCATCTGAAGGATAACCGGGCCAAAGGGTTAACTCCTTCCCCTACCAGCTAATCTTGTCGGAAAATTAGGCCAACAAATTAGCTAGGCAGGTGAAGGGGGGGCAGCTGTAGACCCCTAATTTTGCCCGGTCTCTCAATAAAGGCTAAAGGAGACTTCCTACAACAAGATAAAGCTCGCCTGACATCTCAATAAAGGCCAAGAAGACTTCCTATATGAAGATAAAGCTTCAACGGGCATTTATCGGCATTAACCGACGTCCGAATAAAGAAAGGAAAGCTTCCCAGGGGTCCAAGAACACAAAAGCTGGCCAAAACAGGTTGAGACAGCCGTCCCAAAGTCGAGACGGCCGTCCCATGCTACCCTGGCCAAGTGGGACGGCCGTCCCAAGTGAGACTACTCGTCCCACTCTTTCAGGGGTTGATCCAAGTGTAAAAAATTCAGTTGGGACGACCGTCCCAACCCAGACGGCTGTCCCAACCCAGAGGGGCGTCCCAACCCAGAGGGGCGTCCCAAATTGTCAGGCTACGAAAAACTATAAATAGGAGGCTCATTTGCCACTGTTTCACACACCAGACAACTCCCAGTACTTGTCTTTTCTCTTCTTTCTTCGAATGAACTCTCTGATTGCCTTGATAAGGTAACAATCAGTTAAGGAATAATATTCCAGCATTCAATTCTTCTGTAAAATTTAGTAGAGTCGGTATTACATTCGGAGAGGAGAGTCTTTGTAGAGTGAGGGATTGCCAAAACGCATCCTTACGATCAAAGATTTGCAATATAAAGCTTACTACGGAGGTTCTTTTCAATTCTCTTCTCTTTTACTGCTTTATTTATTGCTTTCTGTATGCAATGTAAACTAAAATCATGTAGATAGCCATTTTTAATATTATGCAATAAAATAGGGTAATCGCGTAATTTCTTGTAATCTTTACTTAAATGAATTAATCCGTCATAGGGAACCCGAAAGAGGCGTTGTGAGGTGCTAACACCTTCCCCACACGTAACTAACTCCCTTACCTAACTCTGGTTATAATGGCCAAGTTTGGTTTTTATTAAAATCAACGCCTTTTTATGCTTTTCCAATGTTTGTGGTCAAAACATTGGTGCCGACTCCATAAGAACCCCTTTTTGAAAACCTTGCTTTTAATAGAGGATAATTCAGTTGTTGAGCACCTCTGAAGCAATGAACATAATTTTAACATAAAACGCGAGTCTTAACCATCTTTTCGCGACCGCTCGCATAAACATTCGAGATGTCCCTGGACGTCAGAATGGACGGCGGCGACAATAATCATCATCATTTGACGAACAATCTGAATCACTTACCTCATAGTCAGAAGATACATTATCATTAAGCAAATATTTGCTTCAATTTCACAATCACTTGACTCTGAACTAGAGTCACTTTCTTCCCACACAATGTAAGCTTTCTTTTTGAATGATTTTCTTCCTTTTGTATCATCACATCCTTTGTTGTTGGGACACTCGGATTTCACATGCCCTGTTTCACCACAACCATAATATTTGAAATTTAATGGAGATCCTTCTTTCTCATTTTTCTTACCTTTAAAAGATTGCCTCCCTTTGGCTTTCATGAACTTGGTGAATTTTTTGATCATGAGACTCAAATTTTCATCTTCTTCACTATCGAAATTTTCTTCTTCCTTCTTTTTCTTGTTTTTGGAAATCTCAGTTTTGAAGGCTAAGTTTCTCTTTTGATGTTGACCTTCTTCATCATTTAACCTTCCTATTTCAAGCTCTTGCTCTTTCAATTTTACAAAGAGAGCCGCCATTTTCATTGTCGCAAGATTTTGTGACTCCGTGATTGCAGTAAACTTAGGTTGTCATTTCCTGTCCAAAGATTTCAAAATTTTAACATTTAACTCGTCAGTATCAAAATTCTTACCAAGTCCCGAGAGATGATTAACAATGTGAGTGAAACGCTTTGGAACCTAAAAAATTGTTTCTCCCTGTTGCATTTGAAACATCTCATATTCTTGTATCAATGAGTTTTTCCATGCTCTTTTAACGTCATTGGTTCCTTCGTGAGTCACTTGTAGAATTTCCCACATTTCTTGAGCACTTTTACAAATTTAATTCTATAAAACTCATCAGGGTTAAAGCAGATGAAATAATATTGCTAGGCCTAACATCATATTGGACTTTTCTATTTTCTTCAGCAGTTCATCTAGAAAATGGTTTTGGTTCCTCTACTTCATTTACAATAATTTTTGGAATAAACGAACCGTTTACAATAGCTTTCCAAACACTCCTGTCAACAGACTTCAAAAATATTTGCATTCTCACTTTCCAAAACATATAATTTTGTCCAACAAAACGTGGGGGTTTGTTAATAGAGGCACCCTCAACAAACATTTGCTTTTGTCTGGCCATTTTCGAAAATTTGAAAAACTATCAAAGCAAGCTCTGATACCACTTGTTGGTATCGCACAGCGCAATGTTTGTGTTTGGGACAAAAACCAAGAGGGGGGTGAATTGGTTTCTTATAAAAACTTTCCCTTTTAAAAACTTTTCGCAAGATTTAACAGATTAAACAACTACTAAAGAGTAAAGAGATAAGGGAAAGAAGATTACACAATTAATTTATACTGGTTCGGATTAAAAAACCCTACGTCCAGTTATTAATCACTCTAAAAGAGGATTAACTCAGTCACTAAAATATTGTTTCAAACAAATAACAAATTACAAAAGATAATGATAAGAAAACACCTCTCTTGAGATACACAAGAGAGGAATACCTCCTTTGAAGCTACAAAGGATGAAGACAGCTTTTCCTAGAGACGGCACAACACACAATCCACCAAGAAACTCACTTAGTGATTCTTATCGCTTCTAGCCCACACTAGGTTACAAAAGCCCCTTTTTCTTCCCTACTCAAAGTACTCTCAGCAATCACAACTATAGACTTTAGTATTAAAAAGGTTGTATTTTTACAGAGAGCCAGAGAGTTCCTTAAATAGAGATTTTAGGTGTAGACCCCAATCTTGCGCAGCCTCACAATAAAGACTAGAAATCCTCCGTTGTGAAGATGAATAAGGCTTCATAAGGCCCTTAGTAGTGTTTACTAGGCTTCATTTAGGAAAAGGAGGGTTTTCTGAGAGAATAAAAAATAAAATTTTGTTAGAACGTCCAGATGGCTATCCAAAATGTCCAGATGGCTATCCAGAACGTCTAGATGGTTGTCCAAAATGTTCAGATGGCTGTCCAGATGGCTGTCTAGAATGTCTAGAGCATCCAGAACATGCAGATGACCATCCAGAGTGTCCAGACGACCGTCCAGAGTGTCCAGATGGTCGTCCAGAGTATCCAGACGACCATCCATGACAACCAGATGACCATCCACCTTGATTTTGAGACCTGGACGACCGTCCATGATGACCAGACGACCGTCCACCCTAATTTTGAGCCATGGACGGGCGTTTATGATGTCCTAACGGTCGTCCACCCTCCCAGGCTCGCTCCCCTATAAATAGGAGCCTCATTTCACATTTTTTTCACACACCTCTCCACTCTTACACTCTCTAGGAAGCCTTTTGGCACTTTAGAGTAACTCTGAGCATTATTCCAGAGTTTCGAGTGAGCTTTCCGATTTCCGTTTAAGGTAGAAATTGGTTAAGGAAGTCTCTTTTTCAGACGTCCGACCCTCGGTAGGGTTGTACTCTTATTTTTTGTTTGAGGGAGGAGTGACTTTGTAGAGTGCGGGGACTGCCAAAAAGCGTCCTCAAGTTCAAAATTTATAAAAGCTTGCTTTGGAGGTTCTCCTTCATATCTCTTATCTTTTACTGCTTTCTTTTACTTCTTTCCTTGTATGCATTAGATATTAGGATCATGTAGACATTTAAATTCTGCCAGTAGATCAAATAATAGGGTAAAAGCATAGTTTCTTTAAGTATTTATTTTTCTAAACTAGTCCATCATAGGGAACTCGAAAGGGGCGTTGTGGGGTACTAACACCTTCCCCACACATAACTAACTCCCTTACCCGACTCTGATTGTGATGGCCAAAGTTGGTTTTTTCTAAAACCAATGCCTTCTTTTTTTTATCTTTTTCAGTGTTTAAGCTTTAAAAATTGGTGGCGACTCCTCGAACCCTTTCGAAAACCTCGCCTTTAGGTCCAACCTAATTATCGGACAACTAAAGGTGTTAAACCATTTCTTTCAAAAAATTCGAGTCAATCAAAACCATTGCGTCGCTCCGACCTCTGACAGCGATGATAAATGGCAACTCTAGTGGGGAAGCTAGAGAGTTGATCTCATTTAGTGATGGACTAGTTTAATAAATAAAAAACTAAAAATTATGCTTTTTCCCTTCCTTGCTTTTATAACATGTTTTATTCCATGACTTTAATAACTGTTGTATTGTTATTTTCTACAATTGTTTAAAATAAAATTTACACAAACTTTTGCACACAACAGTCTCTCTATACCCAGGGGCAAGAGTGAATACACATAGGGAGTGGGTGACAGGTACGACCGACCATGGTAATGGCCTTAGTGCCAGCAAGTCGTTGTCGGAAACCACCACTCAAGGTGATAACCTTCTTCCCTTGGTCTAAGAACGTCGACAAGGCCTTTTTGCCATGCATGGTTCAAAGACTGAGATATTGAAGGGTCCCTATGATGGGGGCACCTTGGGGACCTGGCCTTGGTGAGAACAGTTAGAACCTACCTTTGTCAATGCACTTTTCTGCAGGAAAAACCTACCTCGTGAATAAAAATGTCACTCTATTCGCGAATGAGGGGATTGCTTGTGCATTTGTTTGTTTCATAGCATAATCATACAACAACAAAAATAAATGAATTAAAATATCAAAAACCTTTTCATAATAAACACCCTTATCTCGGACATTCTACATTTTAGCTAGTCTGGTTTCAGGTTCTTTTTAAGCTAAGTAGCCACATGGACCGACAGAAGAGATAAGGGATTCTAACATCATTCTTTCCAATAAACCAACTTTATCTCAGAAAGCTATCATTTTAGCTAGCTTGGTTTCAGGTTCTTTGTAAGTTAAGTAGCCACGTTGACCTACAGAAGAGATAAAGGGGTCACAAAACGAATAAAAAAACAAAATAATGAAATTTAATAAAATGATTTTGACAAAGTCAAATTATTCATATCACATCACTTCATAAGTGGTAAAACCAAGAGAGAAAATAAATGCATAAGAAAGGTATGCATAAACATCATTTTAATAGAAATCTCTCATGCATAAACGCATTCATGCTAGGGAACACTAGATATCCTTAAGACAATGGCAAAAGAGACCCAAGTGCATTTGTGACCTTCGCGACAAGGAAGGGACAAGTGTACTAAGGTGTGATGGTAACCTCCATTATACTTGTCAAATCTGTGATGGGGGAGGAACCATTACGAGGTGGGTATGATACCCCACAAAGCGTAAGCTTTAAGGAGGATACCTAAGTCATTGTCTTAAGGCATATCCATCCCATAAACCATTCATTTTAAACAATAAAATTCTTTTTGTATTGTAGAAAGCGGTTGGTATTCTTCATGCCCTCATCCGCATACAAAAACACAAAATCCCAAAAACTATCATACATCATGTTAGAAAATAAAACATGATAATGTTTACGAATAAACAAACACCTGCATGCATGCATCCACCAAACTTCATCCTCATAACATGCATCCAGTAATAGGCAGTTAAAGAAAGTGGACATTCCTCAATACCGTGTAAAGAGGATAGAGCATTTACATGCCATGCACGGGAAGTCAAAAAAAGAAAATACATAGAAATTTTAACTCGCCTATGGTTTCCTTTAAGCTTTTCGCTTTTAAAAATGTGCTTCGAAGCATTGAATTGAGGAATGTACACTTTCTTAATAAAATGAATAGAGATTGTCCTTTTCGTCATCTCCTCAAATGTCTATTGCATTCATATTTTACATACATTCATACATTCATCCTCACTTTAATAATAATAAGATAATTGCACTCATAATTTGCATACATTCATACATTCATCCTCACTTTAATAATAATAAGATAATAAAAAGAAAGGATTAGTTGATGTACTTTCCACGAATTGGAATAAGATGAAGAGCAAACCTTTCGTCGTCAAGTTCTCCCCAACGGTTGATCCGCCTAAAGAGGATAATAAGTGTCAATCGTTGGATATCCAAGTTAATAAGGAAGAGGGGGCAAGGATGTCATTGCATTTGTTCATGCCTCGAATTGAATGAAGTTGTACCGTGGAGATATGTAGAAGCATCACCTATCAGCAAAGATATCGCCAACATCACTGGTATTGGGGGGCACGACTAGAAGTAGAAGAATCTACTCCCCCGAGGAGCTACAAGACAATGATCCTAAGAATAAGGAAAAAATAAAAAGATCAAAGAAGAGAATAAGGAAAAGACTTCCCAACAACATGAAGGTGTCCCACATCATGACAAAATATGGATATTGCCCAGGACAAGGGCTCGGTAGTAACCCTCAAGGAAAAAGAGAGCCACCAGTTGTTAAATACAATCCTTTGTAGCATGGCCTATGGTATGACCCTACAAAGGATTAAGCTGCACAAAGAAAAGGGAAGTCTCCCCTCGACACCTTGAATCGATTTTCCCAAACAGAGGGGTTTAAGAATCGAGAGCGACCCTAGTCATTAGGTGTTCTTTTTCCAATCTTAGCGGTTGTAAACCCAATGACTATTAGAGATTACTCCTCGGGGCTAGCCCAGCCCCCGAGCATCTTTAGGGCATATATTTCCCTATTAATTATAAAGAATGTCATTCTTACCATCTTCTTCTCTTCTTGCTATTTATGTCTAAACCTCATAATAACCATGTTTAAGTAAATGTTTTCAAAAGTGCATCAATATAATCAAATTGTGCCATTGACCGAAATAAAAGTCAAACCCATCATGAATGATTAACTAGAAACACCAAATAAAGTTTTACATCATCATAATAAAACTGTGTTTCGCCAATGTTGTAAAAAAAAATCAAAAGAAGCCCATAGAAGCCAAAGGCCAAAGAAGAGAGGGCAAGATACCCAGTAGGAAACCCATAAAGGGGGCTACGCAAAAGTTAGGGTAAACCTGCTAGGAAACCTGAACAACAATAAAGGGTATCCTAGGAAAAAGTTATGATTACAAAATAAAGTCCACTAAGATTCCCAAAATAAGAAAAGAGGAAACCTAGACAAAAGTTAGGACAAATCAAAACACAGTGTAGACCCCAAATCTTGCCCGACTCTCCAATAAAGACTAGAAATCCTCCGTTCCGAAGATGAATAAGGCTTCATAAGGCCCTTAGTAGTGTTTACTAGGCTTCATTTAGGAAAAGGAGGGTTTTCTAAGAAAATAAAAAATAAAATTTTGTTAGAGCGTCCAGATGGCCATCCAGAACATGCAGATGGCCATCCAGAGTGTCCTGACGGCCATCCAGAACATGCAGATGGCCATCCAGTGTCCAGACGGCCATCCAGAGTGTCCAAACGGTCGTCCAGAGTATCCAAACGGCCATCCATGACAACCAGACGACCATCCACCCTGTTTTTGAGCCTTGGACGGCCGTCCATGATGACCAGACGGTCGTCCACCCTGTTTTTGAGCCCTGGACAGCCGTCCATGATGACTAGACAGCCGTCCACCCTAATTTTGAGCCATGGACGGCCATCCGCTTTGTCCAGACGACCGTCCACCTTTTCCAGGCCCGGTTCCCTATAAATAGGGGCCTCATTTCTCCGTTTTTTCACACCTTTCCCACTCCTCCACTCTCTTGGAAGCCTTTGGCACTTGAGAGTGACCCTGAGCATTATTCCGGGGTTTGAGGGAGCTTTCCAATTTCCGTTAAAGTTGAAATCGGTTAAGGAAGTCTCTTTTTGAGACATCCGGCCCTCGGTAAAGTGACTTTTCTTTATTTTGCGGGAGGAGAGTGCTTGTAGAGTGCGGGGACCGCCGAAAAGCGTCCTCATGTTTTTCAAAGAGTTAATATAAAGCTGGCTTCGGAGGTTCCTTCTCTATTCTCTGTCCTTTTTTACTGCTTTCTTTATCGCTTTCTTTGTGTGCATTAGATAATAGAGCCATGTAGATATTTAAATTCTGCAAGTAGATAAAATAATAGGGTAAAAGTATAATTTCTTTAAGTGTTTATTTTCTAAGTTAGTCCATCATAGGGAATCCGTAAGGGGCGTTGTGGGGGTGCTAACACCTTCCCCACACGTAACTAACTCCCTTACCCGACTCTGGTTGTAATGGCCAAAGTTGGTTTTTTCTAAAACCACTGCCTTCTTTTTTTTTTTTACCTTTTTTCAGTGTTTAAGGTTAAAACACTGATGGCGACTCCTCCAACCTATTCGAAAACCTCGCCTTTAGGTCCAGCCCAGTTATCGGACGACCTAAAGGCGTTGAACCGTTTCTTTCAAAGAAAATGCGAGTCATATCAAAACCATCGCGTCGCTCCGACCGCCTCTTCTGACGGCAGCGACACACAACATCCTAGACCGAAAACCCGAAGGGCGGGTTAGGAAAGTCAATCAGTCATAGCAAGCGCCATAGAATAAAAGATGCAACCTCATAAACAAAATGTTTGTTTAAACGAGCCTAAACAGTTTGACCAACCTTGTCTAGCCATTCTTACAAAAACCATTTTTTATCAAAAATAAAACTCTTCTAAAATACAAGCTTTTGAATAAAATAACTTTCCTTCTTTTCTCTTGACCCTTACTACGACATTCTAGTAATTAGTAAGGAAATGTGGGGACAATAATCAATAGGAGGATTGACATCCCCAAGAAAAGGGAGGGGCACACTGACATGGCAGCCGCTCTATAATCAAATACAATTATTCTTCGATCAAAATCGGTACAGCCTATCATGTCGACGGAAGCACATGATGATAGAAGCACATCAGAAGCAAAAGCACATTGATTAATCCTTTTGAAATATTAATTGAAATAGTATTATAGGATGCATGTAGACACCAAATCTTGCCTGATCTCAAAATAAAGAGCATAAGACTTTCGTTCAAAGATGGACAAGGCCTAAAAGGTCCCTAGGATTGATCAATACGTCCCATATTAGAATAGGAAGGATATAAGAAATTCAACCCAGAGGGTCGAGACCGCCGTCTCGTTTAGCAAGACCGCCATCTCGCCATCGGCTAAGGGCGAGATCGCCATCTTGCCACTTTCCAATGGCAAGACTGCCGTCTCGCCAATCACCAATAGCGAGACCACCATCTTGTTTGACGAGACGGCTGTCTCGCCACTTACCGAAGGCGAGACCACCGTCTCATTTGGCGAGATGGTGGTCCCAACCTTGTCAGGCAAGACGACTGTCCCGACCTGACAGGTGCGAATTCTTATAAAAGGGGGGGACTATCTCACTCTTTTCACACCATTCTACCACTTTCCCTTCTATAAAATCTTCAGATTACTCTCCTAGGGCCCCTCTAAAGCATTTCCAATGTTTCTTAGAGTTCTTAGAAAGCATTCTATAGTGTTGCGAGGAAGAGCGATCATCATTGTAGAGCGTGGGGATTGCCAAAAAGCACCCTCTTTCAAAGAACTTACTATAAAAGCTTGTTGTGAAGGTTCCTATATACTCCCTTCTCTACTTTATTGCTTTTTAGATAATATTGTTGTGCATTAATCATTTAGGGTCATGTAGTCAATAATTTAATTTCCACAATAAATAAATAAGGGTAAAAGCACAATTTAGAGTTATTATTTCTTTATAAAAAATGGTCTATTATAGGGAACCCGAAAGGGGCGTTGTAGGGAAGTTAATACCTTCCCTACATGTAACTAACTCCCCTACCTAACTCTGGTTGTAATGACCAAAGTTGGTTTTTCTTAAAAAACCACTGCCTTCTTTTTTCCTTTTCCAATGTTTCTGGTAAAAACATTGGTGGTCACTCCTCGAACCTTTCGAAAACTTCACTTTTAGGTCCAACCCGGTTATCGGACAACATAAAAGCGTTGAACCATTTCTTTAAAAAACGTGAGTCGAACGAAACCATCGCGTCGCTTCGACCGCCTCTTTTGACAACGGCGACAGATGGCGACTCCACTGGGGAAGCTAGAGAGTTGATCCCATTTAGTGATGAACTAGTTTAAAGAAATAAAACTTAAAATTGCGCCTTTACCCTTCCTTGTTTGATAACATGTTTTAATTGCTTGGCTTTAATAACTGTTGTATGTTTATTTTAAGCAATTGTTTGAAATATAAACTGTACACAAACCCTTGCACACAACAATTCCGCCTATACACGGGGGCAAGTGGGATATCCATAGGGAGTGGGTGGCATTGTACGATTTGCTATAGTAAGGGCCATGAGCCCACCGGTATGGTCGGAAATCACCACTCAAGGTGATAACCTTCCTCTTTTGGGCCAAAGACTGACAAGGCCCTAGTGCCATGCATGGTCTAAAGGCTGGGAGAGTGGGGACCCTATAATGGGGGCACCTTGGGGGCTTGACCTTGGTGAGGAAATTTAGAACTACCCTGAATATTCACTCTTCTGTAGGATACCCCTACCTCATGATTAAAAACGTCGTCCTACTGTTCACGGATGAGTGAATTGTGTGTGCATTTATTTGTTGCATAGCATAACCATACAACAAATAAAAAAGAAAAATTAAAAAAAAATCTTTTCACAATAAACACCCTTATATCGGACAATCTACCTTTTAGCTAGCCTGGTTTCAGGTTCCTTGTAAGCTAAGTAGCCACACAGTCCGACAGAAGAGATAAGGGACGTTAAAACTATTCTTTTGCAATAAACCATTTTTATCTCGGACAGTCTGCCTTTTAGCTAGCCTAGTTTCAGGTTCTTTGTAAGCTAAGTAGCCACATAGTCCGACAGAAGAGATAAAAGGTTATAAAAATAATAAAACAAATAAAATCAAATAAAAAATAAAACTCATTCATAACAAAATTCAATAAAAAAGAATTTTGACAAAGTCGTATCATTCATATTGCATCATTTCATAAGTGGAAGAACCAAGAGAGAAAATAAATGCATAAGGAAAGTATGCATACACATCATCTTAATAAATCTCTCAAAAAATGGGCCAAATCCCCTATGGGGTATTTGACACTTGTTCTTCACTCTTTCCTCTTCATTTTGATACGCTGTGCATTTAAATCCGACATCCTAGTCAAAAGTTATCTTACTTTGAACATTTGTCGTCTCTTTTATCATAAAAGGTCCTTTTGTACTAATGCATGCATAAACACATTCATCTTAGGGGCACTAGATATCCTTACGACAAAGGCAAAAGAGACCCAAGTATGTGTGTAACCTTCCACAAGGAACAAGACAAGTGTGTTAAGGTATATTGTGACCTTCGTTATGCTTGTCAAATCAATGATGAGGAAGTAACCATTATACCAAGGTGGGTATGGTGTTCCGTGAAGCGTAAACTTTAAGAATATACCAAAGGCATTGTCTTAAGGTATATCCCATAATAATCGATCATTTCAAAATAAAAATAAAAACATTCTTAAATTCATATGCATTCCAGAAAGTAGCTGGTATTCTTCATGCCCTCACCTGCATACAGAAAAAAGCAAAATCCCAAACAATATCATACATCATGTTAGGAAATAAAACATGATAATGTTTTAGAAAAAAACATGATAATGTTTAGAAAAAAACAAACACTTGCATACATGCATCCACCAAAATTCACCCTCATAACATGCATCTAGTAGTAGGCAGTTGAAGAAAGTCGATATTCCTCAATACCATGTAAAGAGGATAGGACATTCACATGCCATGCATGGGAAGTCAAAAGAGAAAATACATAGAAATTCTAACCCGCCTATGGGTTCCTTTAGTCTTATCCTCTTTAAAAAAATGTACTTTGAAACATTGCATTGAAGAATGTACACTATCTAGATGAAATAAATAAAATTGTTTGTTTTCATCATCTCTTCAACCGTCTATTACATTCATAAATTGCATTCATTCATTCTCACTTTAACAATAATAAGATAATAAAAAGAAAGGATTAATTGATGTGCTTCCCATGAATCGGAATAAGATGAAGATCAAACCTTTCGTCGTCAAGTTCTCTCCAACAGTTGATCCGCCTAAGGAGGATAATAAGCCTCAACAAATGGATATCCAAGTTAATAAGGAAGAGGGGGAAAGGATGTTGTTACATTTGTTCATGCCTCAAAACGTCATCATGTTTTTACAGCCTTGCAGAATGAGGCTTATCATTCACACCGGGTGGGGTGCGTACTCACCTAAGCCTTGCAAAACGAGGCTTATCAAAAAACCTAGCAAAAATGCATCAGGTGGAGTAAAAATACTCACCGGGAGCATTGCAAAAAACGAGTGCAAAGACCTTGCTTCTATTAGAGGATAGTTCGGTGTTGAACACCTCAGAAGTAAATACCCATAAGAGTTTAAGCAAAACGTAAACTCATACCAGGTGAGGGTAGGTACTCACCAAAACCATTGCAGAACAAGGTTCATACCTAGTGGGGGTAGGTACCCACAAAAGTCTAGTAAAAATACAGACTTATACCCGGTGAGGGTAAGTACTCACCAAAGCCTTAGAAAAAGAAGGCTCAAACGACATAGGGGTTAGTACCTATCAAAATATTTATCATCCGGAGGATCAGCAAGGAGCAGCATCCGAAGGATAGCCGGGCAAAAGGGTTAACTCCTTCCCCTACCAACTAATTTTGTCGGCATATCAAAACCAACGAATTAGTTAGGCAGGTGAAGGGGGGGCAGCTGTAGACCCCTAATTTTGCCCGACCTCTCAAAATAAAAGCTAGAAGAACTTTCGCCCGAAGATGGAGTTCATCCGGCTTCCCAAAACCGAGGAAACCTCCCGCAACCAACACAGAGATCGCTCGTCTGCACGATAAAGGACAAAGGAGACTTCCTATACAGAGATAAAGCTCGCCCGACATTTCAAATGAAGGCCAAGAAGACTTCCTACACGAAGATAAAGCTTCAACGGACATATATCGGCACCAATCCATGTCCAAAAACGGCAAGGAAAGCTTCCCCGGGGTCCCAAAACGCAAGAGTAGGCCAAAACAGGTCGAGACCACCGTCCCAGGGTTGGGACGGCCGTCCCAACTAAAATTAAGCAAGTGGGACGCGCGTCCCAAATGTGGGACGGCCGTCCCAAACGTCAGGGGGTCTCAGCCTTTGTAAAATTGCATTTGGGACGGCCGTCCCAACCCAGACTGGCCGTCCCAGATTGGCACGAAAATGCTAGAAAACGCGTTTCATTTGGCCGTCCCAACCCAGACGGCCGTCCCAAAGTTCCAGTGCAGCGGAAAAACTATAAATAGGAGGTTCATTTGTCATTCTCCACACCCCAGACAACTCAGAGACTTGTCTTCTTCTCTCCCTCTCTCGAATGATCTTTCTGATTGCCTTTTTTAGGTAACAATCAGTTAAGGAATTTGTATTCCGGCATTCGATTCTTCTAGAAAATTTAGTCGAGTCGAGTCTGTAATCGAGAGGAGAGAACAATTGTAGAGCGAAGGACTGCCGAAACGCGTCCTCTTTGTACAAGAATCATAATATAAAGCTTGCTACGGAGGTTTTTCTCAATTCTCTTCTTCTTTACTCGCTTTATTTATTGTTTTCTCGTATGCAATGTAGATAAATCATGTAGATAACCATATCTAAATAACTCATACGAATAAAATAGGGTAAATGCATAATTTCTCATAATCTTCACTTAATGAATAAATCCGTCATAGGGAACCCGAAAGGGGCGTTGTGGGGGTGCTAATACCTTCCCCACACGTAACTAACTCCCTTACCCAACTCTGGTTATAATGGCCAAGTTGGTTTTTATTAAAATCAACGCCTTTTTTCCTTTTCCAATGTTTCCGGTCAAAACATTGGTGGCGACTCCAAAAGAACCCCTTTTCGAAAACCTTGCTTTTATTAGAGGACAGTTCAGTGTTGAGCGCCTCAGAAGCAATGAACACAATTTTAACAAAAAACGCGAGTCTCAACCATCTTTTCGCGACCGCTCGCATAAACGTTCAAGACGTCCCCAGGACGTCGGAACGGACGGCGGTGACACTAAGATATCCTAGGAAAAAATTAAGGCAGCCCGCTACATCGAAAACCCCAAAAGGGAGGTCTAGGCAAAAGTTAAGGCTAAACCAATAAATAAATAAAAGAGAGGGGCCCATCAGCATATTCATGAAAATCCAGCAGGAGAATGCCGGTTACTTCTCTAGGTGCATCAAATAAAAGGATAGATTGCATTTAGGACATCCACACACCAGTAGTCACACAATACGACTCTGTCAAAAAAAAATCTCTATAAGTAAATAAACAAAAAATAATACTCATGTACATAAGAAGACTAGCTCCATGTTTGTGATTGAAAACAGGAAACGCCAAAAACAGGTCTCCAAATAAAGCTCTCCCTCAAGAAAGCAGAGCAAGTTGCCACCAATAAATAAGCCAACAACTCCAGAGCAAAATAGAAGCTTTAGAGCACCCAAAAGCTCCAACCTCTATCCTTCTACCCCAGAAAAAGAAGGCACATATAAGAAGTCTCCAAACATTGCTCTCCTTCAAGAAAGAAGAGCGAGTTGTCATCATCAAATAGCATAGAAGAAATAAGAAGCTTCCGGAAGCTAAAGCTCCAGTCATCATTCTTCTACCCAATAAAAGAGGGCACAATCATCAGATATCATAAAAGAAAAGCTGACAGAAAGGCTTAGTTATCCCCAAGCGGATTCTTGTCTACTCTAGAGGCAACACAAATATTACCCCACGACTCAACATCACCACTACGTGAGTCATCGAGCACACTCACCCAAAGTCTCCTCCACACTCCCCAATGGAGAATAAAGGCTTCAAGAGCCCATTATCATTAACAGTCAAAAGAGTCCAATCTCCATACCATCAAGAGCTTAACAAAAAGAGAAAAAAAAGAAAAAAAAAAAGAAGAAAACCCTTGCATCCCCAGCGGATATCCAAAAGAAATGGTCGCAATAGAGAAGGCCGAATAAAAACCCCCAAGTGGATCTCCCCAGAAAAGTCTACAAAAAGAATGAATAAAATATTCTCATCCCTCAGTAAAATAAGAGTTTCACAAGTTTAGCTCGCATTAACATCAATCAAGGAGCCAAGACTCCATCCCTAAAAAAAGAAAAATCAGATCCCCAAGAAGTCGACAATCCCCTGGTGGATCACCAAAGAAAACTTTATCCCCTACAGATCCCTAAAAAGAAGAAAAGCCTGCATGCATAAAAGAAACTAAAAAGTAAAAAGGCACATGCGTTGTCCCCATAAAAAAGCCAGATTTCAAAATCACGATAAAAAAGAGATAAATCGTGAAAAAAGGCGAAATTAAAATCCTAACTTTTACGTAAACAGAATGCCCATTCCGCAATGAAATAAGAGCATCGCCGAACTAGCTCACACCAGTACCTAACAAGGAGTTAAAACTCCAGGGGGCAAACCAAAATCAGATCCCCGGGAAGACAATCAATCCCCAATGGATCATCAAAAAGAGAAAAATCATCCTCAGTGAGCCTACGACAAAGGCAAATTTCATACTCACATCCCCAGAAGGGTCATTTGCCTATGTGTAGGAAAGATCTGGCAAATAAAGATCCAACATCCCCAGAATGGGATATGAGCCTATTCAGAGGCAAAATAGTGCAAGCACAAAACCTTCACCTCTAGTTGAAACATCTGCCTTCTCAGAGGCACCATCAACAAATCCTCAAATGGATATCCGCCTAATCAAGAGGCACCATCAAAACCAACAAATCCTCAGTGAATTTCTGCCTACTTCAGAGGCATTTAACAAAGAATCCCCAACAATCAACAAGCTAGATGGCTATTGGAAAAATCCAAAAGTCAAAGAATCCCCGACACACTGGATGACTACAAAAAGTCAAAAACATTTATCAAAGCAAGAATCACTCCCCATGGAATCGGCGCAAGAGAAAGAGCAGTAAGCCGCCACCACCACTTCGAGACAAGGAAGGTCCCGAAGACAAAGACCTGCACACAGGAAAAATCATGGTGCATTGTCGCCGTTGTCTGTTCCGACGTCTAGGGACATCTTGAACGTTTATGCGAGCGGTTGCTAAAAGATGGTTTAGAGTCACGTTTATTTAAAAATGTGATCATTGCTCCCGAGGTGCTCAACAACTCAACTATCCTCTAATAAAAGCAAGGTTTTCGCAAAAAGGTTCTTATGGAGTCACCACCAATGTTTTGACCATAAACATTGGAAAAGGATAAAAAGGCATTGATTTTAAGAAAAACCAAACTTGGCCATTATAACCAGAGTTAGGTAAGGGAGTTAGTTACGCGTGGGAAAGGTGTTAGCACCCCCACGACGCCCCTTTCGGGTTCCCTATGATGGATTAATTCATAAAGTAAAGATTAAGAAAAATTACACTATTACCCTATTTTATTAAATAATATTAAAAATGACTATCTACATGATTCTATTTTCTATTGCATACAGAAAGCAATAAGTAAAGCAATAAAAGAGAAGAGAAGTGAAAAGAACTTCCGTAGCAAGCTTTTATTACAATTCTTCAACTATGAGGATGCGTTTTGGCAATCCCCCACACTACATAGACTCTCCTCCCCGAATACGGGACTGACACTACAAAAACTTTAAGAAGAATCGAATGCCGGAAGAAACATCCTTAATTGATTGTTACCTTATAGGCAATCAGAGAGATCATTCGAAAGAGGGAGAGAAGAGAAGAGTGAGGTGTGTCAAAAAACGTCATCTAAGGTCCCTATTTGTAGTTTTTTCAGCCAGCCAGCTCGGGACGGTCGTCTGGGGTCCAGAAAATAGGGACAATGGTCTGAAAAGTTTGGGACGGCCGTCTGGAAGTTGGGAACCCCGTCTCAAGTTGTTTTTCTGGTTGAGATGCGCGTCTGACATCTGAGACGTGCGTCTCACCTGTTTGGGACGGCTGTCTTGCTTTCTGGGATGACTGTCTCACTTTTTGGGACAACTGTCTCGAGTGTTCTGGTCAAATTTTGTGTTATGGGACTCCAGGGAAGCTTTCTTTTCTTCAGACGGAAGTTGGTTGATGCCGATGGACGTCCATCGAGGCTTTACCCACCTTTAGAGAGAAAGTCTTCTGGTCTTTATTGAGAGGCCAGGCAAAATTAGGGGTCTATAGCTGCCCCCCCTTCACCTGCCTAACTAACTGTTGACCTAATGTGCCCACAAGATTAGTTAGTAGGTGAAGGAGTTAACCCTTTTTGCCCGGTCATCCTTCGAATGCTCCTTTGCTGAAGTTGTTGATCCTCTGGATGATAAATGCAGTCTGATGTTGTCTTCAGGATGCTTCCTTGCTGGGGAAGTTGATCCCTCAGACGATATGTGTGAAGCTTCAGGATGCTCCTTTGATACGGTAGCTGACCCTTCGGCTAGTGAATGAATATTTTCCCTTAGGATGCTCCTTTGATACGATAGCTGACCCCTCGGACAACGAATGTGAACCTCCAAGATGCTCCTTTGATGCGGTAGCTGATCCTGTGGTTGATGAGTATGAATTCCTTAGCTTTGGGATGCTCCTTCAAATGCGGTAGCTGACCCCATAGCTGATGAGTGTGAAGCCTCAGGATGCTCCTTCAATGTGGTAGCCGATCCTTCGATTTTGGAAGATGCTCCTTTGGAGAGGTAGTCGATCCTTCAATTTTTAGGATGCTCCTTTGGTGAGGAAGCCGATCCTTTGATTTGCAAGATGCTCCTTCAGAGAGGTAGCCAATCCTTTGGTTTGCAGGATGCTCCTTTGGTGAGGTAGCCGATCCTTAGATTTGTAGGATGCTCCTTCGGTGAGGTAGCCGATCCTTCGATTTGTAGGATGCTCCTTTGGTGAGGTAGTTGATCCTTCGATTTGTAGGATGCTCCTTTGGAGAGGTAGCCGATCCTTTGGCTAATAAATATTTTTGATAGGTACCAACCCCTATCTGGTTTGATGAGAATGAACCTCCATCTGGTACGAACCTCCTTCTATAAGGCTCTTGTGAGTACAAACCCCTACCAGGTTTTAGTTCGCATTTGCTAAACCCTTGTGAGTATTTACCCTCACCAGGTACGAGCTCGCATTTGCTAAGCTCTTGTGGGTACCTACCCCCACCAGGTACGAATCCGCATTTGCTAGATTCTTGTGAGTACTTACCCTCACCAGGTAGGAATCCGCATTTGCTAAACTCTTGACGAGTCCCGTTCAGCAAGGCTCTTGTGGGTACCTACCCCCACCAGGTACGAGTCCGCGTTTGCTAAACTCTTGACGAGCCCTAATTTGCAAGGCTCTTGTGGGTACCTACCCCCACCGGGTACGAGTCCGCGTTTGCTAAACTCTTGACGAGCCCCGTTCTGCAAGGCTCTTGTGGGTACCTACCCCCACCAGGTACGAGTTCGCGTTTGCTAAACTCTTGACGAGCCCCGTTTTGTAAGGCTCTTGTGGGTACCTACCCCCACCGAGTACGAGTCCGCGTTTGCTAAATGTCGCCGCCGTCAAAAGAGGCGGTCAGAGCGACATGATGGTTTTTTATATGACTCGCGTTTTCTTTGAAAGAAACGGTTCAACGCCTTTAGGCCGTCCGATAACCAGGCTAGACCTAAAGGCGAGGTTTTCGAATAGGTTTGAGGAGTGGCCATCAGTGTTTTAACCTTAAACACTGAAAAAGGTAAAAAAGAAAAAGGCAGTGGTTTTAGAAAAAACCAACTTTGGCCATTACAACCAGAGTCGGGTAAGGGAGTTAGTTACGTGTGGGGAAGGTGTTAGCACCCCCACAACGCCCCTTTTGGGTTCCCTATGATGGACTAACTTAGAAAATAAACGCTTAAAGAAATTACATTTTTACCCTATTATTTGATCTATTTGCAGAATTTAAATATCTACATGGCTCTATTATCTAATGCACACAAAGAAAGCGATAAAGAAAGCAGTAAAAAAAAGACAGAGAATAGAGAAGGAACCTCCGAAGCGAGCTTTATATTAACTCTTCTAAAACGTGAGGACGCTTTTTGGCAGTCCCCGCACTCTACAAGCACGCTCCTCTCCGCAAAACAAAGAAAAGTCACTCGACCGAGGGCCGGATGCCTCAAAGAGAGACCTCCTTAACCGATTTCAACCTTAATGGAAATCGAAAAGCTCCCTCGAACCCCAGAATAATGCTCAGGGTCACTCTCAAGTGCCAAAAAGCTCCCAAGAGAGTGGAGGAGTGCTAAGGTGTGAAAATTCTGAGGAATGAGGCCCCTATTTATAGGGATTTGGGCCTGGAAAAGGCGGACGACCGTCTGGACAAAGCAGACGGTCGTCCAGGGCAAAAAGTGGCCATGGACGGTCGTCCAAGCTAAGTGGACGACCGTCCATGACCTTAAAGGTGCCATGGACGGCCGTCTGCTTGTCATGGACAGCCGTCTGCCTATTCTGGATGACCATCCACCTGTTCTTAACTTTTGTTTGAAAAAGGTTGTTTAATTTTCTTAGAGTCTTAGAGAACCTTAAGTAGATGAATTAGGGTTTGGGAATTGGGGATTTTCGAAACTTGGTGTATTGGGACTAGGGTTTTCGAAAATAGGTTTGATTTGAAGTTCAAAATGCATATCTGACTTAAATAATCGATTATCTCAAGTGTTAATCGATTATTACAAAGCCAAAATCAACAGAACCCCAAAACGCAATGGTTTAATCGATTATTTGCCCTGTTAATCGATTAATAGGTGTGTTAATCGATTATCACAGTGAGCTGATACAGAAAATGGTTTTTCTCACTGTAATAATCGATTATTTGGTCTTTTAATTGATTAAACCCGGGGCTTTTTGATAAATATGAGTTTTTGAAGCTTCTAAAGAGTAGAATATGTACCGGCTATCTTAGACTCTAATATTACAGACTCAAACTCATCAAAACAGAGTTATTACACAGTGTCGCCGCCGTCAAAATGAGGCGGTCAGAGCAACGCGATGGTTCCAACTTTCCAATTTTCGCGTTTTTATTTGGTGTGGTTACAACGCCTTTAGGCTGTCCGATAACGGGGCTGAACCTAGGGGCGAGGTTTTCGAAAAGGCGCTCTTGGGTTGTCCGATAACCGAGATAACCCAAGAACTAATTTTGAGGGGTTCTTTTGGAGTCGCCACCGATGTTTTTACCGGAAACATCGGAAAAGGAGTAAAAAAAAGCGTTGGTTTTCGAAAAAACAACTTTGGTCATTAGAACTAGAGTTGGGTAAGGGAGTTAGTTACGCGTAAGGGAAGTGTTAGTTCCCTTACGACGCCCCTTTTGGGTTCCCTATGACAGGCCAGCTACTTTGAATAAATAAACGGGAGAAAATATGCTTTTACCCTTTATTTGCGGCATTTAAAATTACGACTACATGGCCCTAATATCTATTGCATAATTAAAATTAAAGCGGTAAAGTAGAGAGAGAGAGTATAGAAACCTCCGAGGCAAGCTTTCTATTAATTCTTTGAAAAATAGGGTGATTTTTGGCAGCCCTTCACTCTTTACAGCGCCAGAATCTCTCTAAAACGCTATAAAAAACTCTAGAAAGCTCTCAGAAACTCCGAAAATGCTTCGGAGGGGTTCTAGAAAGAGAATTTGAGGAAGTGACTAGAGAGAGAATGGAAGAACTGTGCGAAATGAGGGGAATGGCGCGGCTATTTATAGGGATTCGCGCATGTCAAGTCGAGACGGTTGTCTCGCCATTCGAGACGGTCGTCTCGCCTTGCAGGAATGGCGAGACGGTCGTCTTGCCAAACGAGACGGCGATCTTGCCACTTGCGCAAGGCGAGACGGCGGTCTCAACCTTAAAAGGCGAAAATCCTTATTTTTATGCCAAAAATCCCTCTTATCCTAGTATGGGGCCTAATAGTCTCTCCTAATGGCTTCTTAGGCTTCATTCATCTTCAAAAAGGAGGTCTTCTGGTCTTTATTATGAGGCCGGGCAATATTTGGGGTCTACACACAATAATACAAGTCTTCAACTCTCTAAGTTCTTTGTTCTTGAATCATCATCAAAATCAACAAGCTTCATGTCCATATAAGTTCAACATCAAGTCCTTGTATGTTCAACAATCTCCCCCTTTTTGATGATGATCAAAATTTTCTTTTAAAGCCTTATAATAACCTGTTTTATCTGTCACACTAACAAACACATTAAACATACCAGATAATATTTAAATTTAAGCATAAGAGGCTTAGGCTTTAAATATTTCTCCCCTATTTTGATTATGATAAAAAAAAAATTTAAGAGCTCCCCCTCAAAATATGCATAATATAGAAAATAGCTCCC